>VYXH01000688.1:29456-75679 GCA_013397275.1 Burhinus bistriatus | reverse complement strand
AAAAAAAAAAAAAAGAGGAGATGCATCATTTTCTTCCATGTTAAGCTTCTAAATTTATTTCTGTTGAATTTTACTGCATTAAAGTTAATTACCGGTATTGCTACTGTAACAACTGTTTCTTATTTCACCCTCTTTATTTGGTAACAGCAAGCATAAGTACTTCCTTTTGGGGATGTGTCTTTTTATCTTTTTTGTCTTAGGACTTTTATTCCAGTTTTGAAATTAAGTGGCAAGGTTATTTTGCCTAGTATTGCTCTCCCAAAACTTCCAGGCTAATCCATTTGGGAAACATGGAAGATGTTCTCAAGAGATTTCTTATTGCTTAGCTACTGAAACACCTGCTAAAGCTGAGCTCTTTAAAAAAACTGAAAATTATTTAAATGTGAAAAGGAGTGGGTTGATCTGGAAAAGAAACTTCTCAAAAGACTAAAATTAGAATGGAAAGTGTTAGAAGAGAAATACTGATGGGGGAGGAGGACTAAGGTTTTTTTAAAATAAAAATGCTACCACTTGAGGTAGGAATTGATCAAGGAATTTCTGGTTAGGATATTAGCTGCTGCTCCAACTCAGAGCAGTTCCTGAATTCAGAAATAATTATGTTTCCCTAAAGACAGATATAAAATACAGACTCAATTTTTTTTTCTTTTCCTGAGGTAGTCTAAAGCAAGGCTCAGCTTGATGTTTATAACTGAGACTTTTGAGTAAATGCTGTTAGTGCACCAAATAAATGACCCTTTTTTTGTGGCAACTAATAACTGAACAAATATGTTTTGCAGATTAAGTTCTGTTCTCCCTAAGTTGCCTGAGTGCGCTCCCTTTCTGCTTGCAGAAACCTTGTCAAGGTGAAGTTAACTTTCTTTTTTGCTTTCAGAGATTTTGCATTTCCATCTTGCACTTCATCACTGTTGTGTTTGACACTTGTCTTGAGTAAAAATCTAATTCGTTGTCTTAAAGCTAACCTTCCATGATGCAGTGTTTTTTTTCTTTTTTGGCTCAATTACAGTCATACCACCTCTTCTCTTATTTCTGAACTTCTTTTAGTGGTGTAAAGTATTGGAAGATTTTCAAGGAATCCCACTACCTGGCAGGAGACGAGAAACTACATTGTATGTAAAATACTAAGGAGGAAGGTTCCAAGCAATTGGATAATAGTAGGAAAGATATCCCTCTGAGGGTAATAGAAGACCTCCGCAAAGAAATGAACCCAAGTAGAACTTAATACTTTTTCTTACTGTTTGAGAATGGGCTGTGGGTATACTGTCCAAGATTTATGAGTGCCTCCTTTAGAGATAATCCAAATTCTGCTCTCCTTTCAGAGTCATAGCAGTCCCCTGCATGATGGCGTGGCAAGCAGCTCTGCTGTGCTTGCCTCACTGAGACTTCTCAGAGGTTGATGCACTTCCTCCATTATCGTTTCTCATACCCGAGGTGTTGTGGTGAATGAGGTGTGTAAGTACAGCCATCAGCCTTTTCAACTCCTGCACAGGATGTTTTAACCTTTGCTGTTTCTCAGCTTTATTCAGAATAAACATGTTAAAATTTCTTAGGAAAATGTGACTTTAAAAGCCATTTTCCATGGAATTTTAGCTTTTTTCCAATCAGCTCTGTAAAGCACTATGCTACTGTCCTGGGTCATAGAGCTGTTATTCCAAACTCTTTTGGTGCTCGTTGTACATTATCTCACTGAGATGTAGCCATTTAGAGCAGAAATACTTTTATTTCCTTCTCCTGGCTTTTCAGTCTTTGTGTGGAATACTTCACCTAACTACAAAGAGTAAAATGGAGTGGACTAGTTATCTTCCTTTTAATCCTTTGATTTTCTTCTCCTTCTTAATTTTGTTAGACTGATGTATTTTATACTTTTTGGAAGCCATGAGTACTTCCTTTAGAGAGACTTGGCTGCAGTATTTCAGTTTCTTCTCTAAACAAACAAAAAAAAATCCTATTCAGGCTTTTTGCTATAGGATATTTAAAATCTGAGGAGTAGGAAGGAATTGAATTTCCTGATTTAAAGTGACTCAGCTAGGTCTGCCTCCTTGTTTCGTAATAGATGCTCTGCATCAAGCTCAAACCTTGGCTGGCACTCGGTAGAGCTATCAAATGTTTTCTTGGTTAATTTGTCATTCCTGCACAAAGTCAGTTTCTAAGCTGTTCCTTGAGGATCCTGGAACAACTATCTAATAAGCAATCATTAGCTCCAAAAGTACACGACTCTGTGTCATAAGGCATCTGGTGCTATCACTTGAAGCTTCCGTCATTGCAAGTTACAACAATTATATGCCTGGCTAACAGGAACTCAGTAATAATAAGCGATTACTTTAGTTGGTTAATACTGTTTGCTTTCATAGCATATCTACAGTCATTCACACACACGGCCATCAAACCCTCTTCCCATAACTTTGGTCTAATATAAAGAGTTGCTTCATTTCTGTAGGAAACCTAAATGGTGGTGGTGTTCTGTACTAAGCAAATTAATTTTAAAGCATTTCTTTTAAGCCTGAAAGGTTTTTTTGTAGGATTCCTGAGATTGTGTATTTCCCTTTGCAGCAGATTTTGTTCCCAACTTCAGAAAATTATTTCCAGTGACAGTTTAAAAAGGGAGTTCATATTTGTTAAAAAGAAAGTTCATATTTGTGTGCTATGTATGATTGCATATGTGGAAATAACAATGTGGAAAAATCTTATTCATCTTATCCAGGCAACTGAAAACCTTGAGCTTGCTTGATTAGAGCTTAGAATTAACTACTGCATATATGAAAAGTGCAATTTAATTCCAATTTCTATTAATCAGAAATACCATCCTGCCAAAGTGAGTTTTTATTTTTTTTTAAAGAAGACATACTAGTCTTTTGTTTGTATGACGTTGATTTCCATGTCAGGAGTGACTTTGTGTGCTTACATCTTTGAAGTTACATATCCTAAAGTTAAGTACACGTGAAAGTATTTCAAGTGTTGTGGAGAAATGCTTTCAATTTGGAAGTACAAATCAAATACATGTTTACATATGAAGAGAGATATACTCTGGTGTGAAGCCTCAAAAAATTTAGTCTGAGCTTTTATTCTCAAGTTCACTTTTTTTCCTTCCCACTGCATTATTAATGTAAGGTTCTCACTGCCAGTAAACACGTGCTTTCATGTCTCTGTCATCTTTCCCATCTGCCACTGGACATTGCTTAGTCCAAAGAAGAGGAAGAGAGAAGTGGTGGGGAAGAGCTCTAGCTGGAATTGCCTGTGTTATTCTACACGTGCAGATGAGGGATGGCAGGTCAGCTAAAAGGACACAGAGTTAGTTGTCTGTCTGTATTGCTCTGTATCTGTACCTCAGTTCTATAGGAAGCTTTAGTTTTGTGGGAAGCTGCCCGGCAGATCACGTCCTATCATCCTCTCCATGAGAGTGGACCCAGTCCTAATAGGCATATGTCAGAAGAGAGAAGGTATTAGCACAGAACGAGCAGGAGTGAGTGGTGTGTCTGCTCTGAGGGCTGGACCTCTCATACTTGCAGCACCTGGATGCGAGTATGTGGTCCTCCAGCCAGGGTTACTAGCAGCCCTCCACACTTATGGTCTGCTGCAGTATGTGGCAGATGAGGGGGAAAACACACTGTCTGTGATGGAGTGGTGCATAACAGTTGGCTGACCGCTTTTAAGTCATACTGAAGGGGTTTTTTCTGTTCTTCCTGATACAATTGGATTTATAAGAAGAAAACTATGTTCTGTTGAAAGAGTCTTACAGAGAGTACAGGGAAAGGCTATTTTATGTGCTGAACACTAGCTTTGTGTTGATTTGTGTACCAGGAGCCTGATAAAATACTAACTCTTGATCTGAAATGCTGCCAGCCACACAGATGTCAGCATGTTTGTTGTCAGGGCTCAGAGCAAGTGTGGAGGCTGTCTGCCTGTCTTTGTGGGTCCTGAGAGATCCAGGTGATGCAAGTAAATGTGTTACAGCAGTGTCATAGACCAGTGCTGTCCAGTCTTTCTGTCCAGCCCAGACAGTATGGACAACATATTCTCATCTAGAAGGACACAGGGAGGCACATAGCAATTTCTGCAAGTGTTTGAACGTATTTTAGGCAGGCACCTCTGTTTGTGTGATGATTGGCAGGGGCAAAACCTCGTATGTGACCAGTTGTCACAAAAGTGGAAATATACCACTCACATGATGGAGACATGTACAAGCTGCTGTCCCATTATACAATGGGAACAGGAAACGAAATCATCAGCGAGTGGCCAAGTGTTGAATTTCATGTTCTGTTGGACTGTGTGTTTAGCTCAGGAGTTGAACATCAGCCGTCCTTGATATAGAAATTAATAGATTCTCTTTGAAAGCAGATCAGAGAAGAGTGTGTTCAACTGTGCACCAAAGTGCAGAAATATAAATGTTAAATTCCAAAATCTGAGCATATGTAACAACATAGGGGAAAGAGCCTATAAAGTGCACAAGCAGACTTAGTGTCATGCCTTATTTTGAAAATAATTCATAGTAATCTGAATGTTATTTAGAATGCTTTCTGTGGGCATTAAATGCTTATTTTATGAAGAAACTCTGCAATATTCCTATCCTTGAAAGTTGAAAGGGACTTATTAAACACCTTATGGTGTTTGAAATAATAGTCCTAAGGTTTAACTCTGTATATACTTTCAAGGGAGGCAAGAAAAAGTTGATTCTGTGAATCCGAAAGGAGTTGGGATGAATCATGGGCTGCACTGAGCATCAGTTCATCTGTACCTCTCTCTGCAGCTATAGGACTGCAAGGGAGAGTTAAACCCAGGCTTCCATGATGGCAGAAGTTAGACCTTGAATTCCTGTAATTCCTGCATTGAAGAGCAAAACTGAGGCTACAGTGAGTTGTTTCTCATTTAGTCCTTCATCTTCTATCTTTATTCGTGTCACTGGAAGTAGGATCACTCTGACAGTTCTAAAGGGGGGAGTAGGACATTTCAGACAGTTGCCTGCTATATTAGTGATAAATGAAGATCCCCATCCCTGCGCACAGAGTGAACTGCAGAACTCAAAGCACGTGCTGAGTTCGAGCGCAGTGCGTATAAGAGATCTGACCTTGTGCTGCTGGAGACAGGGTCCTGTGTCTGGCATCACAGCTGTTTCGTGTTTCTCACACTTATTTTTAATCATTTTTTTAATAGGAAAGGTGTGGTCCTGTAAAAGACTCCTGTGCTCTTCTTTTTGACTTGCATGTATGTCCCTTTCCACTGTTTTCCTGGACTTTCTGTCATATTTACACTGTCATTGGGAGTGAACATTCAGAGAGTGAATATTCAGAGATCATCATCTGACCATGTAGTGTAATCACTGGCAGACCCAGGCGACAGCTCTTGACAAAGAGGAGATAATGTCCCTTTGAATGTCCCCAATTACGATAATTCTGTTTTTTAGCTGTTCATTCATTAGCAGAGAAGTAAACAGTGCAGACAGAAGGCTGTGAAGCAGAGTGTTTATTCACTTGTTTTCTAGCCTTCTCTCCGGATTAATGAAATGACTCATAGACAGTAATAACATGCTTGGAGGAAAAAAAAAAATAACTGGAGGTGGGACATGTGAGGCCAAATCTTCCTGTCAGGACACCCACGTCTCGCCATACCTACATACATGATTTGACTCTCTGTTAAATGTAAAGAATGGATCAGTTGTAAAGATAGCCAAAACCTCCAGGGCAAAAGAATCAAATGAGCATCTAATAAGTGCAGGTTGGTTTAGATATGTGGGGAAGAAAAGGATTGCTGGTGAGAATGTAAGACTGTGCAATTGATTGTAAATATTTCTGTGCAAGATTACTTTTAAGTATTTTCCTACCTTCTTTTCTCTGCCTCACATAGGCAAGTAATACCTGTTACATCTCTGCCTCTGTAGGCTGCCAAATGTACTCTCTGTGCTTTTTCTAAATTGCCCATCCCATAATCATGCTCAAATCCTTACCAGTCTTATGAAATGGAGAACATAGAACAGTGAGACAGCTTAGATTTCAAAGATATTGAAACACTTGTAAAGGTTACATGCATTTTGGACAGAGAAGGAAACTGAACACAGAACTAGATGTCACAGATGCACTTTCAATGCCAGTCCATCTCGGTCCTCTCTACTTTAACCTCTCAAGGAACACTCAGACCCATCTTTGTGAAGATTATGTATCTGCTTTTGAGTTGTTTACTAATAAAAATCTACAAAGTTTCCATATTAAAAGTTATGTGATTGATGAAGCACAGGTATGTTTTAGCTTAACAGCAGGATTTTTCGGCAAGGTTCAACAAACTGAAAGCAGGACAAGAGAGGAATAATAATTGTGGAAATCCTGAGAAAAATTAATTATAGCATATACTACCAGGTAACTTGGATGTTGAAAAAAATAAACTGAGACTGAGACCTATGTGATACTTTCACAGAAATACTGCTCAGCATTTGTATTGGATTCTGAATTGATAATAATTTCTGTGTTATCTAAGGGAAATAATATGTATAATACTGTCATAAAGACCTCTTTGAATATGGCTGTTTCTCCATGGGAGTACGTATCACACAGAAAAAGTAGTTTCTATAATATAGGTAAAGGAAATATATTAGAGATGCTAAAGTGGGAAGAGAAAGGGAAATGTAGGGCAAGGGCAAAACCAGTTTTCCCTTGACATGTTTGTAAACTAAACACTGCAGTATTTAGGTCAGTACAAAAGGCAAAAAATGTAATTTATAAACTAAAGTCAAACTGAGCAGTTAAGGTTCATATCCAAGCAGACAGTCTAAGGTCAATCCTCCCATTTCTCTGTGCAACAAATTAGTGTCACCTTCTTCTCCAGGGAGCAAGAGTGTGGCTGACAGCCCCAAAGACCATCAGAAATGGAAATTCATTCACTGCTTTTGCAAAGAGAAGCAGCTGGTATCACTTACTGTTTTGAGATTAAAGGGAAATGCTCTTTGATTCCATGTTTACTTTGCAGTTCCTACACAGAGCTGCTAAGGAGCCTGTTGCTGCAATTAGACTTTTCAGGTCCTGTCTGCACTTTTTCTCTTCTCAGGGCAGTACTGAAGTATTTTCCTCACCACGCCGTTTTGTTGTTCCCTGGAGGCTAGAAGACTGGGAAGGGATGAGCACATACAGAAGGTTTGCTGAGCAGATCAGAAGGGTTGACTTTCTTAGGTGATCGAAACAAAAAATTTGGAGGAGTAATTTGGAATGAATGAAAAGAAATAGGAAGGAGGGAAACTTGAGGGATCCAAAGACCATGATCCTACAGTTTTGCGAATAGGATCATCTCAGATGATAACACACCTGAGTTGATTAACTGTGGTTAGACTGCCAAGACTAATGTGAATGCCCACATCTTTTCTTGTAGCTGGTCCTTCTTCTGACCAAATTGACTAGGAAATGCTAACTGTAATGATGTAACAACAGGACAGCTGAAGAACTAAGTTCCTGCTGAAGGAGTAAGGTTCTTTAGTAATAACTCTCTGAAATATCATCTGAGTCGACCCAGAGCGTTTAGAGTAAGTGGAAACAGAGTTGCACGGATTGGGCCCTCTTGGGTGGTGGGGTACAGATAAGTGAATTCAGAGTACTGACTCAGATAATGTCTCCCTTTCATTTGATTGAACTTATACCTTCACTATAAAGTTTAAGCTGACAGTAAATTAAAAAAATATATATATATTGAGCCAAATGAATGTCATTGTCTAGTAATTGGAATTTAATAGTGTGATTTACTGTTGCCACAAAGATGATGGCAGGGGCCTAAGGTGGTTCTCTAGGTGTCCCCCTCCTTGCATAGAAGAAAAATATTTTTATTTATTTGTAAAAGTATTTGACTTACTAATTCATCAGAGTTTTCCAATAATTGTAAACTAGCTTTTTGCATGAGAAATCAAAGACTGTATTCTAGGTATGTAGGAAAGAAAGTTAGCAGAACTTTTCTCTTTTACCTGCAGAGGAAGCAAACTACTAGAGTTGTTGCAGCAATTCTCAGCCTTTTTTCTTCGTTCTTTTTTTTAAGGAGTATTTTTTAACCTTTTTTTTTCTTTTTTTCTTTTTTTCTTTTCTTTTTTTTTTAAGTTGGAGGAAATATTAGCCAGAGACTGGTCTGGACTGACAGTGAAGAAATTATTCTGTATGCAAGTTTAGCAAGGCAGACTGTCTCCACTCTTTCCTTTGTCCCTGTGGATTTAACCAAGATGCATGTTTAGGTCCAGGTTCCCAAAAAAAAGAAAAAGAAGAGAGGAAAGAGGTGCAGTGGGATCACAACTGTGATATTTGCAGCAGTTTGCCTTCTCTTGGAAGTTCAGTGAGAGTTCTGCATGGAAATGGCAAAAAGTAAAATCATCATTTCTCAGCATTAAAATAGACTGGCTAACACAATTTGTTCAAGGTCATCACTGCTCTCGAACTCTTTGTACTGCAATTTCTCTGCAAATAGTTGAATTTTGTACTCTTCATTAGCTAGTAACCATACACAATACATTAAAAACAAACAAAGAAACAAAACTTCTTACAGGCTCTGTGTTCCTTTCATGGTAGATGCTTACTTAACCTCTGCCATGTCTCATCATGAACTTAAAACTATGCTGATGAACTTTCTGAGATTAGGGAACTTTTTAATGGTGTTTATTCTGGAGTTTTTTTCATAATTGACCTGTGCATGCTGTGCTAACAGGTACACATCCCTCTGAAGGGTTTTGTCAGTTCCCAGTAACGTGAAACATTTTTCTTGTATTAAAAATAAATTAAAAAAAAAAAAAAATTTAGTCCATGTGAATTTAGGCCTTGTGAAAGAAGCAGACTTGACAGCTTCAGTGTCTGAACTCCACATCCAACCTTAGCATCTGTAGTCATGTCATCAGTGATATAGGACCTATATCATGAGCTCTCTACAGTGGCATTTAAAACTACATTGTCATGGGGCGACAGCTGTAAGTTTCACATTCGTTTTGCACTGCAGGGAATGCACTTATATTCTAAGTACCTTTTTCCCTTATCCATAGGCAAACCTATACATGGAGTTTGCAGTCCAGTTCCATTAAAAAAGTAAGTTGTATTAATAGCTTTTAGATTAGTGCTTTTATGTACACTTTATTTTCAGTACCTTGATATTTGGTATGTTGTTTAAAAATTTGCCTGGATATTTATGCTTTACTCATAGGACATGCCCAAAAAAACCAAAACAAAATATAAAATTCATAAAGCCTCCATGTAGATGCTGGTGGGTCATCTTTTTTCTACTTTCCCAAAAGGAAGTTATAAATTCCTTGTTACTGATCCAGTAAATTAATAGTGCAAATGTTTAAAGCAGTCATGAATCATTAATTTGAGTTAACAGGAACCCACAGAAAAATCAGAATAAGTTCATGAGAAAAATGACTCCCATAGAAAAATCTGTTGTCTGTCCCTATTCATACATGGTATTTACTCTAATCCAAGGTGAATTTCTTTTCATCCTTTAGAGATTTAAAAACTAAGAAGCATCTTTTATCTGCTTGCTAAAACGTGCCTAGAATACTTTAGGGCTGCTATATTCCATAGGGTCCCTATTGTGCTTTGTGTAATGTACTCATAGCTCACCATGGGTGTTCTTATATGATTTCATTTTTTTGTGAAGCCTTCTTATTTTTAGAATAAGCTTATGGTCTGCTGCTGGGTCCCAAATTTTCATGGATATGCAGATGGAAGAAAATTGCTACCATAAATCAATCTTAAAAGAAAGAGATTGCAAAAGTAGGACAAGGTACCATCTTCAGATGCTAGAAGGAAAAAAACAAAAGAGAGGGGATTTGAATTAATCCTAAACTGACTGGCTAGCTGGTTGTTTGGATAAAGTACCACAGTGACTTTTGTTCAGGGAATAATACTTATATGTAATGCATTTCCTCGGTGTGCATCAGGAAAAACGCAGTCAGTGTTCAGTTATGAACATTAACCTTGGGAGCATGACAACACAGCAAATGTTTCAGGAAACTTGTGCAGAACAGTTTCTGGCAGGGAGGTATGCACCACTTCTAACACGGCAAATCCTGTCGTCGTGTGTGACGTGTAGCAGCAAAGTGTCATTACCAGGAAGGCAGTATATATACGTATTCCCCAGGTAATGGATTGGAAACATGCTTGTAAGAGGTGGAGGGAGATGGGGAGATGATGATGCTGACAGTAAGCATTGAGGGGAAGCACTAGGCACATTGTCAGTGGTGATTGTGATAGCAATTGATTGTTACTTGCAAGGACAAAATTACTTTTTTGTGATTTTATTTATTGTGTTTTTCATTTTATTTTGGTTTTAGGTTTCATATGATTTGGGGGTAAAATTACTGATGGAAGTAATATTTTAAAGTTAGTTCTTATGCCACACTTGAAAATATATGAGTCTGTCATGCCTCCGTCATTTTATCTGATTAGAATGGCTTTTCTTCCCTGGCCTGCTAATAGACTGGAGTTCTGTGTTACAGGCAATGTGGTGATGACCAGCCGAGTATAAAACATCATAGGACAGACAGTGGTAGCACATAAATCTTGTAAATAATATCTAATAAATCTGAAGGAGCAAACAAGATTTGCTGAGTTTGTCTTGCAGACATGAGAAGTTGGAAGGCTCCTCACTGCTTGGTTCACTCTTTTCCCTCTGTGTCAGAGAGGGAAGATTTATCTGCATACTTACGAACATCGAGCGGTGATCTTACAGCATCACCTAGAAACGGAAGATATTGCCAGTTCCTCTTTCTCAAGCTTGTTTAACCAGTGAATCAAATTCAGAGTTGCTTTACAGTCTGGTAGATTGTGTTCCTACTCACAGGAAGGAAAACTTGCACCAATGAATGAGAATTACATTGTGAGCAATAGAAAGATGTCATCCAAGTTGTCTAAATTCTCTAAAACTAACATTATTCCTTAAAAAAAAAAAAAAATTAAAAAGCCAGGCAGTCATGAGGGACATCTAATGAGATTTGTGCAAACATGATGCAGGACATCTTTATGTTGGACTGAGAGATATGATGTCTGTTGCCAACAGGCGCATAGATTTGGATAATGGGCAGTGTACTTTTATGTTGTTGTTCACAATTTTCACGTGTTTCTTTGTGTAACATGGGCAGTGCTGTTCCTTTTAACATGTCTTAATTTTAACTTCCTCTGATGTTGTAAGGTAAAATATTTGCTATATTTGTTATATGAATTTGAGTTTAGGAGTGTGGATTTTAGATTGCATTGTATTTTTCCCAGTAAAATACCGGAAACTGTGTTTGTATGTATGCATGCATACTTAGGTACACATACTTAAATTTGGAGACTTGCTGTACCTATATGGGGATTGGCAGGAACTGACTTAACAGCCGTATAAGCAGCCACAGCAGGTGAGTGTTGTGTGTTCAATGTTTGGCAAAAGAAGGTGACTTCTAGGGTCTAAGCAAATTTGAAAAGTAGTCATAAAACACAGTATAGCTTAATTTGGGGACCCTGTTACTGAGAATTCAGTAAGCTCTGTTCTTTTAGCTTAATTCTCTCTAAGTGAATTAAATTCTCCCGAAATAAGTGTGTGTAGGAACAGTTCTTCTTAAGATTCATACAGTATTTTAATCTGATTTAACTTGCTAGATAGACAACCAATAATTTTCCCCTTATCTTGAATAATTCTATATGTGGATAACATTGTAGAGTGAAATAAATAAGATTACTTCTTTATTTGACTAGTTTTATTTTAGGATAAAAAAACAATTGTTATGAAAATACAGCATTCTAGCATCTTTCTGTGTTAGATTTCTGCATATTCCCCATCAAAAGCATTAAAGGGAAATTATTATGGTTCCTTTTATGCTCTTCTTTCAGTGATTATTTAGAGCTAGCAGAGATTATTATCTGGAAGATTCAGCTTGATAGTGATCCCTTCTTGTTAATCTGCTGTTCTTGAAAATGAATTAGGATTAGGAAAGCAACCCTTTATCATGAGTAATAAAGACCAAAAGGTCACAAGTAGGTTACCTATGCACCTCTTTGTGGTCATTTCTTGTAGACGGTTTTGGCTGGAAAGATTTTGCTGTTACATTTTTCTGAAACTATTTATTTGGCTTTTCTTTTATTCCTGCTCCAATAATCTGAAAATCTTTTCCACATTATTCTAATTATTCTTCTAAGTTTCTCTTCTCTTGCTCTTTTCTGTCCTCCTTTGGTATATCTCAGTCTCATCTTTATTAATAAGCATTTTGTAGCTTCAAAGTACTTTGAGGAACAGTAAGTTGTTTATAGAGTTCCTATTAGGCAAGTTGTACACCAATGAGGAAAATGAAATTAGAAGAATTAAGTGATTTGCCTTAGGGGAGGTTTGGTGTGCAGACCAGGGTTAGAAATCTGTTCCTAAGCTTCCATTTTGTGATTCACGTGGCACTTTCATCTTTCTTTCCTGCTTTCTCATCTTTATTTTTCTGACCTGTATTCTTTTTTTCTTTCCTTCCTGCACAAATTCCTTTTGCATCCATTCAAAAAGCAGCACCTCTGACCAGGACCTTTGCCAGATGGCTTTATATACCAAACACAAGCCTGTTCTGGAAGCACTGATTCAGCACAGAAAGAGGTAGCTTTGTGGCAGTGACAATATTCAGTGAAAACTGTTGGAAAATATGCTAGAGTTGGACACAGCCGCAATTCTTAACTAGCTGATGAGCCTTTCCAGAAGCTTTGCTTAATGAGGACATTACCCTTAGATGGGGATGTTTCCTGCAGCTGCTGTTGCATGGTTATGATGAACTCAGATCCTGCAGAGCTGCCAGTTTTCCTGTCCCTGCTGTGAAGGATCAGGATCCTAAGGACTAAAAACCCAGTTAAACTGCACTTTAACTTAGAGTTCAGCCATGTGTCCAGTGGCAAATCTTCAGCCCTTATTCTGCCTACTGTGCCCATGGAGTTTTTACAATCAGGTTTTGGCTATTTATTTTTTTAACTTCAGCAGGTAACATTTTTAATTAAAAGTTAATGATTCCACTACCTATTGAAATCAGCTGGTTATGCTAGTATCTGCCCATCCTTTCTTTCCCATAAGAAATTAAGATCATGGTTAAAGAGGTCCCCTCTGGTGTAATTTTCTCTTGAAACCTTAAGAGTTTTTTTTACTTATGCCAGGGAAAATAAGGGCTTGGAGTATTCAGAATTCCTTTATTCATGTTGGTTTCATTGCAATTTCACAAATCTAAAATAGAGGTTCCTGATGAAATGTAGTTTCTCCCAAGTAGTTGCTGGAAAATAGTATAAGCTATCTTCAAGTTAAGTAGCATTAAAAGAGGAAAAAATTTCAATATGGTTGAACTTTGTTTATCTGTGTTTCTTCTACATATACACAGACAGTTCCATTCATGTAAATCAGAGAGGGGAGGGAAAACTTTTTAAAACATTTTATGGTCCAAATTCTGTATTATTAACTAAAGTCCATATGGCAAGGAAAAAAACCTATTAAATACCACATACTCTTTCTCTCCTACTGTAAGGCAAAAAATATGAAAAATGATGTATGAATGTAAAGCTAACTCTACAGCTAGAACTGATAGGGCTCTTAGTCAACCTAGAGAGGACAGTGGGATGATTTTAAAAAAGGAAATGCAATTGAGACAAGAATTGTGGGGATTGGAAGTCTGGGGTCCCCTAACTTGAACGACCACTAGAACCAAGTCCAGTTCTTTGGAAGTGCAGCCTGACATAGGGTGTCCTCCAGGGAAAAACGCTGGAAGAGCTACATAAGAACAGACATCAGGAAAATGTCTGAGTGGAGCAAGCACCGATCTTGTCTGTATTTATTCTATTTTTTACAGAACGTTTTAAGTAAGAAAATCCCCTATTTGATAGTAAGTTTATAGATATTATTTGCACTTACACTTCTGGTCAGAGCACACTGTGAAGGATTAATATAGTGGCCAGTTTAAATGTTCTGTGGAAGTTACTCCAGCAAGAAAGCAACTGTTTACTGTTAAAATTAATGGTTAAATGGAAGGGGTCTATGAGGAGGAAGGAAATAATTTAGCATCATTTTCAGTCGCCAGTTCCCTAGCCTGCTATTTGTAGAGATAGAGACCACATTTTCTGATTCAGAGTGGTTACCAGTTTATGACCTAGAGATTTCCAGGGAGTCTAAGGACTGCTTTTAAGGGCCCTACTAAAAGAAAAGTTACTTGCCTATTGTAGGCCTAAATTCAACTAAGAGTTGTATTTCCATTGTAAAATATTTTTGTAAACAGCATGTAGGAGAGTGTGTTGAAAGTATGTGCATGCTCAGGGAGAAATGGGAGCTCCATCATTTAAGCAGCTGAGATGTGTTCAAAGGGCACTGGGTTCCTGACCACTACAAATAACAGGTTTTCCCTTTCCTCTGTCTCAGCTCATTTAACTTGAACCTGAGACTCTATTTTGCTGCAGTGAGGAAGGTGAGGTTGCATATGCATGAGGGCAGAATTGGCTTCAAGGGCTTCTTGGGGGAGAGGAAAGAAACCTTTTGTTCCTTCCTCCAGAACTACTGCTTAACTGTTAAGTTGGATTCTTTGGGCACTTCTTGTGGCATATGTTTATGTGGTTTTGCAGTCTGTATGTGTAAATTTGTACTTCTATTTCTTTTTTAAAGCAAACCTGCATCTCCCATGTATTATCTGCATAAAGAAGTCTGCCCAAATTCCATCATTGTTCAGAAGATAACAGTGAGTATTCTTTGAGCTCTAATCCAAGAATATTACATAGTACAACTCCAGAAAGTTAATTTGCACACAAGAGAGTGCTTCCTCTATAAACCACTGTTTCCTTTTTGGAAGTTGGAAAAAGAAAGCTGTATAATTTCTTCTCGAATATAATTTTTAATGATTCCCTGGTTTCCTGCATGGCATGTTCAGAATGTGAGTGCATACTAAAACCCGTCACTTACCAGCATTCCTGAGAAGCCACTGCTTACAAAAGAACGATAGGAGTGAGGGAAGTGTATTGTAATTAAATGTTGACCTCTCACTTCATGAGAAAACTCCATGAAATCCAAAATAATTGCCTAGTGCGTTGGTACGTATTCATCTCCCTTTGGGATTAATAAACCCAGGTGTCTTTGTGGCCTCTGAGGTATCTGACCTTAGTGGGATGTACACACAGTGACCATTAAGGTCAGCATGAAGAAGTATCAAAGCAGAAAGGAAGAGCAATGGTGCTGAGTGCCCCATGTGGCAGTGGTAGATCTAGGTTCTTTGTCTTTTCTGGGCTCCATGGACTTCAGACCTTTATCTGTCATTTGCCAGGACAGTGCTCTTGCCACGAGGCTAGAAATTTACCAATGGCTAGAAAAAAAATTAAGTCAAGATCTAAGGGGCTGGAGAGAACAAATAAGAGGGAGAAGAAGCTTTATGAAGTAATAGGGAGGCCATTCATGCAAGGTTTCAGTTTCAGTTCCCAGGGCTGTTGATAACTTGTGCCTTCTTTATCAGGTAAAATACATAACCACTTTTCCACCATTGAAGCTAATTAGTGTTCATGCAACACTTGACTGACATAGCTAATTGTTTCCAGTTCCAGCACTAGCTCAGTTGTTAACACTGTGGGCCACCGTGCAGTGCTGATATATCCTTAAGCCAGATCCCTCAAGTTTGAAATTCTTGTTTGTAAATGGGTGTGTTACACCAGGGACAGATGTGATTTGAGTCTTCACTGTTGGTTGGTTTTAGTATTGCACCACTCTAGGTATTATCTGTTGTGAAATCTGCTTTTAGGTGCCTGACTTTTTTTGCATGAGTTGTGTAGGAAGCTGTATCCCAGCAGTGAGCTATGAAGTTCAAAGTCAGGGACAGGTGTGATGACCCTCCACATCCCCCACAGAGCTCTCCTTATCTGGGTCCGCTCCACTGGGTACTTTTATTAGCATCTCTCCTATTGGTAGAGTAAAATCAGTAAATTATTTCTGCAGGAATAAAATTGTGGCTGCATTGTATACTACATACGTGAGTGAAATATGCCAATGAGGTTTTTCAATTACCTAAGAATATATACATAATATTTTACTGAAAAAGTATTTTATACTGAGACATCAGAGAAGTAGTTCTGTAAGCACTGGTATTAATAAAAATGTTATCTTGCTATGCATTCATGCCTCACTTGAGTGACCACAGTATCTAACATGGTGCAGGTTCAAAACATAATTTTTCTTTTCCATGTGGTGTTTATCTGTTTATCAGGACTCGATCTGCTATTGCTAAGCAGGCATGTACATCAGTGTCTTCCCCCTAACTGCCTATTTTGTGAATTTATAGGACCTAGATGACTTCTCAAATCAACGAATGGGTTGTGGGTGGAACAAAAGGAAAAGACAAGAGATAGGAGTATTGTTTCAAGCAAAATCTGTTTTCATAATTCATTGTTTTGATGGGAAAACAGACTAAAAATGCCTGTTCGTTATGTTTCCATAACTTGAGATTTGAATAGAGTTTGTGTTTGAGGGGTTTTTGTGTGTGTTTTTGCTCTGTTTCAATAAAAACACTGAAAGGCAATTTTATTGTTTTAATGCTTAGAAGGCTCTGAGTTTAGGACAAGTAAACTATTACTAGTAGGAAACTACATGTTTGGTGGTTTTTTTTTCCAAAACCTGCATTTGGAATGATGTTTTTCAAGCTCAAATATGTGCTTTTATCTTTTTAATGACATTGGTAATCATCTGACTTCTTTATCTCCCCTGTTTTATTATCTGAATGAATGTGAATATACAACACCAGCAAAGTTCCTAAACTACAGATACAGAAAGCAGCTTTGGGGTTTTTTGTTCATTAGTGTAGCCTGCTGAGGATTGTACAGCAAAATGGTTTGTTTACTCTGTGCAGTTTCTTAGAATACAGGCATCTATGACAACTAGAGTTTAACAAGTATAATTTTCTTTCATAAATCTCTTTATATCAGAAGATGCACATCATTTCTTTTTCTTACAGTTACCATGAAAAGTCAACCTGAAATCAAACTATTGAGGAGTTGTAACCTTGTAAGTCCCTTGATACCAAAGTGCAGAAAGATGTCTTGATACACTGGGGAAAATGCAGGTGGCACATAACTCACATTTTGCACGCTGTATCAAGAGATACTAATCATATGACAGATCACATTTTATATAGCTTTTATCTGAAGAACCCCAGAGGGTTTGCTGAGTGAAATATTCATTCCTACTTCAAATACAAACACCTGTAAGGTGAACTGGTGTGTATCAGGTCTGTGTCTTATATTAGGAGGACAGCATGACCAATACAGTATTTAGATAAAACTGTAAGTGAATTTAATGAGATAGAATGTAACCTTGCTAACCATTGCTTAAAGGAAAACGAAAATGCCACTGGACTTACCAACTAACTGGTATTAAGTGATCTTATGATAAAAATTAGAGTAGCCTACTACTGAGTAGTCAGTTATTTTGAAATATTTCACTTCTGACAAACCTCTCTTAAATCCATTTTTAAAACTGCAGCCTGACTTTTGAAAGGAGTTTAAGAGCCTGCTAAAACTGCAGTGTATAATTAAAATTCCAGCCATGTGTTATCAGATTTGGAGTAGCACATTGTCTTCTGTCTGATAACATGCACTGATACTGCGCTAGCCCTGAGGAAATCCACTCTCTGTTAAATCTCCAAGGAAATGAAGAGAAGAGGGACCTCCTGGGTCAAGAGACCAAGCCGTTTCTATCATAAGCAATCATATCAATATAAATCTCTTTGGCAAATGAATTAGGCTTAGTCTCAGAAACTTAAGTTGTCCCTGAAACTCCTCTTGGAAGACTCTAACAGAATCTTATTCCAGCTTCCATTTTACTACAGCCAGTTTCTGTCCATTGATTCATGATGCAGATGTTATTTAGCCTGGATCATTGTTTTCTCCTTTCCTCCTCACTTACCTGAGTATTTGTTCTCCTAAAGTACTTAAAGAAAATAATCGTTCTCCTCTTAGCCTTTGTTTAGACAAGCCAACCTTTCTATTCTCCTTACAAAAGATAGGCTTTCAATTCCTCATATTTTTATAGTAGTCCCTCAACTGGTGTTGGTGCAGGAAATCATTACTCACAAAAACTCATTACCAGAGTTCTAAAGGAGTTAACTTACTCAATGGTATTGATATTTCTCTACCTTCTCTTCTTTCCTGATGTTACAGACACTTTTCGACCTCCTCTTGACCTTTTTCTCTAAGTCCTAGCATTGCATGTTCATGACCATGTTACAGAGGTGACTTGGGATCAGCTTTAGATTTACTAATAGAGAAGGCTCTTTCCTCTGTCACTTGCCACAGGTAAGACTAAGGATTATAGTAATCTTTTTATTTTATTACTAGTAACTGTGTGTTAGTAAATTTTCATCTATTTTGATTATTCTCTTAAACAAGACCATCCACGAATAAAATTCCTGTGTAAATCCTAGCCTTTGCATATGCTGACTATGCGTCCCTTATGTCATCAGGAACTCCCGCAAGTGCTCTCCTACGTTTTGTACCAACACTATTAATTAAAATACTAAATAAAAATGGTCCCAAATGCAAAGCTGAGGAACACCAGTAGTGATCATCTTCATGCACAGCATTTCCCCATTCAAAACAGCCTACTCTCAGGTTTTTAGCCATTTTTTTTAGACCAGCTTACAGTTTTTTATACTGGTCTCTTCTCAGTTTTCATCATTCCATTATTTCTCATATGGTTCTATATTGTCTGCTTTACAAAGATGCAGACTGTGTTGCGTTCAGGTAATAACTTTTCTTAGATGTAAATAAATTTTAAATTACAAGCAAAGCTGAATGCCTCAGAGATTTCTTATCTGAGGTTGCCTATGCCAGCAAGTTCATAGCCCATCATAAAATCTAGGAAATGTAATGTTTCCCATGCTTTTGATAGTTTTTATTGAAAACAGAATAAGAATAAATTAAGCTACTCAAAGAAGAAAAACACTAAACTGATTCAGCTAAGACTGAAACAATGAAATAATTCAAGTGAGCATATCTACAAATTAATATACCAGTAATGGAGGCAAAGTATAAATCTGATATTAGAATTTTCTAGTCTCATTTAATAAGATGCTCTAATCTGGAGGGAATGTAAGAAGCCAGATTCTTTTTAGACAGGTACCCCATCCGCTGCTCTAGCCAATGAAGTCTAACGATTGAGTGATTGATAGGCATAAAGTATGAGTTCCTCAACATATGTATTTGTTCTGGTATTAAATTCACTCAAAGAGAAAACGTTAACCCCATGGTAAAGGCTGATTTGTATTCCCTTATGGCAACTTGGGGGTTTAATTTTTGTAGCATTGCTTTTGTTATCTGGAATCAGGCAGTGGAGGCTTAGTCAGGTATAGTAAAGTACTTGTGATCTCATGTCCAACTAGACTAGTCAGCCTGGCCATAGCAGTAACTCAGGTATTTCACCTTTTCCTTCTGGATGCCTATGAAGAGAAGAAAGGAGTATATGTAGCCTCCAAAATTGTTGGGTCATTCTAGATGCATTTTATCTTCATATAACTTTTGCATTGTATCAAGTGTCATTTGCTTCAGGAACTATGGTCATGACTTCAAGATTTACTGGAGCCCATCTGGTCTGCTTCTCAAAAAGCAAAATCCTAAGGGTGAATCAGAAAAGATTTAATTCCAGAAATGTGAAGAACAGGGTATGTGAGTGGCTTCTGCTGGTAGTGTTACAATACTAGCCTTTTGACAGAGGTAGTGAGAATACCCGTGATCAGTAACCATAATTTCTTGGAATTGTCTAATAATCTAGTCAGCATTTTCTTTCCACATGCATGTTCTTGTCATTGCAGTTATTTCTGTGTGCTCTCCCTTTCTCTCCTTTAAGCAGTTCCCCAAGACCCCTTGCTAAATAAACACCTGGGAGCTACCATATCTTAATGCACAAACGCTTTTTACATTTTATGCAAAAATTATGTAAAGAATATGGAAAATAATTTATGTAAAAAGAGACTATACATATGTGATGAAAGGTTTCAGAGGGCCAGCTTAAATTAAACTTTGTGGTTCTCATCTGCTGAATCCCTTTTTTTATTGCTTGATTCCTGATCTTGGGATTTTTTGCTATGAATTACTGATTGGCCTGACATTGCCACCTTTGTGAGAAGTGACAGGACTGCAGGCAAGATAACAGGCTTCTCGGCTATAATTACCCATCCTTTCTGTGAATATCCTGATTGACATTTGCATTTTGTCTATCCATTAATCTATAGATTAATTATCTATAATGCAATAATAAATCGATTACTATGACTAAGCAGTGAAGAGGAGCAGTGACTTCAAAGAATCCGACAGCTGTAGTAAGTCTGAAACTTGCATGCTTGTAGAACTTTCCTATCTTTAAGGACGGGCCATCTGAATGAAATTCTTTTACCTGGGAGAAAAACGAGCCTGTACTTCTCTCAGTATGTGTGCAGTTCCTGTCAGCGTTAACTGGAGTGCTGAGTGAAATTCATAAAGAAAATAGACACTGAACTATTGTTTTCAGAACCAGCAGCACAGCAGATTCTACAATTGTGTATTTGTAATTGTGCCATGGTGGAACAAGCCCAGGAGCAAGCAGAGACTTGGAGATTTCCCACCTCCTTGGCAGCTTTTCTGACTAATTCAGCTGTTCTGGCAAGTACTGCCAGTTAGCTGCACACTGTTTTCAGAATAAAGTGTATCCAGCACCAGGCAAGAGGCAACAATAGTGAAATTTTGCCCTTTGTTTCACAGACGTGTATTTAACCCTTCTGCTGTGTGTAACGGTCATTATGTGGGTGTGATATGACATCAGAGGTCTTTTTGAGTATTAACAGAATATTGGCTTCTAGCACACAATTGGTCTCTCCTTAAATTCTGAGTCCAGGAGTTTAAAATACAAATACCTAAAGGCCTTTTGAGTAGTAGTTCTTCCCTTTTTGTAAGCATGTCTGAGAATCTTGTTAGCCTGGGAAAACAGCCTGTTTTGATGTCTTAAGAAACAGACTGCTTTACCTGAAATTTCTGTCTTCCTGCAGAGATTTCTCTTCAGTTCCACCCCTCTCACCCCAGTTTACCTTAGCTCGGCCTCGGTGCAGTGGCTGTTCTCCACTGGGGCTTTCTCCAGCCCACTCTGCACCGTCAGTAACTGGGCAGACCAAACTTTCTTGTCCATCTTGTGATGTCCCAGTGACATTCCAGCTTCCACCTGGCTCAAGCTGGCACCTTCCAGCCCTGTCTCATGACAGGTGGTTGGGACTTCCCTTCCTTTGACAAGACTCCAGAGGAACTCTTGCTTTCTGCTCCCTTTCCCAGCTTGAACTTGATTAGATTTGAATTTTAGTGTGAAGGAAGTATGATAATAATGGAAAGAAAGAATAAAGAATACTTACAGGATTATTTTGTTTGATTTTGCTTAAGATATGGAGAAAACAAAGAAGGCTTCTTTCAATGAGAAATCACTTTATTCTATCAAAAATAAATGAAAATATTCCTGCAGAAAAGTGCAATAAAGAGGTAATTTTTATGCATAAAGATTACTGGAGTAACTTGAGTGACCAGTCTGTTGACTTCTGTTTTATGAGAAGTTTTTTATGCATTAAAAATTGTTGCAGCTCCAGTTTAAAGCCATTTTGACTATGAGACCATCCCTTTACTTTCACTCTGGGGCCTCTATATTCTTCTAAAAGTAGCAGGAGGGGATTTTAGTTTATTCCTTTGGAACCCAGTAAAGGCCAGTTTTCTTGGTCTTTTTTTCTCCAGTTCTCTTGAGACTGCTCTCTAAATGTATGCCAAGGCAGTCACTGCTTTCTTTTAAGCAGAGAGAAGCCTGTGGGGTCTGTCTTCTGAAAGCTTCCCAGATAAGATGAAGTTAGAAAGTGGATGGACTTAGAATGTGAATTTCAGTAGCAGCATGGTCATTGTCTAGCACTGAAAGTCTGGTGAAAATTGCATTAGTTGCTTTTCAAAAGTTGCCAGAACTTATTTTTTATATTAGCAAAATAATGTATTTTCCCTACTCTAGCTTTGTTGTTACAACCAGTTAAATCATCTGTCTATAAGGGAAGAAAAGAAATTACACTGCAGGTGATGGTCAGCATCAAAATGTTCAGGATAAATGGATAAAGTTTGGCAAAATTGTAACTCACTGAAAACTGAGTCTCCTGATGTCAAGTGTCAGGACAGCTTTAGTCAATAGTATTCGCTCTGGTTTTGCACATTTGCAGCAGAATCCTCAGTGAATCCTAGATGGAAATAGACTCTGTTTAATGTCTGTGAAAGTGAAAACTGAAGGTTTTTCTTATACTGTTTAAATGTCTCCTTGTGTTAGTATTGCACTCCTCAGCATAAAAGTCTAAATGGATTTCCTTGTCTAACAGAGTAAAATAGCGTATAATATCCCACAGCTCTTGCAGCATCATTGCCAGGTCTGCTGCTATTAGAAAGATGATAACTTACAGGAATAACTATAATTTAGTCAAATCTGAAATAAAAACTTTGGAAAATGTGTTGCTTTTGGGGAGATGAAAATATACCAGCAATATTGATCTTAGTACCATATGATGTTCTTGCTGAATTCAAATGTGACAGGACAAAACAGATAAAAACGAAGAGCTGGCTGCCTGTCACATGATTCAGCAGCCTTTTAGAGGCAGGGATGTTGCTTTGTGTTTCTCCTGCCAGTTCCTCTCCCTTTTTCTGGTTAGAAAGAGGTGCAAAAGGAGCCTCTTGGGTTTCTAGCTGTTTACTTTGCTAAGAGAAGTTTTGGATTTGTTTTGTTTGACTAAAAAGTGATTCCTTGAGGCTAGGACATAAAAGAGGTTGGACAGCGAAAGAGGTTGCTACTTAGAGTGGGTGATTCTTCTCTAAAAACGTAATTCTTTCAAAAGGTATGTAGGACCCTGTCCCTCTCTCTCCCTGAAATTTTTGCTTTCTCTTTTTTCTTTAGGAACAAGAGTATTTTCATTCTCGTATGCCAACAACGAACTTAGACTCAGTGTAATCATGTTGACTGTATCAAAAAGTGACGAGACCTTAAGGGTAGATGTATATGAAGATTCTTGTCTACTGGGGGAAAATATATAATCTATAAACAATTAATTACTGAGTATTGATCTCATCTAAACTAAACAAACACATCCCTAAACATTATTCTCAGATTTCATTTGGGCCAGATTTTTCAAGCAAAATTAATCCCACTCTTCAGCTAAAGACAAACCTAAAACTTACTTTCAATACAGAAGCTGTAACTGAAGGTGATTAAGCATGCTCTAATTTATTGTAGTTTACAAGCCAACAGCAAAATGTATATATATATCCTACAAATCCATATGGTGATATGCAAGCATTTCTCTCCAGTAGTATATGTTTAGAAAATGCCTATCTGTGCCAGTGCTTTAAGCAGTTTCAGAGTAAGCCTTTGACTAGTGTCATAAAGATCTTACGTTCTTCTCTGTTAAAAGATTCTGAAAACAGCTGCAGAACTGGAGCTGTGTCTGCATACCATACTCTTAAAGATCTTTTCTAGGGCAGAGGCCCAGATGTCTTGTTTTTGTTACACAGAAATACTAGGATTTCTCACAATTGTTTGCAGTGGAGTCTCATTTATTTATTTCAGCAGCCAGAATAGCTTTGTCTGCCTCCCTGATTATGAATCCAGACCATGATAGCTTTATGGCTGATTGGATGATGCGCCTTTGCAGCTTTGAGCCTGCTTGTTCTACCATTTACTATTGAAGTTGGAAGCTAAGACAACACAGAATCTGAAAAGGCAGTTCAATGCTGAAAGGAATGCACAAATGCAAGTATTTTCACTGTAGCCCTTTTGCCATGTTCTGGTGAATCTTTAAGCTCTTTTAGCAGTGGCAGAAATTTATCTTCACATACCTGCTGTATTTGTGTGATACTCTAAACTGCATAGCATTTCCTTGATTACCATTTTCATGTTTCTACTTGAATTTTGCCTATAAGAGTTTTCTGTTAGAGGATCAGAAACCCTGAAACTTTTTTTTTCCCTATTACTAGGGTAAGATTGTGTGTAATATCTTTCACAGTTCTGGCTACCAAGCTGTCGTCATCTACTTCAGTCGTGTTTGTGTCTGAGGACATGCTGCTGGCACCATTTTGTTTTATCTGTGCTAGAAGACTGCCTCTTCTCCTTCTGTTTTGTGCTGATCTAAGTCCCAGATCTTTCCTTAACAGGAAAGCGCATGTTATGTTTCTGTCAGTGCAAATTCTCATTTTAGTTGAATAATCCTGTTTTTAACTTTTGAATCCATCATTATAAGGTAACATAACAAGACTTTGGTGTGAATATGGTTGCAGCATGATCTATGTTTCATCATGTCTCATGAGTACGTGTGCATCCACATGAACTCACTGGCTGTCTGATTCAAAGTGGGCCCCTTCTAAGAATCTCAGAAAGCATGGCACCTGGATTTGGGGCCAGGAGTGCTGGGGGCTGATGCTGGTTGTATTTTTGTTTAATTTTTATTTTTGTATAAGAAACAGAAGCTTGACAAATTGTTGGGAATTATAGTAGGTATGGCATACAGGAAGATTTCAATACAGGCAGGTGGCTGTACTTAGCAGATGATAGTGCTAGTTATAAGATTTTTATCTATATTTAAGTTGTCTTAATGAACAGACTGATTTGTATTCAAAACTGTTTTCACATTACACAAAAATGGCAGGAGAAGAAATATTACTTAGAGAAAAAATTAGTAATATCTGGTGAAAGACATAAGCTTCATCTGTTTGTTCAGTATAGGTTAATTATTTTCCATGTGTGATTTCCAGAAGTTTTTTTCCAATAGTCTCTTGAGTAAATAAACAACATACTTTTCTAAAAAATCTAAAATTCTCATCTTCCATTTTTGTTCTCTCTTTCAATCAGTTCAGTTCTGCAATGAAACAGAACATTATCCCACATATGCTACATGAAATCTTCAGTAAGTCTTTAATAGTCTGGACAGCAAGGGAAATTTGGATGTTTATGTCTTTTTTTTCTTTCTCTTTTTTTTCTTTTTTTTTTTTTTCTTTGGTTGGAGATGGGATTCTTTGATAAAAGGTATCTTAGACCTAAGTAAGCTTAATTTCATTTCAGACTCAATGTGACGAGACTCTTATCTTGTACTGTAGAATATGCAGATAAATTATAGCTTTGAAGATACTGTAGTCTGATAGAAGACAATTTAACTACTGAATGTATTAGGCCAGATCCTCTGCTGGTAATTATTTGGGTGGAGCTAAACTAATTTACACCAAGAATGTATGTGTTGCTGCTGTCTGAAAGAAACTGATGAGCAGGAAATGTGCTGACTGAGACCTTGACGTAACCAGAACTGGATATGCTGGAGAAGTCTTGTGCAGAAATGCAGTGATGTTTATACATATTTCCATATGGAAAGGATCTCTCAGGACAGGAGAATCAATATGTGTGAATAACAACTTAAGTGATTAAAGGAAAGTGTCCCATAGAATGGACCTGTCATCCTGTATATACAGTTTAAAAAAAAAACAACATTGGGAATAATTGCAATTAATAGCAAAGTGGTCTTTCTTTTTTTTTTTTTTCCCAAAAGGAGGACAATCTATAGCTTTTTTTCCCCATTTCCTTTATTACCTCTTTTAATGTTTTCTTGTTTCATTGCTAATATGCATGGAGTGAAACTTTAAAAAATATATTCTTCAAGAAATGTGTACACCAGGCAAGTGCATGCA
Source organism: Burhinus bistriatus (assembly GCA_013397275.1). NCBI lineage: Eukaryota > Metazoa > Chordata > Aves > Charadriiformes > Burhinidae > Burhinus > Burhinus bistriatus. The sequence goes on along the minus strand of VYXH01000688.1, from coordinate 50,024 downwards.
AAAGGATGCTGGTTGTGAAATGTTTCTGTTCTTTCTCAGCAAAAGATTGGCTTGAGGAAAGAATAGAAAGAACCAACATGCTTATACCTTTGAAATTTTCCAGGGTGGAAGACCTTGAGTCCTTGCTTACATTTCATGGCTGTTTTCAAATCTAGAATTTCGTGAAACTTCTTGGATCAAAACACTTGTTTTATGCACATCAAATTCAGTCCTGAGCTGCCTCTTGAAAATGGTGCTCGTTTGAAGTTTGTGTAACCCCTGTTTGTAAACTAGAGCATCTGTCAGTTAACAGTGTTTCAACCAGTCTTCAAAGACTGACTTTGGGATCTCTAACTCTCTTAAATCTCTCTAACTTCATGCACCAAGAGACATTCAACTCCTTTTTTCTGCACCTTCCCACAATACAGTTACCACACCAGGCCCCGCAGACGAACCCTTTCAGAAACAGATGTGTGAGCTGCATTGCTGTTTCTGCACTAGAGTTCATCATATTTGCATGTACGCAGGAGCTCAGGCCAGTGAGAAGAACCCGTCTCTGAGGACTTTGATTCACTTAGGGAGCAGTGCAATTCTAGTGCAAAGTGGCTGAAATCATAGTTTTAGAGGAGTTTCTAAATGTAGAGAAAAAGCTATCTGTAATTTTTACTAAGTGTTAACAAATAAACATGGTGCGTGCAGAGTGTGGTTACCTGGGGAAATTTAAGGAGTTTTAATCCTCAGCACAGAAATCAAAGCATTTGTACATCACTAGGGGAAGATGATGGACCTTTTTGTTTCTGAGCGCTGTACATAGCTCAGGCTTTCTGGCAATGTCCCTGGGATTATATTAATTTCTTCTGAAGCTGCAAATTGATTAAATTAGATCAGTGAAAGGCCACTAATGACATGTTTTGGTTTTCTTTTTATTGCAGCAGCATGTTAGCCTTACATTTGGAATTTGAATCACATGGTAGCTGGCTGTTCAAAAGAGCAATTGGGCAGGGTCTAGACTTATGCAATAGAGTGAAGCTTCTGATCACAGCTATTAAAAGAGAAAACAAAAGAGGGAAGTCCTACAATCCTGCCTCGTATGCACATTTAGAGTGATGGAATAAGACTGCTTTGTTTCAGTCATTTTTCATAAATGGTTATGTGGAATTTTAATTACATTCTCTAGGTGTAGTGCGGAAACAACTCTTCCGGAAACAACTCTTCCAAAAATTGCTGTATTTACTTCTGAAAGTTTCAGAACCACTCTGCGTGTGTGTCACTGGACTCTGGGTTTGTGCAGATTGAAGTGTTAATACCCATTGATGAAATAGCTCTTTTTGCTCCCTTCTCACCCTCTGTTTCCTGGGCTATAGTGAGGCTTTTTGACGCCTCGGAGCAGCTCTTCATATCCTGCGTCCTGCCCTTCCCTGGTGTCCCTCTGTCATCACACTGTTTCTAATTATAGCCCTGGACTGGTATCTTTTTCTCCTGGTGGCAGTAGCAACTACTGTGGCTCAAAATCTTCATTCACTTCCATCAGTATCCCAAGTCCTTTTCACTTTTCTTTCTATTTAGCCATTTCTTACTTAAATGAACCCTTATGCAATGGAATTGATGTGACATTTTCCACCACTGTATTTTGTTTACATATCACAGCACTATCTCTAGCTTATGTCTGAATATTTGTTTAGATTGTAATTGCCTTGGGGTAGGAATTGTTTCTGGGCATGTGCGTGTGCATGCATTGTACCTATAACAGCAGCAACTCCTCTTTTGTCTGTTGAGAGCCAAAGGGAGCTGAAGTATATACTATATTCTTAGTATATGTTTAAAATATTTTAGATAGCCTGATCTGAATTAATGACAAATATTTGAACAGCTACATGTTCATACAATTCCCTTGACTTTAAATGAGATTTAGGCATTACTTAAAGTTGCACCTTAGAAGTCTTTTTATCTCTAAAACTTTTTTAATCAGGCCAAACTCAGTATTGTATCTAAATTAGTATAATTTACATTTTCTTCTACCCATCTCCATATAAACCATAATTATTTGGGTTCCCATTTAGATACTCCCCCAAAATGTGATTCACATCTCATTTTTACACTACTATTGCCATTTAACTAAATTAATTCTTACAACAGCCTCAGGTAACAGGACAGATATGCCTCAATTCTGAACAGTCTTCACTGATTCAATCAGTTTTATTGTAGTCACAGACCAGGTTTTCTGCAAAGCCTGTTCGCTATGCAAGCACTATAAATGCTCATTTCTCTAAGCATTCAGTGTAGTGGATATTCAGCAGAGTAGCTAAGCATTTTGGAAAACTTGGCTGTAATTGCTGGTGCCGAGCCATACAGTCTGTCTCGGAAAATTCTAGGGTTTTATTTTCTCAAGTTCTCTCAAAGTTGGGGGCTGAGGAATCCCTTTGAAATATGTAACTAGGCTCTAGATAGCTCAGAAGTGAAGGGAATATTTCTGAAAATCTCTATTGGGGGGTCTTGCCAATGTGGATTGCGAACAATGGCAAAGCTAGAATTGGAGTAACAAGAGAAAAACACAAATTGCCTTTGGGACAAATTTTGAGATTAAATTACAAAAATTAGGCTTCTTTAAAGCTGTTGAGGTTAAATATCAGGTCATTTTGCTAGTCAACTGCATACTTGTGCATGTATTTTGAAATGAAATTATACAAGTTCAGTATTTGATATAGTTGTGGGGTTTTTTAACATCAGTTTTCACAGCAGGGCTAAAATTGAGAGCGCAGAACCATAACCTCTGAAAATTGCCTTTTCATAGGAATTTCATACTGAAATTTCTGCTATTATTAGCTAGTCCCTTAAATAAACTGCATTTCTTTTTAGCTATGTGAATGATTGTCCCTGTAGTAGTAAAGTTTTTTCCTTGAGGAATTGCTGTGTATCTGTTCCTTCCTATGAGGTTCTTGAAGGCCATTTTTCATATAAACCAGCTTCACTCTGTCAAGCAACAGAGTCACAGGAAACCAAGGCTCCAGAAATCCTGTAGGGTCCTCCCACTCAATATTGCTTGGCAAGCCAATTAGCTTGGTATTTTTATCTCTAACCTGATTTGGAACTAATTGTAAATTACTATTTTACCATTCTGTTTTCTGTCATAAATGCCCTACTCAATTATTATTAGATCTGCTCCTAGGACAGCTAAATCTCCTTATATCTCTGCCACACCTTTGTTGCCCTGCAATCTAAGTAGGATACAGAAGCAACCTCTCATCCTACTTCACTGATTCTTGATCTTGGCCCAGAGAACAGGGGAATATGTTTACTCTTCGAGACAGCGCAGGATTTTCTAGCACCCCCTTCACTGTGGTAAAAGTACCTTTCTGTATTAAGGTTCATGTCAGTAGTTTAATATCCGTCAAGTAGCCTTTAAAGCTAAGCCTAATTCTCTCCGCTAAATTAAGAAAGTTGGAGCCAGTTCACAATTTACTCCAACTCAGTGTTCTCTGCTTTTTTTTTTTTTTTTTTTTTTTTTAAGTCTTAGGGTCTACCATGAGATAACATTTATTTTAAAGCTTGAGATGCAGTTTTTACCACAGAGTACATCTACCTTAGATGCAATTTTGAAGTAAATCTCTCAGTCGTTCCCATTTACTGCACTTTGCCTCACATCAGAGTGGTGTCAGAGCACGCAAACTGGATTCTGTCTGTGTAAAACTAAACTAGAGTATGTACTCCAGGAACACCCTTGAATGTCCATTAAGCAGTTGGAAAACATTAGTTCCTGGGTCCACACCAGAGCTTATCCAAAGTGACATATATTGTAGATGCTGGGTTCTCAGCACCAACTGTTCTGCTGTGCAGGTGTTCTCCTGTCTCACTTCACAGTGCAGAAACATTGAGGTGACGGTATGCATGTGAATCGTGAACAGAAAGTACTGCTGTGGTCTGAGAAGGCTCTTGCTTACCCCAGTTTTGGGAAGTTCATTGGAGACAGAGAAGAGGATCAGAGAAGTAAATAGCTCTACTCGTTACTGTCTTTCCTCTTCTCCATTTCTGTTCCTGCTCCGTGCTCAGGGAACTGAAGATCTTGCCAACTGTTTCAGTTAAGGCTACTGAGCAGGCATGCTCCTCTTACCGTGTCTTAAATAAATTACCTGGATCCCAAGAGTACAGTGTACAGGCCACTGACAGAAGAAGCAGAAGAGCAGTCTGACTTTTTAGTGTGTGCCTAAGTAACAGTGTTTGTCTAGCTACAGCTAACAGGAATCATTAGACTCACACTCAACTGGAAAGACCCCTGAGGAAAGATGGAGTACATTAGCAAGCACAAGTACTTCCCAAATCTGCTGCTTCCCTACAAATCTTAACTACCTTGCTCCATGTAACTGCCGAAAGAAAATGCAAGATTCATCTATCCATATTTAATCATCTGCGTGTGAGCTTTTCATGTAAGTCCACTGTGGTCATTCAAGCAAGCAATTCTCTTCCACAGGCAGCTGAGTTCATGGAGTCATGTATTGGAAAGTCTCACACAAAAGTGAACTTTGTGCTCCAAATCACTGAGATGATGCCTTTTCCATTAGCACTTTAATCAAGGCCTTTGCTACAGTAAATGTTTAGCACTGTAAGTAATTGCTAAAGACTGCTGACCTGATAATACTGTGGTAGGTTTAGCCTAATCTGAAAAAAATCCCCTAAAACATTTACTGCATTAGCTGACCCAATGAATCATCAAAAAAGCAAAGCATAATCTGAATTTGGTGTGCAGCAAGTAGAAACATGCCTGGAATATTTCAGAAGGGCAATACAGAAGACAAAAAATGCTGCTGCAAGTGAAGAATTTTCCATGCACTGTTCCATGGGAGCTGTCACAGAGACCCCCCTCAGTCTGCTTGTGAATATCCCTTTGGCAATAGGAACCAGTATGCAGGTGTGCAAATACTGTGACTGCTTTTAGCATCACAAAATATTTTTTTTATTGGAAAGTGTGCACAAAGTCATGATTTTATTGGAAATTCATTGTTTACCTTCTGAACATCTGAGTCTTAGCCACTTGATAATTGATTCAAGGACTGTATGATTCAAAAGAAGTGCATCTTTAGGAAAGCTGTTAGAGGTTATACAGTATTAAGAAGTCCTTTTCCTTTCCTCTAACCGAAGAGAAGCTTGAGGAGACTATAGAAGGCTGGTTGTCTTAGCAAAGAGTAAGTGAGCGCGAAGGCTGGAGCAGAAGCTAGTGGATAGTTTTGCAGTTTGATGCGTTTGCTTGGGCTGAGAGTTCGTGGGTGCTACCCCTGCCCAGCATTCTGTTCTGCCAGGGAGACAGGAACATGACTACACCCCTTGGCACAGGAGTCAAGACTAAGGACTGATGATAGGTAGAGAGGAAAGAGCAAGTGTATGAACAGCTAGATAACAAAATAAATATAAATAATGGCTAAGTAGATATCATGAGGGTTGCGTATTTTAAAAACTGCTAATATCTGTGAATTTCACTGGAATGAATTCCATGAATTCACCATCTTACTGACACGCTGCTCACTGAGCCATCATTTCCAGGATTTATTCAGCCATTCCAAATCTCTGAGCAGATTCAGAGAGCTGCATTTCTTAAATGAACAGATAAACCTGTAGTTCTCTCTTTAACACCAAATGTAGATGGTATTGCCCACTGAGACTGTCAATATGCCAGTGAGAGTTGTCATGTCTGTAGCATGTTTTGGTTTATTAAGCCTGGAAGGAAGTTTTGAACTACAAAAATGAGAAAATTCACAGGATCGTAACAGTTAAAACATTTTTTTCTTGGCTGTGAAAATTCCAAAGAAGCCACGTCTGGCAACATGTCACAAGTTGGGTCCCCCAGGGATCGATATTGGGTCCAACGCTGTTTAATATCTTCATAAGTGATCTGGATGATGGAATCAAGTGCACCCTGATGAAACGTGCTGATGACACCAAACTGAGCGGGGATGTGGACACTTTGGAAGGCAGAGCCACCCTGCAGGAAGATCTGGATAGGCTGGAAGAGTGGGCCAACAAGAACCTTATGAAGTTCAACAAGGACAAGTGTAAGGTCTTGCACCTGGGAAAACATAATCTGGGAGTGCAGCACCGACTGGGATTTACCTGGCTGGGGAGCAGCTCTGTGGAAAGGGACCTGGGGGTCCTGGTGGACAAGCAGCTCAATATGAGTGAGCAGTGGGCTGCAGCAGCTAACAAAGCTGACAGGATGCTGGGCTGCCCCAACGAGGGCATCACCAGCAGAGATAAAGAAGTCACTATCCCACTCTACTCAGCACTTGTCAGGCCACACCTGGAATACTGCGTTCAGTTTTGGTCCCTGCTATGCAAAAAAAATGTGGACAGGCCGGAGAGGGTTCAGAGAAGGGCCACAAAGCTGATCAAAGGACCAGGAAGCCTGCCATGTGAGGAAAGGCTGAGAGAATTGGGTTTGTTCAGCCTTGAGAAAAGATGTCTTGGGACAGACCTTATCACCGCGTTCCAGTATTTAAAGGGTGGCTACAAAGAAGATGGTGACATGCTTTTTACAAGGAGTCGCACGGAAAAGACAGGTTCAAGTTACTCCTGGGGTGATTCCGATTGGACACAAGAGGAAAATTTTTCACAGTGAGAGCAATCAGCCATTGGAATAATCTCCACGGGGAAGTGCTGGATTCCCCAACATTGGACACTTTTAAGATTCAGCTGGACAGGGTGTCGGGCCATCTTGTCTAGACCGTGCTTTTGCCAAGAAAGGTTGGACTAGAAGATCCTTGAGGTCCCTTCCAACCTGGTATTCTATGATGTTTTGTGGTGATCTTTGTTATCTTTAGACTGTTTCAGGCAACATATGAGGCTTTTCTCCTTTGACTCATGCACACATGAAATTCTCTATGGAAAAGGATACAAAAATGTTTTTAATTTTTAGAAAGGTTTGTTTCCATAAAATAGACATCATAAAAACCCACATGTAGTGTCTAGTGATGTAATTTTAAAATAAAGACCTATCTGTGCTAGTATATTCATATAAATACATTTTAATTTTCAATAATGAAAATAAAATTGAGTTAGGATCACTTACTTAATAATTTGTTCTACAGAAAATGGTAACAATAACCTACCTTGAAAAACATGAGTCCAATAATTTCACCTAAGAATTACCTCAAGACTGTCATTTCTGGTTGAGCGAATGAATGTTTCTTCCAGTGACAGTCAACCTAGAGTAAAAAGCTGAAGCAACAAAGAATCTTTTACATCTTCTGGTAAGTTGTACCAATTTACTCCCATGATTAAAAATCTGCACCTATTCCAGTCTGGATGGGTCATCAGCATCGATCCTTTTCATCTTGCAATGCCTTTGCCTGCTAGATTTAAAGAGCTATCAGGAATCTCCTCATGTATATGCTTATAGGCACTGATTATATCGTATCTTACACTTCTCTTTGATAGAGCTAAAGAGATTTATCTTTTTAAATCTCCATATTAGGAAGATATTTTTTTCAGACCTCAAATTATTATTTTGGCTATTTTTCCTGAACCTATTCTGTTTTCTTTTTGGGGAAGGGTGGATATCAGAAATTGGCACAGTATGTTGCAATATGAAAGGGATGCAAAACTTTGTGGTAAGATTAGATTAATGCAAATTAGTTAGAAATAATTGTTTCCTTTTTCATCTGAATCCATCCAAGCTCCGTGTTGCTTTCACTGAGAGTTGTAACAGTATGAGGTTTGTTAGGATTAGTTATATAGCTGATTATGGTCTGATTGCGTCATTCAAGTTGTCTGAACTGAGTTATTGCTAGTAACAGTAGTAAAATCTTCAGAGTGTTGTATTACTCTTTAATAGATCTGTACTGCCCAGGATGCACATCAATGGTGCTTTAGGAATGATAATTACCATTACATTTTTCAATATTATAAGACTTCGGTCCCCAAAGCATGTTAGCTAACACGTTCATATGACATTGTGGGAAGCTTCCTATGATTCATATTCATTGTAAATAGAAAACTTTTTTAATATTTCAGCAAACAATCCTAGAGAAATTAGGCATCTGTGGATTGTAAAGATATGAATTAGTGCAAGTCATTTCTGAAAGTATATCAGATGTCTTACAGCTTCAGAATGCAAAGTTCCCTGTGTAGGATTCATCACTGTTTTATAGCTTGCTTGAGTAAATCATTTGGCCTTGGTTGGCCTCTGAATCAAGTAGTTCCTAGGCTGCAATTCCCATAAACATGTATTTAGAATAAAACATAAAAATGTGACTTCATAAATTCAGGTAGCTCAACCTGTCTGTCTCTCCTTGTAAGCAAGCTAACTTACTATGTACATATTTCTTGTAGTTCTTCTTCTGTATCACCCATAAGATCACTTCTAGTTTATTTGTAATATTATGAAAAGTTCTCAACTGCTCTTGGCTATGATCCATAGATGGTATATTGGTTTCAGAATTATTTTCTAATATTGTGCTAAATTTCTCCTGAAGTGTCTGTCAGAGGGTATTCTTTGCATCAGCTATGTTCTATGTTTGGGAAGAACAAGTGGGCTCCCATACAAACCGCCTAATATACATTTCAGATACATGTTTTGGCTCCTGGACCTAATCTATATCCGGTTACAGCAGCAAAAAGTCAGGCAGGTAGATACTACTTCTTGTCTGTTTTTATCATGGTTACATGATATGTAACTTTTCCTCCCTCCAAAAGAAAACAGTGATATATCTATTTAGTAAAAAAATTGGGGGGAAATGCTCTGAATAAGATATTTATTTTATTACAATAGCAATCTAATACAAGATGAATCTTTTTACTGTATAACAAGGTCTTTTTGATGAACATTGGACTGGCAATGATCTCCTAACAGCAACTGTGTCTTCTCTTTGTTTTTCTCTGCTAGGCAAGCGAAGTTTCTTCTCTTCATGTCTTCTCGTGTGATACATCTTCCGCTTTCCTAATTCTTCTAATAGCCTTTCTTTGTACTCGCATTAATCTTGCGGGAAGATAGGTGATATAATTACATAAAGTACTCCAAAGTTTTCACTAAGAGTTTTTACCGAGACTTAGTTGAGTGGTCTGTTTTCAATGAAAAGATCTGTCCTGTTTAATCCTAGTATCATGATTGCTTTTTTTCCCTTAGTTGCACCACAGATCAGGCTGTTAGCCATCCCGTGATCACCCACACACAGACTTTTTCCCTCCTTGGTCATTTTCAACCAATGAATCTTAAGCTTATAGCAGACATATAATTTCTGAGAGCATGATCTTCTGCTTTGTACTATTAGCATTTATCCCATACTGTCATGAAAATTATCCGCTTCTTCCAAAGACACTCTGATCTTCCACTGATCTTCCCCATTGTATTGCAGTCAGTTTATATTAATGTAGTTTCTGGGTTTTGTGGAAATGCTGTTGATGTAAATACTATGTGAAAATATGATCTCAGAAAGTACCCTTGGGGGACTCCACACCCACTGGAATCCCTAAAGTAGTCAGCTCCCTTACTAAGATCTTTCTTCTCTACCTTGTGTACTGCTCATTGAATCCTAGGTAGATTACCCGTAGATTATAATATATATACAGTTTTAGCTAGAAAATTAGTTATTTTATATTTAAATAAAGCTTATGTTTGCCACATTTTCTGTTTTCCCTTTAGCATTTCATTGAAAACATTTGAAACTTTGCATGCTGCAGATGTCTGACTAATAGGGAAATAGTTGCTTGGATCACCTGTTCTGCCTTCTAAATGCAAGTAATTAATCTGTCTCTTTTTAAGACTGGAATCAAAAGATGAAAGGTATTACAAATTTCTTATTTCAGAGCAGGACACTAAGATATCGAGGTATTTTAGAATTTGGAGCTCTATACTCTGAGGTTCCCAATTAGGTTGTGTTGAACTCTGACCTTTGCCTCCTACACATGATTCTTTTCATGTGTACGCCAAATGGATCGTGTTAATTTGCCATTCAGCATGTGAACCTGCCACACACTCTTACTGAAAGTTGAAAAAGAAAGGGATTCTTTTTCTAGATTACCTTTAATCTCTGTCTCATTTTCACTGCAATGTAGTTCCACTTGTTGCCATTTAAAAAAAAATCTTATTGTCCTTTTTATGATTTGGTTCAATTGATTTCTGGAAGTTCTGACTTTGTCCCTTCACATTTTACACTTACAAGTTGTATCTATCTCTTCTGACTTCATACCTTTAAAGGCCTTTTAGGTTTTTCATTTGCATTATTAACTTTCTTTGGGGTGGTTATTCCTTTGGAGCCCATTTTTACTGAAGGCTCTTTGCTTGGTATTCAACTTTTAGAAATAGTAATCTATTTACAAATTAAATAAAATCTAGACCTTCATGTTAAAGTTCATAAGTTTTTCAGCCCAATTATTTTCAGTAAATAGCTACCATAGTTACTTAAAGATTCTTCTAAAATCAAGATTGAACCCAACGTTTGTTTGCCATTCCATTTAATTTAAATTGAATAATCTTATGTACATTCACTCCAAGGTTATTTGATCGACTTTTTTGTAATGTCCTTGTTGCAAATCAAAATCACATTCGCAATAGTATCACTTCATGTAAATTCGCTAAACATTTGGAAAAGAAATCTGTCAGCTCTCACACTAATGAGTATATGAATGCTACCACTAACAGGAACATTTTCCAGTCTCTGGAAAGTTAGTTCCTATGTTGATCAATTTCTAGAAGCAATAAAATTAAAAATTTTCTAATCAAATCCAATCCTAGAATGCCCTTGAAAATCTTGAGCGAACTATTTGTTTGCTTATCATTCCCCAGAATTATTTGGGTTCAGACAAATTCTGTTTTGTCCATGCTACTTACATTTCTTTAACCTATCGTCTCCTTTTTTAATAACACTAGTGTATCTGTATTTCTGCACTTGATTTCTGTAATTTATTTTTATCACTTTTCATTATCATTATCTTTAGATGTTTTCATCAGATTCTTTCAAACGATACATTAGATGGGTTAATTATTCGTTATTCAGACAGCAGTCTCACACAATAGTAAAATATTACACTTACATCATATTGCTATATATTCCTCTTCATTTTTTATTAGTTATATTTTTTATATTTTATTCTTTAGGGATAAGTTGTATTTCATAATTCCAACTATAAAATGTTATATTTGTGTAATAAATTCCAGTCCTTGCCTCTTCATATGCATTAGTATTAATTTTTAAAAAATTACTTCTTCAGTGGCTTGTGCACCCCAAAATGTGTCTGTTTCTTCCCTCAAAGTTACAGGAGTTGATCAAATAAAAGATACTTACACTGCTTTCATTATTTATGATAGAATGAGCAATTTGCAAACTGCAACAATTCATATGAATTCCAAACTAACTAGTAAGGAATAGTAAATTTATTTTAGTGAGTTAACAACAGATTTTACTAGATTGCAATAGAATTAGTATTAATGGAAGATTACCTGTCGTCTAGAAATCCTGCCATTAGCTCCTCCAGACAGAGGCTTGAAATCTTAGATCTCTGCTGAATGCATCCTGTCTAAAGGGTGACGAGGGCCAGCTGTCATGGTTCAACTCAAGCTAATATAGTCGAGCATTTTGAGAACAAAACAATATTTTGAACTGCAGTAGGGAATGAGAGATGTATCAGACACCAAAAGAAAAGATTTCATATTAATAGGAAAATGTAGTAATTGCATCAAAATTTGCACTCTTCTAATTGTAAGCAGTAAAACATTTGTAGCAGGGTATGTTGAGTCTAAATTGTCTATTACCAATAGGGAGAAAAAAAGAATTATTAAAAATTATCTGAATGTTATCTTCATAATCCTAACAGGTTCAATTAGTCGAGCAATCTGTTGCGGTGTATATTTGCACTTTGCTTGACAGGCATGTTACATTTTTTATATTGGTTGCTGGGTTTAGTACTACTAAACAAATATGTAAGTTTGTTTATCCTGTGTAGGAAGGTTGCAGCGGCCACAGCCAGTCCAAAACCTGATGGTAATCCACCTGATGGTGGATAATTTATGAATCATAAATGAAAAATAAATCTTCTAACTGAATCTATTGTTTGCTGTGTATCCTTTCCCTTGTAGGGAAAGGTATGCCTGTAAAAAATAGCTTTTGCAAACTCTACTCCAGGTCTTCCCTTCCCTTTGAAGACATAAACGGGTTTATTAAAGTCTTCAAAGCTATGCTTCTGTGACTGAAACACTACCTGGGTCATAGCTGGTTTCTGAGTGATCATTTTAAGCTTCTTTCCTCATTATTTTTCCAGTGTGTGAGATTTTGTGCCTGTCATTGACCCCTTTGTAATATTGGCGTACTTTCCTCTTTCAGTGGCCTGCCTTTGGATGGAATGTTTTTATGAGAGCTTTTGTGGAGAACTCTGCACTTCTGCTTCTGACAGGCATTACGTTGATTAATGTTTTTATTTATTTAGCATGTTAACAGCAACAAAAAGAACTAAAATTTTATTGCATAGCTTTACAGGAGATAAAGAACATATTTTTTGTTTTTACACAGCACCTGCACAATCTTAGATGGTAATTTTTCTCCATGTGGAAGACAGCCTGCTTAATCTAGGCTTTTTCTCCTGTTGACTGGTTCAATCACCTGATTCAGTCACTTCACGATACGAGGACATTTCTCGCTGGTTTTCAGGAAAGTGCCTCTCATAGAGACTGAGCTGTCTGCATGTCTGTAACAGCCAGACAGCATCTTGATGAGCTCTAGGCTAAGTCTTTACTGCTTGAGTTTACATGAGGGTTGTTCACTGAGCTGGGGTGGGTGGGGAAATGACTTGAATCCATATCCTTTGTGCTTAGTGAAAAACTATCAGAAATGTACTTATTCTATTGCTTAGGTGTCAAGAACACCATTAAGGAGAAGTGAATATTCAACACCCTTGTGGAGACATGTAGATGTCATCTAACTCTACTTCTCTGCTTCTGAGTAGAAGCTGGCAGGACATATTAAGAGCTCTTTGCCAGTTTGACTGTACTACATTATGGCAGGAGACTGTGTTCGTGTAATTATTGATTACTTCCTTGTGGTGATAGCTGATGAGGTGTTCATGCTTTTGTTATTTAGATGAGTCAGCTTCTGGTCACTTAGTGCTGATTCACTTTCAGAGCTGGATAGAAGTATTTGGATGGATTTACAGTAGCTTCATCTTTTTTACTCTGAGACGTGCCAGTCTGTGTAATTGTTATACTTGACTAACAGTTCTGCTGTGTCAGGTAACAAAATACTTTCTTTTATTCTGCTGAAGAAGATCTTGGTTTCATTACACAGGTCAAAGCTCTTAAATTAAATGTCTGTCAATTTTTTTTTCCAGTTAGCCTAAGTGACACAGGTGAGTGTCTTTGGATGTAGCTGTGATTTAGGCAAGAATGAGACAAAGTTTCAAAAGTTTGCTCTATATAAGACTGAAGTGGTTTTGGCATGCTGGGAACACAAGTAGAAGATATCTCTTTCTCTTAAACATAAGAATATTGTAATGTCTTTCACAGGGATTATATTTCAAATTCATTTTGGAATCTGAAGCTCGTATGAAGACTTAACTATCATCTACTTGTTAAGTGGAGAATCTCACTCTGGGCACATGACACTAGCAGTCAGAAACTTGATTTCATTATCTATTGAATTAATCACATTGTAATTATTCCAATCTTAATAAAACTGAAAATTTTTAAGCTTTCTAATATTTATATACTATCAAAATACATTCTTTACTTATTTTGAAAATAAATATATACAATACTGAATTTATCTGGATAAAAATAATCAAATATTTTTACAGTTAAACATATAGGATGGTTATCTTTTTAAATATAACTATGTAATTAATATGGACAGTACAATAGTAGGAAACATTAAACTGCATTTCTTGGGTATTGAGCACTGTGCCATGACTGTATATTCCTGTGATCATTCTTCTCAGTAGCTAAACTGTGGGCACTAGCATTCCCATAAGAAAATATGGGATGAATGTAGATAGGTCCAGCACGACTCCAAATTATCCATCTCAGTAGTTCTAAATTCCAGTTTTTCCAATTGGTTGTGGTAGTGCTAGTTTTATTTCCAGATAACAACACATTCTCTGTACAGGTCAAGAGTTAATGGCTAGATATAAAGCAGTCTGCTGGTCCTTGAGTTCATGGGTTGACCAACATGGCCAGCTAGCTCTCTTTTCATAAAAATGCTGAGGTATGGAAACAGTAAGGTTTCATGTCCTTCGCCAGAATAGCTAAGGGAGGTTGACTTGACGTGGCGTGTGACAGAGGAAGACTTTGAACTCCTGAATACAGCAGGTCACGGATAACACGCCAGGAGCGGTGACACAACGTGCAGCCGTGACAGCCGCAGGAGGGAAATGCCGTCGCTCCCTTAGCGCGGCTGGCGGCAGCACCATGGACAGCGCCCTGCCCCGCCCGGCGCGGGAGGAGGAGCCCTGCCGGCTGCCGGCGGTGAGCCGGGGGAGCGCGGCTCTCCTCTCACCTCCTGCCTGCCTGGCAACATGGGTGATGCCAGTGCATGTACTGCACCAAACTGTGCAGTCCAAGGAGAGATTCTGCTAAAAATCGGAACCATGGGATATTTAATTTGATAGTAAGGCTGCTGTGACTAACAGGTGGAACAGAGAGGCTGTGTGGTATGCGAAAGCACACTAATAAGAAGGTTTGACCTTTCAGCCAGTTCAAAATGAACTACATCTGCTCACTTTTTCTTTTTACAGATCAACACAATGTATGTAAATAAGGATATAGAACAGTTTAGTCCTCAGCCACTATTCCCTGGAAGTGTGTTAGATTGTTCTCTACGAACCAACATTCAATTGTCCCTGAAACAAAGCAATAGCATTAGAGAGAGCACTTAAAAAAACCCAGAGAAACAAACAAACAAACAAACCCCAACCCAAAACTCTGCGTTCACTTGTAGAGATTTGGCTAGGGATTGATGAAGTGATAGCTAAAATCAGTTAAGGCAGCCTCTAGAATGGCAACCCTGTTGCATTTCCGTGAGTGATGAAACCAGTTCTCTGATGTTTTATCTCAATCGTATAAATTTCTTAGCATCAAAGAGATCTCTTTCAAGGCAATAAATAAATATATGACAAGAAATACATAAGGTCAGGAATGAAAGAAGACGAAAAAAAGCATGCTCACAAGAAGAGTTCACAAATGTTTCTGAACTCTCATTTCAAAAAATAAGACAGGAGCTAATTATTACTTTGGCAGGATTTCTTATATCCTGAACATTAAAAGAAATTAATAAGAAAAGGTATCAATTTGTCACAACAGTGCTAATTAATGTTCTGTGATTTCTCGCTCTTTTAATAGGTAATTTACTGTAGTGAGAACATTAGGGATAAGCGAGAATGAGGCTGCAATAGTATTTTTCTCAAATTTCTTAATTATGTATGAAAAATCTTTTCCTTTTTTACTTATTGAAGAATAAAATACTTTCTTTAGTATCAGGAAAACATTTGCTCAGCACAATCTGTGATTATTTTAAATAAAGGTCCAGCTGACTAAATAATTACTACCTGCACTGTGAATTTTTGGTAATTGTACTTGATGTATGCTATTGGTTTTAAAACATAAGTCAGTCCATTCTTTACTTTTGTGCTAAATTTTTTTTTAAATTATTGTCCTGACTTAATCCAGATACCTTCTAGGCAAGCAACATATAAACTTTCTAACAGTGATATGTTGGCATAACAACATTGGTCCATATCTGTCCTTAAGCAAGTCCTGTCTTTTCTGTTTCTATAATTGGCTTTCAAGCAATATTACAAATAGAGTAAAAGTAAATTTTAACATTATATTTGTAACTGCAAGTTGTGTTATTTGTTCTTAGTTGACATTTTTGTGGGGTTTTTTTTAGGTAAGACTTAACTCCAAACGTCTAAATGTTCTGGAGGCATTTGAAAGTACCTCTTTCTCTGCCCCCGATGACTTTAGATTACCTTTGCTTTGAAGAAGATAACACCAAAAATAGGGGATGTGCTGGAATATTTTATGCTGGCTTCCATTTTGCATGAAGGAAAAATTTTGGTACTAAAGGAATGGAACAACAGAACTATTGTAATGGAGATGTTCCTAGGATTGATTACCAGAAAGTTATGTTTGCTACATTTCACATGATAAAGTTAGATGTGTGTTGATTGCTTTCAATCATGAGCTTCAGGCACTCAGTAAGGAATAGATGATAGAGCAACTACTTAACTGCGAGCTGGAAGTGCTGCCTGGTGTATAGGGGTCTGCTTTCCTTTCCTGCCACTCTGAGAAATGCTGAGGGTTGGGAGCAGATTTGCTTATAAGGAGCTCATTCTGAATTAAAAATTTAAAAAAGGAGTCTCAAGATAACGGCCTTTAAAATCCTCCCCCAGTCCTGAGCATGAATCAGAAATCATCCTGATGAAGAATAATTAGGTGAATGAAGTTGTGGGGCACAAACACTGCAGCCTTAGAGGAAAAAACTGCTGTCATTTGCTGCATTTAGATTCCTAATGTGATGGTTTGGTCCTTTCCTCGTAAGGAAACAGTCCATAAGATGGTCTCGTGCAATAGGACAAATAACATAATTTGGCTCTGTACATCAAAAGTTTCAGAAGATTACTTCATCAAAGGAAGAATAGCTCAGCTCTTGAGACATGTGAATCCCTATTTTGAGGCACAAAGGAGAAACACTTGGTGCTTCAGAAGGACCTGCGAGGTTGTGGGAGATGGTGAGAGAGTGTACTTGCTTTGGATAATTTTGCTTCTCCCTAAAAGTTGAGGAATTTATAATTTAATGGGAAAGTCAAGTTGTTTAATGGCTTAAACCATCTTATCAACAGGGGAAGAATATGAACTTCAAAGAAACAAACATGCCAAGTTGGAACCTCATGTGTAGAAAAGGAGGTAACTTGATCAAATAAATTGACTATCAGAGGGAGTTAAAATTAATCCCTGAATTTTTTTTTCCGATAGCAGGGGTTCTGGGCCATGTTTGTAAAACAGAGGTTTGAAGTAATAATGGAAGCAGAAGTACCAGCATCTATAGCCCTGAGAATAGGGAGAAAGGGTAAAGTATGGGGATGCTCTTACCAGAAAGAGAGGGCAAGAGGGTGATCTGTTCCATGATACCTTAAGGCTGAGAAAACTGAGAAAAATTTGCTTGCAGGGAGGTATAAGAGTCTCTCTGCTTTCTGCACTCTGACCTTCCATTGTCCCTTGCAGAGCATTTGAAAGGATTGTGCAGTTCCCTTGATCTATTTAAGAGAAAGAAACTGTGTCAAATCTCTCCATTCCCTAGCCAGCTGATCACATCTATATTTTGGGAAGATAGCATGATATAAGATGAACTATCTAATTTATTTTAATTAATACTGTCTTGAAGATTAATGCGTATTCTGTTTGGAAAAGGACAATTGTGTTTGCAGAAACTTAACCATAAGCAACTCACAATACTTCTGACTTAACAGCTCCTGTACACAGTAGACATTAAGTAACTGTTAACAGTGTTATTCAAAGTGATTAGTGCTTCCTTCCGACTTGTCTTGTTCAATTAAATAAGGTCTTGAAGTGTGTATTTGTCATTATTTCCATATGGTGCAACACCAAAGTTTAGTGACAAAGACCCAGAACGGCAGCTCAGAAGGCTTCTGCAAGGGGAAGCCGCTTTTCTCTGAAAAGCGTTAGTGTTTGGGACCCATGATGTCCACCAAGAGTTCTTTTTGTAGGAGCTCTGACATTTACAGCAAATTTAAAAATTTAGTTAGATTGCTGAAGTTAATTTTTAAAATGTCTTAACAGAACCTTAAAACCATTTAAATAATCCAATGAAGTAGACACTGGATTCCAACTTTGTGGTGGTGGTTTTTAAATGTGCAATCTTTATGATAAGGAAAAATAAAAACAGCTACAGAAAAAAAAAACAAAACCAAAAAACCCTTGAGCGTATAACCCTCAGAATTTCTTGTTTATGCTTTTACTATGCTTTTCCCATGCTTTAAAGAGTAGAATGAAGATTGAGGTTGGCGGGAGTGAGCTCTGTTTCAAAGAGAAAAAAGACAGAAGAAATAGTTGTTTTGCAGCCCTGCGCAACAGTCTCTGTTTGCTTTGGTCTGTCTCTCGCCCATGGGTGATCCTGAGTACCTGCTTGCTGCCTGGGAGATTACTGCCTCTGCCTCCTTTACAGGATGAGATGTTTGTTCTATACTACACTTAAGCTAAGAATATTTACTAAAGCAATCAGCGTTTATGTAGAGGTGATAGGAGACTCATTAAACTGGTGAATGCATATATCAGAGGAACAGGTGTAAATATACTCGGTAACTTTAAGTTATGCAAACTTGCATTCCACTGACACTACAGTTAAATACACCGTTTTGGTTTTTTTCCCCTGAAGTGGGTCATATGCCCGTCTACTGACTCTCTCTGTTTGAAAATAGGTATCACCAACAGTACTGCAGAAAAGTGTTGGGAACAAAAATATCATAATAGATACTATAATTCAAATAAAAGTAATCTATCATCAATATAACTGTACCTTTTAATGCTGTAATTTATATGTCGATGATCAGGAAATACAAATGGCATAGTTCCCTTTAAACAAAACATTTCTTGTACCCTCGTAGTTCCTTGCAGGTCCCATTCTGTCAACTATTTTGCTGTCCTCCTCAGGGTTTATCGAACCTTGCCAGGTTCTCACCTTGTCTTCCCAAGTTCACCTTCATTCCATATTTAAGGGGAAGAGTCAACTCAGACATGGTTGTATTTTGAAAAAAAAAAAACCCAACAAAAAAACAAAACCAAAAACCTGCTGTGTTTTTCCTTAAGCAGAAGTATCTGTTTCACTACTGGTCAACTTGGCAGCCAGAAGAATCCGTGAAGTGCTCAGGCTGGAGAATGAAGAGGCTGGAAGAATTAACCAACTCCTGTCACTACAGAGTTTTCTGCTCCCAAAGTGCCAGTGAGAGATGTAGAGGTATTTATTATTGACATATACATATATTAAAAAAAACAATTTCTCAAACCCAGCAGCAGCCTATCTCCAACAGATGCAACTCAATGACTTTGTCATTTTTTGTCCCTTCAAAAAGCTATTTCTGCATGCTGTGGGAGTGCCTCAGGAAGGAAAGTAATGAAGCTATTGTAAATATATATGCCTAAATGTGAATATGAATTAAGGTGTGATTGAATAAGTTGTTTTTTCTAAATCAATAATGTACAAACATGCCTACTTATTGGCCACTTTCTGTTTGCACTCTACACAGGAAAGCAAAACCTAACAGCCCAAAACCAAACAAAAAAGCAAACAG
Source organism: Burhinus bistriatus (assembly GCA_013397275.1). NCBI lineage: Eukaryota > Metazoa > Chordata > Aves > Charadriiformes > Burhinidae > Burhinus > Burhinus bistriatus. The sequence goes on along the minus strand of VYXH01000688.1, from coordinate 30,770 downwards.
AAAGCTGTCCCTGTTCAGTGTTGAAACATAAGTTGCACATGTTAAAAAAATAAATAACGAAGGTTTCCACAGCAACCTAAGTTCTGTAGTGCAAATTGATGACTTTCGTTCTGTTTTATTATATAATGATAGAACAGATATTCTATAAAAAGTGTTGGGTATATCTGAAGTTACATTATTAAAAAGTTTAGTATAATCCTAAAACTTTACATCAAGTAAGTTGTTTACAAAGGTTCCTGAAAATGCTGTATAAAAAGTGTTGTTTTCTGCCAACAGCTTTGGGCAGGCTCTGACTGGAGAAAAGTCGCTAGTCTGGCAGAATGTTTGCAGTGATCAAAATTTCAGTGTCAGGAAAAGTCTTGAATTACATGTTTCAGCTTTTAATTTGCTGTGAGGAATTCAAATTTAGGTTTTATGGAAAGAGTAGAAATGAAAGATGAACTCAACGATGAAATCTAAACACTATTTCAAATTTTGGATAACTGTTCATTGTGCAACCTGTACAAATTTTGCCAGCTCCTTAGAAGCTTTGGAAATTAATTAAAAAAATTAAATCACAATATTAGACAAATTTTGATGTCACTAAGGGCTGGTGGTGTCACCAGTTAGACTGCTGATTCTCTTTCTACTTAAACGCCAACTTCACATGCTGCCACCGTACACTTAGTAAGATCTATTATTTCTCCTTTTTTTTTTAAACCTAATAACTCATTAAACACTTTAAGTATGCTTACTTTAATTTCCACTTATTTAATTAATTTCCAGTTATTTAATTGGAAACAATTTGAAAAGGTTTCCATGAAAGCAGTTGGTGAGCTACAAGTCTTGATGTCCCGTCTGGCCAACAGGGTTCAAAGCAGGACCGTCACCTGGGCGTGTGGCAGCAGGCATGGACGTAAGGGCACCCACTGGTGAGGTTTATAAAAAGGGAACAAATAAGAGAATTTTTTTTACTTTTCTTCCCCTTCTCTTGGACTGAATTTGGATTTTTCTTAAAAACACGCTCCTGCCGCCCTCCCACGTCCCGGCGGTTCCCAGGGGTGCAGTGCGGAGCAGCCGGTGTCCTGTGCTGCCGGCTGGGGTTATTGGGGGGGTGGGTGTCCCCTGCGCGTCTCCCACGCGCCCTCCTTAGCACGGATTCGCTTTCTCTGCTTTCTTGGAGGAATTTTAGCTTTATTTTCCTTTTTTTACAAGAAGACGCCTGACCGGCTGGCCGATGAAGTTCAGGTGCATGCTCGGATGGGACTTCAGAGCCTGAGAAGCCACTCGCAGCCGCCCAGCAGGGCAGGTTTTACCGGTAGCCCCGTTGTACCG
>VYXH01000688.1:0-25056 GCA_013397275.1 Burhinus bistriatus | reverse complement strand
ACATTTCCCAATTCCTGTTTGTCTTTGGAAAAAACAGGACTGCAAAAGTTACAGAAAGTCTGCCTTCTCTCACCAAGTCTCTTTGCATACTACTCTGTTCTTACCTGTTTACATACAAGGCAGTTGCTAAACAAAGGAGTGCTTTGAGTTGATTGTTATTGTGGTTTCTCTGTACCACTGAAACTCTTTGTTACGGGTTTAAATGAAAAGTTTCAGAGAGAGAGAAAGAAGTCCCTCCTCCAAATTAGGAAAAAGTCCATCTTTGGTAATCTGGGAAGCGGTATCAGTCACTGCAGCTGGGTTCTGTTATGGGACATATATTATATTTCATCTTCTATTTTGTACCCTATTGCCAGAAACTGTATTTGTCTGGCAGCAGGAGGGAGGTGACTAAGGATATTCTTCAGTGGTCTGTCTTGGAACCAAAGCTATATGGAGGGATGTACTTCTAAACCTTCTGTGCTATGCTGTTGTGGGAGCTGGTGGTAATACCTGGGGACTTGCTCCTCAGTCAGGAAAACTAAGTGATCTGTGGATTGGAGCTTTCAAATTGCTTGCAAAGGCAAGGAATCAGATGAGTATGTTTATCAGTTTATTGTGTGGTTTGTATGGGAATGTAGGCGTGATCTTAAGAAGTGATAGTATTGCAATATGGGGTTTAACTTTTGATGCTTTGATGTTTTTGAGAGCAATTTTCTCCATTTATTCATAGTTATGCCATATTATGTATTCAGTTAAGACCTTCAGGACTTCAGCTGTTTGCCAGTAGGGTGGGGGCAGAAGTGGTTCCTCTCTGACCTTATCCACAGTAGAGAATGGATTTTATATTTGGATCGATTTCCTATGGATGGGAATCTTTTAAGCATTCAGGCTTTCTGTCCTCGCCTAACAATACCTCTCATCCAGTAATGAGCGACACTTTATGATGAGAGTTGGCAGTCTCGGGCATACTTTTCCACAAGATTTAATGAAAATTGGTGGCTGGGTGGGGAAGAAAGAACTTACTAGTGTTCCTGTGGCTAGAAGTGCAGGTAAGCAGCTACTGACTTGCTGAAAAGAATGTATAATAAGGACTCTTCCTAGTACAACTTTTTTGTTTGCTTGCTGGAGAATGCAACAGGGAAGCTGTTAATGTGAGCATGGGAGTGAAGTTGGGGGTGCTGTGTGAACACGAGCGCTCAGGAAAAGGACTAGGGGTAGTGAAAGATTAAAAGTCCAATGGTACTGCATTCGGTTTGTCATGGGACCATTGGTGAAACAGAGGGAATGTGAACGTCCATTGGTAGGAAACCAGGCTTTTCATGTTTATTGAAGGAATAAGTTATTTTGCTTTATTATTTTAATGCAGCAAGTATGAGTTACAATTAAAAACAGGGTATATGACAACATGCTTTGAATGCTCCTAGTTCTTGGAAAATTTAGGTAATTTCTTGGTGTTTCTTATTTGTAGGCTTTGGGTTTAAATTCATTGTCAAGCCTGTAGGACAGGAAGGGAGATTCTTCAGAGTGAAATTAGTGAGGAAACTTAAAGTTGTTTCTCTTTTGAACAATTTAAGGCATAGGAATTTGGTGTGTGGGTATGCGGAGATGGTGTTGTCATGGTTTGCACTTGGAGGAAGAGAGGAAAGTTGGTATTTTTATGAACCCTTCTGAAGGTAGCTTTCTTAGTTTACAGTCAGTGGCATAGCTCAGCTGGACTTGAGTCTCACTGTCTTGCAAAGCCTTTCTTTTTAGTAATTATGTACTTAAAAAGTCAGAGTCCAATATAAACATCAGGGAAACATGTAAGAACTATTACCAGAACTTGTGATCTAGAAAATTCTCTACCATCTATTTGGTGGCATTGAAAAGCCCACAAAAAGGGGATGACTGGGAATGAGGAGGAGTTCTTTGTCTTCATATGCACAATAATATGTAGATATGCAAGCTTTTCTGATTAATATGCTAAACAATTATTTGGAACATAGTTCTTGTATGGAAGAGCTATAAATGCCTGATGACCTCCAACAACTAGTGTTATCAGTGGCCATACACATTTCATAGATTTCATGGGAGCTCTTTTCAGATGTGGATGTGAAAACACTGACCAAAGAACGGAAAGTCTTTGGAAGATTATTCAGCTGTTAAAGAGCCTGATACAACTCTTTCTCCTGCTTCAGAGAAATTTTTGTTCATTTGTATAGTGAATTAAGTTTATTGTGTTCTTTTCTCAGCTGTGATGCTCACTGAGGAAGAGGCTGAAGGAAGCATAAAGTAGAATCTTGGTTCAAAACCAGTTGCAATTGTCAGCAGTCTTTCCACTGATTGTTTTAAAGTCATGCATCAGCCTTAATATCACTACGTTTTACTCTGTTCTGTTTCAAAATCTCTGTGCTCACTGAACCTCAAGGCAAAGAGGTAAAAAAATCTCAAGAGACTTATGTTAAAATTAAACCTCCATTCAGGTTTTTTGCATGTCAAAATGAACTTTATGATCTCTTCTGAGATCCTGAAAGCATCTCTGAAGTTTTTTTAGCTGTAATACCTTCCTTTTAGATGTATTTTAGTGTTTGTTTATACAATGAGTCTTTAGTCAAGACCTACTGAAGGTATGAGGGAGACTGGTAACTGGGTGTGAGCAGACTAAATGCTTTCCAGTATAGTTGTGAGGTGATTACTTATTACAAGGATGAGCTTTGCCTTTTGTCCCACTTCAGCATTTGACTACATTTTCTTTTCTTGAGTCTTTCTGGATATTAAGCCTTAAGAAAAGCTTACGACAAGCAGTGCCAGCTAACCGTTGGTGATTAAAAGCAGGTCATTCTGCTTTCAGAGGTAAGCTGATACCAGTTACTGTCTGAAACAAAGGTTTGTCTAGATGTTACAGTGCTTTTAGTGTTGGCAGTAGGTAGTTGATGGAATGCTGAATTACTGTATTTTCATTGTTTTGAATATGTCTGTTAGCTACCCAGCACGCAAGAGTGTAGTTCAGTGTGCAGGAGGCTTAGCGTTCTAGGAATCTCTTGTTTCTGTGTATTTGAACAGCGGGGGACTCTCTCTTCCCCCTAAATGTGTTTATGAATGAGATGTTTATGCCAACTGTTAATTTAGCACACCTGCCCTTTCAGTCTTCTGATCTTCAGAAATGAAGCCTTGCGTACATGTCAGAGAAACCCAGAAGGACTGTTAAATGGAAGCCAATGGAAAGCAATATATAACGTTTTGTAGGCCTGTTTGGGTATTGGGTTGCGTACAGTCCTTCGTCTTGCTGGGGTGTGTGGTCTACTCGAACAAGTAGTAAAGGCAGCAGAAAACCTTTCATAGGAGAATATTGCAGACAGTGTTAAATAGTCCCTGTAGGGAGTGATCTGTATGTTTCCAGTAACTGGATCTGAATCTGGGAGGGTAGGAGGAGTTGTTTCTATTTCACCCATCTCTTTCTTTGTAGAGAAAAATGCCTAGGGAAGTGTCTTTGTAAAGTTGCCCACTTCACCTAGGCATAGGTTCTCATTTGTGTGTGTATGGCTATATTATATACATGGACAGAGAGTGTAGGCACAAGTGAGAAAGTGTCAGCCAGTGTGGGATAAATAATCAAAAATATATGAATTATTGTGGAAGAAGGTTATTGAAAACTATGGTTTGAACTTTGATGTGTCTTTGTGGTTTTTTTCTCTCTCTAAACGCTCATGAGCTGAATGATTGGCAGCTCAATTTTTGGTAAACCAAAGAGGCAACAGTTTAGTTTCACTGCATTTAGTGAAGCAGGATCAATGTTTTTGTAAGATAATTTTGCCCTGACATCTGCTATTACATACTGTCCAAAATGGAGCTGCATGCTACCTGCGCACCTGGCCTTGCACGAAGAGAGTGACTAGGTGAATCGCCTATGTGTCTTGTGTTTCTGATTAAAGGTTATACTGACTGGCTGTTCCTCTGGCAATGACTTTTTAGTATGGAAAGAGCTGGCCCAGGGCACAGAAAGACCAGCTCCATGAGCTGATGTGCTTGGGCCTGCTGTCTGCTGACCACGCAGCTCAGCATCCGCTTGGAACAGCTTGTGCTGCTGCTGTCAGTCGTACTCCCTCATCGCGCCGTCATGCGCATGGTAATTTGCAGCTATCCGTTCTGCCCGCCTGCTGTTCTGTTTCAGCCTTTCTGAGTACATTGATCTGATTGGAATTATGAACATAGTTGCTCTGCTGTGGGTTTGGTTTTGTTTGGGGTTTGGTTTTTTTTGGTTTGTTTTGGGTTTTTTTCTGATAAGTATTTGGTTATCTCTGTGGTCTGAGGGTTTTACCTGAAGGAAGATTGCTTTTGAAGCACTGGTCTTGCAGAAACAGCTTCTCTTTTGTCTCTGGGGAAGTGGAGGCAGAAAATAAGCTTCTCTCTAACTTTCTTCATCACAGCAAGACCATAAACTGCAACTTCTCATGTTGTTGTTTTTTGGCTGTTTTTTTTTTTTTAATTATGGAGTGACTACATTTCAGATTGCTGGCACAACACAGTATTCTTTAATAATGAAAAAAAAGTTAATTATTTCAACCTGGGCACAGGATGCAATAAGAGAACAAGAGGATTTTCCCAGTGTTTCAGATGATGTTGATAGCATTAAATAATCTGTTTGTGTAAGTCAAGATTAGCAGAGGTAAAAAAATCTTTAGACTCATTAAAAAAAGTCTTCAATTATGTCAGGTGAATATTTCATTTTTTTTTGATATTTTAGTAGCAAGTAGTTTACCAAAAATGTCAAAGTTCTTGTGTGTGGGTTGAAAGGTTTCTTAGCAGTCTTGTAAGCTATCTTCAGATGTCCACAAAAAGTTCTTGTATGGTAGACAGTGTAAGCTGAAATACAGAGTTTTCAACTAAAATTCAGGAGCTGGTATACTGATAAATACACTTTTATAAATCTGCTCTATTCTTCCCTTCCTCCTCCTCATAGGAAATGTGCAAACTGACCATAAATGCCAAGGTAAATTTAACATGTTAGGAACTTACTTAGCAGTTAGATGGGAGGAATAAAAGTGTTACGATCAGTGTAAAGTGGGATAGGATATAAAAGGCTGTGGGGTGATACCTTTATTTTTGCATGTGTGAGCATGAGTCAGTGGTGCTCTGTTGTAGAAAGCCGCATACCAGGCTGTGTTCCTGGATAACCAGGATGGTGCTGGAAGTGATCATTTCCTCCTTTGGGGAATCACTCTTGGGGTTGCATCTAGAGCACCATATCTCACAGTATGAGGGGTGAGGGTAGGAGATGGTTAGGAGGATGGAGCACATGATGAGCGAGGACGATCTGCGAGGTCTAGGCTGGTACAACCTGTAGAAGAGGAGGATAAGAAGGGGTCTAGCGTGTGGTTGGCTACTTTTTAGGGACTTACGGAGCAGACAGAGCCGGATGTTTTTCAGAGTTGCACAGTGAAAGGAGAAGGAGCAGTGGTGGCAGATTACAGTAAGGGACATTGATTTCCACAATGCATATGGTAAAGCACTGGAGCAGGTTACCTGGAGAGGTGATGCAATCTCCATCCTCTAGGTTATTCAAAACTTGTCTGGTTTCTTACTGTGTTTCCTAGTGTTCAACAGTAAAGCGTAGCCATTTCTGGCTCACATTTACAGTCTGTGGAATGCAGCAGGGCAGAATGGCTCCATGCTCCTTCATGCAGAGTGTGGTATGGTGTTTTTCTCGTCTTTACAGGTTATGTATTGGAAGGAGGGAGAATCGTTTCAGAAACTGAAACAGCCTTCATCTCTGCTTAAGGAGAAGAAAAAGAAACTGCTGCATTTACTTCCTCTGTAGAGGGCATGATGTATGGGTGAGGGACTTTTGCACTGCCAGATTGGAAGTTGGATGAACTGATAGCTGAGGGAATAGATTTACAGGAAGGGGATGAGTAACTAGGATAGATGCCTGCAAAGCTAGAAGCTCAAAATCAGTTCCTTAATGCAGCTAAGGTCGTGGACAGTGCTGTGGGCTTTTGGTCTGTTTCTTAATTCTGCCTCATGTCACCAGGATGTGCAAAACTGTTTTAAACAGCTCATGATTTTCAAGCCTGATCTCTATTTTTATCTTGGAGGGTAGGGGAAGGATGCTAGCAATAGTTCACTTTGCTAGTGAATGATCACCTTTCTTCTCAGGCATCTGTTTCTTTTTTTACATGAATATTTTCATAGTGATGGTATGACTCAGTAGAAAGAGGCGGTGTTGCTAGGCAGCAGTTTGAGCACTTTGCAGATGCCATGTGATGGCAGTAAGCTGCCTTGTAATAATCCTTTGGTGGCAGTATTCCTGGCTGAGGTTCTGTATTGCACAAAGAAAGAAGCATCTCTGACTGGAGCAGATGCTGCCTAGCAACTGCCAGTGCTCCCGGACCAGCCTGAAATACCTTCACTTAATTGTAGGGTAATTTTGGAAATACACAAAACCTTATGTGTAACAGATTGGTTTCAGTTCTGATGTATATTTTTCTTCCTTAAAGTTTTCCATAAAAGTTCACACAGACCATTAATAAGGTCAAAAAATTCTTTAGCCCTCTTCTAAATCATGTCTTTTGTTTAATCCCTACTCTTCGATTGTAATGTTTGGATGGCTTTTAATCAGCTTTTGATAATCTTTTTTGTGTGTGTGTATTACATTAGTGCCTGGCAATTCCAATCGGATTAGAGCCCTGTTCTCTGTCATGTGTACCAGTATACTCTGCAAGAAATGCCCCTTGCTGCAAAAACCCTTCTGTTGTTTTATTTGGATAGCTGTTTTTTTTAGGGTGTAATTGGATATGTCCTCTCCTTCATACTTAAATTCTTTGTTGTCCATCTTGCTTAAACAGCAGAATGTTTTGGAAGTACTAGACCTGGGGTTTGTTCCCTGTTTTCTTTGTAAACAGACTTGCTGAATGTGGCCTGCACTTGCAAATAAATTTACATGTCTCAAATTCATGTCTGGCAAATAATTGAAACCCTCACCCACAATTAACCGTTTAAAGACTTGGAAGGTATACTGTGAAAGTGAAAGTATTCTTCTAGGTATTTCTAAATAAAATGAAAATGTATTCATTTTAATTTCCTTGTGGTTCTGCTCCCTTGTCAAGTATCATCAGAGTTTAACTGTGCAATCTATGAAGCTGCCAGGTTTAATCAAGCAGTTCGACAAAAATTTAATTGTATTGGCCTTTAATTTTGTTATAAAAATGTGAAGGGTGTTTTCCCTTGTGAACTGTTTTGTGGTCTTTTAAATTATTAAACCCACAGTTTTCTGTTTGCAAGAACTACTTTTTGCTGGAAAAAGGTTTGTAGTTCTGAGGGAGGCTCAGAGTGGAAAGTACATGGTTTGGAAAGTATTAATTCTTTGCTGCCTGTAGGCGTGATTGTGCAACACAGTTACCTCACAAAAAGGTAAAGCTAAATCTTGACTCTTAGCTGTCGTCTTCTCTGTGTGGTAACTTGTATTAGTGTTGTTTTTTTCTTGTGCAGTCATATTGCTGTGGCATAGAGACTTTTCCCTGTCTGCCATGTGTGTAAATACAAAGAATTAGCATCTGTCACTCTTAAAAAAACAAATTACTCAGAAAAGGTAGTTTAGAAGATTCTAAAACCATAAATACCATGGAGTGGAAGAATAGAAATTTATTGTTCACTCTTTTTATTTTCATACAGTTCCCAGAGGGTATTGGTGATGCAGGATCTGAACAATTAAAAGATGCTTTCTCTATGATGCATAAGTGAAGTGCGGAGTTCTGGGGTGATGTGGGTGTTAAAAGTTGATGTGGTTCAAAAGCATTTAGGTGGCTCTGTAGAAGAAAAAGTATAGAAAGCACTATTAAATATACATATAAAATTAATACTAACAAAAACTTCTTTAGGAAGTCCTAGTCCACAGATGGCTCAAATTGGGGAAAGCTGCATCCTTGCCATATAGGAAGTGAAGGAAGGAATTCTTTTAGCCTCTGTTAGAAAAAAGGTATTTGATTTAGAGCTATCTTTGGTCTCGCCTACTACAATAACTCTTATCTTACGTGGAGCTTTTATTATCATCTAGGTATTACAGGGAAGAAAATAATCTTATTCAGCTGTTAGAACTAGCTTATACTGTTTGATACTAGACACTTTTAATAGATGGGTTCATATGAAGAAACATTTTAAGGAAAGATAAATCCTTGTCATAACATTAATTTATCAGTCTGAAGTAATTACATTATTTTCTTAAAGATTAATGAATATCAATCATTATTCGGCTCAGAGATTGACTTATATTCCATGTTAACTAGTAATAGTGGTAACTGGTAGCAGTTGAATATGAAATTCTTTATAAGGACTGTGAAATTTAAGAGTTTGTTGTATGCGTTTATCCAAACAAAACGTGAACACCAAATTCTTAGCTGGTACAATAGAGGTTTAAGTTTAAAATATAGTTGTATGTTATAAAGCATAAATTACACCATCAGAAAACTTCAGAACTTTGACATTTGTAGCACAGAATACAATTCAATGTCTGCTCAGTGCGATTATAAGTTGATAGGGTATGGAGCTAAGTAATTTGGGTATAGAGCAACACAACTGCAACTATGCTTCTCCTATGCTTTATCCTTGCTACCCCTTCTGAAATTAATTTGGTCAAAGATATACTGAGGGCATGATTAATGCATAACCTGAATAACTGCAAGTTGAGTGTAGTGCAAAGCATGTATAAAAATTAAATGGCATACTTTAACCTGAAACAGTTGTCTGTTTTCTGCCGGTGTCATCTAAAAATACTGCAAGTTACCAGAATTTTAGTAAGACAGGTAATAATAATAGTAATAATGAATTGAGAATTGGAAAGAACTGTCACAAAGGCCAAGAAGATTCGTCTTTTGAAGCCATGAGTATACAGAGATACATTGAAAGTTCACAAAATTATGATTCCTACAGTGGAAGGAGTTCAAGAACTTTTTGTTTCTTTTGTCACATTGTGCAACAAAAAGACCCAGTGAAATTTCAGAGGGGAAAAAAAAAAAGGGAAAAGACACGTTCACAGCTGATAATATGAAATGTCATGTTTTTTTCCCCAAAGTTAACCCATAGAGTACATTAAATCTTGGCCTCACCAACATCCTGATATAAAGAAAAACAAAAATGTGGTTTTAGCATATCGTCTGTGTTCTAGCAGCAATTATTTCTATTATTGATAAGAAAATATGAGAAATAATAATTTTTAAAAGCCTAACTTTATGATTAAAGAAATGTGGTTTAGATTTGGAGAAGGAAAAGGGGACAATGTAAACATGGAAACCTCTTGAATTGATTTTGTTTCTCAGCCCTCATTTAAATAAACACTTCAGATTTTCATTGCTACATCTTGGAAGGTGGGGAGGGAAAGGGCAGGAAGAGAGCTCTGATCCTTTGTGAAAATAAATTACTTATAATAGGCTGAACTGATATTTAATATTGTAAATAGAATATTATGCAATGTCAAAATATTTACATAGGCTTTACTACCATGTGTAGAAATAGGTTGAAAAAATCAGAAAGTATATGCAGAAGGCATATACCTGTGTCAGTTTACTGTGCTGCAAAGTATTTTTATGTATATGCTAAAAAAAATGATGTTTCAGGGGAATTAGCAGCTAGATGCTGCATGGTCTTTATGTGGATGTACTGGGTAGTAACCTGGCATTTTCCTGTTCTTGTTTTGGCTTTTCCCACTGTTCATATTAAAAATGTGACATATTTCTATTACTGTTTATCATGTACTTGACATAATCTATTTGAGAAGAAAAATGATCTGTGGAAGCGTTGTGACCCAATTGAGACTGGGTGGGGAAGTTGAGACATAGGAAATTGAATTAGAAGGAATTACAAAAGGAAGATCTATTTTAAATTATACCACAGCAAAAATGAAAACAGCTCTGTTACTTAGGTAGGCAGCAGAAATTAATAATGACAAACATGAAATCTAATTTAGCATTTCTCTTAACTGTGAATAGTATTCTCTCTCTTTGCCATAATAGTGTTCAGATGAGGTCACAAGTCTATAGATAGCAAGGGACAACAGAAGCTCAGGCTGTGAGAGAGATCGTAACAGTCCAGCCACACACCCATCGCGCTCCATGTCCTGCCCTTGACAGTGACCAGTAGCAGGTGTTTCTAGTATGGTAGCAGAGCAAGATAAGTGTATGTGATGCTTTCCCAAGACTTAAGTGCTTTCTGAGTTAGGGACTTGCCGAGCCTGAGGTGGTATGCATCCATTGATTTGCCCTCTTTGCTTTTGAACTTGAGTGATTTATTTATTACTTTTTATCACCCACAGCATCTTGTGAAGAGTTTCACAGTTTACGCACTGTGTGGAAAGGTAGTTTATTTAAGTCCTGAGCTCTTCTCTGCTGTTTCATTTGACACTGCTCTGCTTTTTAGACTGGAAGGGATGATTAGCAATTGTTCCCTGTTCACTTTCTCCATGCGACTTATCAATTATACTCTCTCTACCCTTTTCAGCGATCAATCTTGCTAGTAGAAGAGTCCTATTTTGGTTCATAATTAATCATATAAAAGCCCTTATGCAGTCCTTGATATCTCTTGTCTCATTTCTTTCTGCTTCTCCTTAGGCTGTTCCGTACTTTTTTGACAAAGGGGAAAACTGGCACATGGGGGTTCATTGTGAATTTTATACAGTACTGTAGGTAATGGTGTCTTCCCTTTTTCCCCCCAAAGACAGTATTCTGCTGCAATGAGGTGGTGGTGAGGAGGGGTGGTGCTTGACAGTGTCTGAGCATTGAGCTTATGACAAGAGCTCTGAATAGCAGTCGAGGGTCTCACTGAGTGTGGTAGTAGCAAGGGGACAGACAGTAGTTTTCTATGTGAGATTAGGATTGTTCATCCCTCATGAAACACCCTGTAGATGAACTAAATGGTATATATCCGCCAGTTCTACTTGTGATACTTAGGTCCATCTGCAACTGTTTATTACCCTGAATAACTTGTGTGGCTTCACAAATGTCACTTTTCCAAATGATAAGCTTTTCTGGATCGTTTAGAAAACTTTAAACAGAAGAGGCTCCAACAGAGGTCCCTTTAGAGCTTGCTGGTCAATCTATCTTCACTAAGAAAACCGACTACTTCTATTTCATATCTCTTTGCTAGTTATTTATCCGTGCAAACGCCTTCCCACTTTATCACAGCCAGGCTCACTTTCTGGAAGACCTTTTGACAGGGGCTGTTTCAGAACAGCTTTTGTAAAACCTGGATTATATCAAGTGGATCTTCTTTGTCCATATAGCAAGAAGCTCCTTTAGATAGCTAACATACAAAGACTCAGTAAGTTATGCAAAGATGCTTTGACACTTTCTTAAGATGTCACGTTAATCTGTGTACCCTTATTCTTTTGAAACAGCTTCTCTTGCTGCTGGTGACTTACAGTAAATGCAGCTGCTTACACTGTATCAGGACATGTCCGTAGGCAGGGAGAACACTTCAGAATCTGTCCTCTCCTGGCTGGATCTTTGGCTTTCCAAACTGTTACACTAATTCCATCTGTTCTTATATATTATATCCCCAAATTCCTTCATGATGTCTGCTACAGCTTGAGCGTAACTGCCTATTTTGCACTAGTTTGTGCCTTTCTCATTAATAAATTGCAGAGGTGCAGAGGGAAGGGCTTCTTTTGTTGTGGCCCACTTTGATGCAGTTCAGGTACCACAGGGAGGAACCTCTGACTTAGACATAATTCCTGAAAGTGGCGTATGGTGTTTTTTTAAAGCATTCTTCTTTGGCAAAATGTGGGGTTTAACTACTGGCTGAAACTATCTTGTTGTTGAATGATGGCAAGAGGGTTCAGTATGTGAAAATAGATGTTAAATAGTTCAACAATCTGTCCTGGAATTCAAGAGGGATCATTCAGGTTTCTTGATGAGTGGGTAAAAACTTTGTTGTATAACGCCTGTTTTGATGATGGATTACTTCTGTATTCTGGTGACTGAGGGGATGACTCCTGTAAGAAACGATGGAGACTTATTGGTTGATGGACAGTTTATAGATGATCGTATGCTATAAAGAATTTCTCTGTGGTAAGGACAGAAGTCAGTTTTTGGAGTCCTCTCTAAATTATTTTCCCCAGAATGGTTAAATTATTCCATGTTTCCCATATACATTTGTGTACATGTTTTTCAAATAATAATGCTAAGAAGAATTATGTACCTAGAAGTGACTCCCTGAATAAGATCGTGTTGTGTGATGCATTTTTAGCTTAACAAATAAGTAGCATGCATAACTTTGGCAGTAACCTTTGGAATCATATACCAGACTATAAAATAGCCTAAAATTTCTGGGATTCTGTCATAATCAGTAGCTATTTTTACCATTCTCTTTTATATCGGAGATGTTAAGTTGTGTTCTTGTTAAACGGTTTTAACAAGACATAGTTTGGTGTATTTGGTTAGTTTATTTGAGTTCTTTAATTTTTCCTGACTTTTATTTAGTTTAGTGTGGCTGCAAAGTCAACTACTGTTGAAATTTGGTTTCTGTTATTTTGAAAATACCCATATTGCTATTCACATACCCTACTGATTATTAAAAATGTCAAACAGAAGGGACAATGTATTGATGACTACAAATTTATCAATAAAGGAACTAGATTTCATACTGCTGTATTAAGAATGAGGAACATGAGGTGGATGTTATTTTTGTATGAGAACTTATTTTCTAATTGAGAATGATCATCCAGATTGTATCTATAGCTGATGGGATCAGTTCATTTCTGTTCTGTGATTTTTATTTATTCTTTTTTGACTAAAGTAGGCCTAAGAAAAGAGCTTTGGCTATCTTGCTAATAGAGTACTCTGAATTCTAAAGACCTGATTACATATTGATGCAGTAGAGTCTTTATATCAGATTTCCTTTGTGTGACCATTAGAATCGTTTTATAAATGGACAGTTTGCATCTATAAACTAACAGATCTATTAGAATTAACTTCTTGTAAGCCAAAATATATTAAAGTCGTCATTCTTGACCATATTTTTAAAATTTATTATATCAGCAGTTGAAAAAAGAGTATGTATTTCCCTGGTACCTTTTTCTTTAGCTTTCATTCCAAGCTCACTTTTTATTGTTACATAACAGGCAAGTTTTTGATGACCAAAGAGCTAGTAGTTGTGTCAAATCCAGTTTCTTTCCTGGTTGCATCCTTTCTTCAGTAGTTTTCACATAGTAAATAATTTTAATAGGAAGCCACCTGTTATTTACTAATTCAGAACTTCTAATGCAGTGTTGACATGCAATAATGTTTTTCAGACTAGCTATTACTTGTTGGACTTAGCTGTGTAAGACCAGTCAGTCATTAATCTTCTATTCAAACTACTCTTTTGTCTACAACCACTAATACTTACGTGTCCCATGACTGGTGTCTCTGTGTCACAATAATCTTGGCATGTTCAGAGAAGTTAAAAATGGCCTGGACATTTGATTTAATATTATCATGTGTATATATTTTTTTTTTTTAATAATCATGTATCTAGAATTTTCGTAAATGAATGTAACTTGTTACTGTTTTAACGTTTCTCCATTTTTCTGGTGTTTTCAATAGTACCTTTTCACCCAGAATTGCTAAAATCCTGGGCTTTTGAGACATGCTTGAGTTTTTTTAGCATTTTTGTTGGTCTGAGCAGAAGAGTCATGTTATTTTAATATAGAACTGTATTTTGCAAAACAACTTAAAAGATGTTTGTACCTTCTTGTTTTGGTAAAGTTACCTATTAGAAAAAACCGACCATTTTCTGTATTTAAAGGATGCCGTTATCTGAAATAGCGGAGGGGCAAGGAGATGCCATTACAGATTGGATTGTGGCCTGCCAATTAAGTGTTTGGCGATTGTCAGTATTCCTGTACTTTGGGAGACACATCAAGTGGTTTTTCTTTAGTTGAAATCCACATTTATGATTTCTTCATGGATGAAGAATGAATCCAGAATGCTGACAACATTAGTGTTTTTCTTGGGTGGTGCTGTCTGCATGACTCTGGAGCCACTTGTTCCGTTTCTCCTGTCTCTGATGTAAACAGGGATTTAAAACCTTGTTTAACGAGTGGTGACTTCTGCTGGGCCATACAAGCTGAGAGAAAAGTTTAGGTTTGTTGATGGAATCCCTAGTTTTTTTCTCCCTTAATTAAACGCATTGAATCTTACTGTGGAAGAGCAAACATTTGATGCTGTTTGGTTCTATTCAGATTTTGATTGAAATTCTTTCTTGTATTACTCTCATCTGTGTGGGTGTTTGCCTGGTGTATGTAGTTTGTTCTTTCTCGCCCTTTCTGAAATCAGTGTATATGGTTGAAACCGTGTTTTATTTTGGTGGAAGTTTTTTCTATGCTTTTCTCATTGTTTCTTGGAAATTCAAGGTTCAAGTAAGATACCTTGTGGTAGATGGTGGTAGCCTTAGTGTTCTTCCCCTGGACTTCAGACTGTCTGGTTAACTGCTTTAAGTGCTGCACAGAGAGGCTTTAGTCATAAGGGATTTGGTGGCCTTGACATGAAAAGATATTCATGAAATGCAGCTCGCATCACATGGGAACACCTCCTCCATAGCTTCAGTGTCTGCATTTAAAGGGTAGTGTTCTCTTAAATTGGAAAAAAGGACGATGCCCACTGGAGGTCACTATTTCAACTCATGGAATTCCACTTGTAGTGCTGCAGTGTAGGTGTCATATAGGGTGTACTCTGTGTCTGAGCATGTATTTATTTAGAACAAAGTACTTGTATGATTAAATTAAATCTGTGCCTGAGTGAGTTTTTAAATGCTGGTGAACAGGTGTTATGGGACTGGGAGGGGGCGGACCTTATTTGCAATTCATACTTTATTTTGACATGTCATGTTTCAGGTGATTACCCATGTCCATTTCCCTATTGTATTTTGATAAATATGGTTAAAGTTATATCATTATACACTGACAATTTTTTAAAGTTTATTTTTAGACTTGAGCTTCATTTAGTAATTTTTTTGATTGTATTTGTATTTTCTGAAGCATTAAGATGGGTTCTTATTTTCCCTGGTTAATGAAAACTAAAGATACCTAGAAAAATATTTAAGATATATATAATGTTAGTGCTTATGAAAAGCACAGATTCTCATGTATTCTTCTATATATCTACTTAAATATAATAATATATGGTCATACAGGATTTTTGCAGTGTATTAGCTGCACAGATGGTACTTGAAATAGTTCCAACTTGGAGGAAAGTAATCCCTGCAGTTGACTTCCTGTTACAGTCCTTGCAGTTAGGGCTGCCTGTTCCATTGATGAATTGTGTAGTAGAGTAAGAATTGCGAGTCAAGGAAATCTTTGTATGCAATAAGAATCAGGGATTGGTGATTTAAGTGATTACAAGCCTTGCTTAATTAAAAAATCTTTTAAAAAGCACAGCTTTTATGTTGCTGCTGAGCTTAATTTCTGATAAGGGCGGAAATAAAGATATCTGGTGGGGAAAAGTTGGCTGACAGGTTTTCTGGGCAGCTGTGTAATAGCTATTTTTATGTAAGGAGTGAGCTAAAGTGCTATGCTTAGAAGAAAAATTCACACAAAGATTCAACCCTCATATGTCTCTCTCTCTGTCTCTTTTTCCCCACCCTCTAGTGATATGCAGCTTCCGAGGAGCTGTACCACAAGGCTTGGTCCTGGAACTAGGTGAAACTGTCCAGATCCTAGAGAAATGTGAAGGTAAGCGTGATGTCCAAGAGGGAATCTCATTTTCTATATAAGAATATACAAATATCTTAATCTAGCAGATTTTAATAAGTTGTTTGGAAATCACGATGCATCAAATCAAAGCACTTGAATAAAACCTATTCTGACCCACTTTCCGTAGGAAAGGCTGAGTGCTGTTGGCACTAATCCAGTCTGATAGGGGGTCAGTGTGTTTTAAGTTAACCATCTGTCCAGAAAATCTTGAACCCTGACCTGATTGTTGTATTGTAGTTGGGTCTTACAGTGAATTTTCATCATGTGAAGTATATAATCAGTATCTTTTTTTACTGTATTGTCTCAGTTTTACTTTATGCATTTCAATTAAGTATATCAGTGTTTATTATTTAGAAACATCTGAATACATGAAAAATATTGTTTATGAAATAGATTACCAAATCATTTGGGAGCAATACTGGAAAAAACGTAAAGAATACGGGTTTAGGGGGGGATTGCTTTGCATTTATCTGCATGTAGTTTTTTGTGCCTAAAGGAAAATGCCATTATAAATGTTATAACTATAGTTCGTTCTTATGTGGCTGGAGATGTCTGTGTGTGAATAAATTGAATGTCCTAATCCTCCTCTTTATGCACATGAATAGTATGATTGAAGGTGTATTTAAAAGGAGAATGATTTTTATCCTAATGCTCAGAGTAAGCAAGTGGTGTAAAACATGTCTATTGAGAAGCAGATTGACAAGACACAGTATGAGAACATGTTTTGCTCTAGTCTGAGGTGGAATAATTTAATGTTAAAACAAATTCAAAACCCACATCCACACATCTGTAGGGGGGTTTTTTGTGTTTGTTCAGTTTAGTCATTTTTCATCGCCAGCGTTAATGTTGCTACACAAACCTTCTGCATGCTTGTCAGAAGACTGCTTTTCTTCTCTCATGCCTACAACTGTCTTTTGCTCTTGAAGCATTTTTCTTGTACTCAGGTGTTTTATTTGTTTACCTACTGACTTAATGCTTAATGAAAAAGGGACCTTGTACGTGCTATTTTTCTAGGAAAGTAGTAGCTTCTTCACTGACCCCTGTAAAAAATTTTCTGTTGAATGAGTTTTGCATGTTTAATCCATGAAGAAGCATGCTGTAAACAATACATAAAGTCACATGTAGTGTTAATGGGCTAAGCTTTATTCAAGCACTGAGTGTAAATTGTAGTCATTCTACCAGGTCTTGTGCATTAGTACAGGGTGCAAGCTCAGGAAAAAGTTACTACTTTGCATAGGATAGTATAACTCTAAGGGGAAACAGTGTATATTGCTGAAAGCAGTCATGGTATTTTCAAATGTTTCTGGTAATTGAGGAAGCTTTCAAAACTCTGGGAAGCAAAGGCACTATCTCAAAGGAGCAGGTTGCTTACAGAAAAGCAAAAGGATAATCCAGTGTCTCTTTACAGTGTTATAATAATTAGGCTCTGTATATTTCCTTTGCCAGTAGTTTTGAGGATGATTCCTCAAAGACAATTCATGCCAGTCTTCAAATTGATGAGAAGGGAGGCCCTCAGACAAAGTGTTTTCCTGGGTGGAAGGAGGTGTTTGTACAGAGGTTTTTTTGGTTTTGTTTTTTAAGCCCTCTATCCTGTCGTTTTGATTGAGATGCCTTTACCATGGACTTTACGTATAAAAAGATACATTAATTTTCATAATAATGTCTGGAACTCCGCAGTATGAAACTCATCTAAATATTCAGATGGTCTGTGCTGCAGCTCTTGCATGTGTGAATTATGCAAAAAAGCACACTAAGTGTGCAAAGTAGGTTCTTAAAATAAAAAAAAAAAGTAGTAGTTGTTTAAGCGTTCTTGCCTAAATGATTGTTTAACATGGTCCTTGGTTGGCCTTGCAAATTTAGAATGAAACATATCTCATCTTCTACTTGTGCATTATTTGCTGGGGATTATTTTGTCCAGACAAACTGGATAAATTAATGTTAACCCATGCAAATAAAGGTCACTACTGTGGGAGTCAGCAGAAGATCCATTGCTGTTTCAGCTTCACTTCTTAGAATAGTTTGTGCATAATTCTCTACAACAGAGACTTTGCTGTCTGGGTTAAAAGGATTCACATACATACATACTTTCTGGTGACATGAATCACAGAATTTTTAGAGTTGGAAGGGACCTCTAGAGATCATCTAGTCCAACTCCCCTGCTGACGCAGGAATGCCTAGAGCACATGACTCAGGACTGCATCCAGGCGGGTCTTGAAAAACTCCAGAGAAGGGGACTCCACAACCTCCCTGAGCAGCCTGTTCCAGTGCTCTGTCACCCTCACCGCAAAGAAGTTTTTTCTGGTGTTTGAACAGAACTTCCTGTGTTCCAACTTGTGCCCGTTGCCCCTCGTCCTGTCACTGGGACCCACTGAAAAGAGTCTGCCTCCATCCTCCTTCAACCCACCCTTTAAATACTTATAAGCAAGAATAAGGTCTCCCCTCAGCCTTCTCCACGCTAAAGAGTCCCAGCTCTCTCAGCCTTTCCTCATAAGGGAGGTGCTCCAATCCCCCAGTCATCTTTGTGGCCCTACGCTGGTTTCAGAGACTCGCTGAAGAATTCAAGGCTGACAAATATTCAAATACTAGCTATACATCTAAATGTGCTTATTTTTAGTCATAATGACTTATTGAATAACTGTATTATTATTACAAAAGAGCAAGTGCTCTTTTGTAGTGACTGGTGTAAAAAGCAGTCGCTGTGTTTAGAGCAATTGAGTGAAAGAGTAGGAAACTTTCTGTATCAAGGTCTGAAGTACCTCTCCAGCTAAGTTTTAGATGTACTTGCAGAGTAAAGGAGCATATGCGTATGCGCACGTATATACACGTATTTGTCTCTTTAAGGCTAGTACATAGGAATAACAATTGATAACACATTTTAGAAATTTTTTTTTTATTGTGGTTGTCTGTGCATGTTTTAAATAAAATGCAATGAAATACAATTGTCTTTGTTACTATGAATCTTGTTCGTGTTCTTGAAGTTGGAACTTTTGAATTTCAAGCAATTTGTGTGCCTGGCACTCTGTGTGCTTTCATACCAGACTACAAGCATCTAAATTGCTGTTTTCTAACCCTGTCTAAATCTGACAAACCCCTCCCACTGCTTCCCTGCCCCCACCACCCCCAATAATTCAACGAGGCAGGGTTCAAACCCATAGACGTAGTGTCTGCCTTTCCTCTGAAGCTACCAAAAGCTCCATCTATGTTTTCACCAAACATTATGCTATCTCTAAAGCATGTGACATTGCTAGGGTGGTTTTATAGTTACTGTTCCCCTCTGAGTCCTTCCACTTATGATCTTGCCACTGAGAGAGAACTGAAACAGTAAGTGGTGTTCTCTGCTTTACATGCTGTGCATTGAGGAGGTGAAAGGGTATGGCGATAGTATGCCACCTATAAATACTGAAAGACAGTTTTCTTTTGTCAAGTGACAAAGCATGAGCACACTTATTGTTTGAAATAGAGGAGGACTGTGCCTTCTAAAGAACACCCTGTTTTTCAAGTCATACAGCTCCCTTCCACTGACATTCAGAGTAAATTTAAAATGTCTGTTTTGTCCATTTATTTTTATTGCTAGGGAGCAGTTTTCTTTAGATTAAAAATGCTACAACTTTAGTGACTAATTATTACCTTGAGATTCTTACTCACTGAAGAAAAGAAACACCAGCTGATGCCTGAAGCGCCAGTTAAAAGAATATTATCTTACCCATGCAAATTCTGGTATCCACACAAGTATTTAGGTGGTTTTAATTTGTGTATATGTTAATAATGGTGTTCTTAAGCCATGCATATAATATATTTGAAGTTTCCATCTGTTATTCCAGCAGTGACAGGATGGTTGAATGAAGGCTTTCCAGTATTTGGGACACTTAAGCAGCAATTAGGGTTTTTTTCTTAAATTCTTGAAGAAGTCTGTGTGCTTGAGAAGTGATGCCATTGCCATGCTTCCAAGTTGTACCATACAGATGAATGAGGAATCACACTTCAGACTGTCATTGCTGTGGGAGCAATGCAGGTTTCCTTCTGCCTGGAGTCGGGAGCTGTCCTGTGGCTGGCTGGGCCAAACTAACTCACTCCCAGTAGTTTGGTTTTACCCTGAGAAAGATGTCTTCAGTGACATATCCCTTTTCCTCTTTACCTTTTTTCCCTTTTCATCACTGTTCCTCTTGTCTTTTGTGGAGTGTGGCAGTGGAACTGAACTCTCCTGGACCCACACAGCTGCTGTGGAAGATCTTGCCTGGCTAATCAAACTAGTCTTCTGGAGCACAGGAATGGCTCCAATGGCGCTCTTGATGGCCCTCTACTTGGCTAACACCAAGATAAAACACATTCTGTCTCTTCTACTTCTGTTGTGGCATCTCTGACTGCATTATTAGCATATACCTGTGGTTCTGCTGGCATGAGGCTGCTCCCTGACGTGCTGTTGGCAGGCTGGCTTGGGTATTCATCTGCTTCTCATTCTGTCCTGGCACTGCTCAGAGCATCAAGCTCAGAACAGAGTGGTCTGGGCATTGAGTGGTTTCAGCATCAGGAGGCTTTTGCTAAGCACTGTTACCATCCCTCTTCTGGGTCACTTTGAGTACCTTTAGCTCTGTGCAGCAGCTTATATGCAGATTAAAAGGTAAAAGCAATGGTTTATTGACTAGTATATGCAAAAGATAGCTTTCCTTCAGATTTGAGGGTTACTCACAGTACTGCATGCAAAGTATACGTATTTTTGTAGGATGAAGAAGGTTTCAGTTCTTGTAGCGGATTCTACTAGCAGTGCTTTAAGAACCAAGTTTAGCTTTAGGACTTACCATAAATACTTATGTAATTTACTTTCAGAATTCTGTTTGTCAAGAAATCGTATGTGGAATTTGGTTTTTTGAGCTTTTTTTTCTGAAAAATAGATCAATTCCTTTCAGTTAGGACCCTTTTGTTTTTCTCCTAATGAGTGATCAAAAGGGACGAGCTTTTTCCATATGACAGATCTCTTGTTGATGAAATGGAAATCTGAAAAGGGTTACAAGTTCGCTTTTACAAAGAATATCCTGTTTTGTTCAAGGCACTTTCAAGTAAAGATCAAAAAACGCTGGTAGTTCTTTTAATCGCTCAGATTAAGAGATTGAGGTGTGCAGGTCGGCCACAGAGCTCTTTTTGCTGTTTAACAAGGATTGCACTATTGCTGAGACTTCTGAGTGTGATACATCTTTGGAAAGACTGGGTTTTGGTCTTTGTCTAGGAGTACGCAGGTTTCTGTAATATGACTTCGTTTCCCACACCACGAATTTCCATATGTACAGGTAGTTGTTGGTGAATAATAGTTATTTACCTAAGCATTTTTTTGATACGTGATGTTGGTATGTACATTCACAATCCATTTTTCTGTCCTGCCTCTTCAGATGCCTTGTTGAACTCTGTGTTCAGATGAGCTAAGCAGGAAGCCTAATACTTCTTAGAGCTGAAAAAGCCCTAGAAACAAAGGGAAGGACAGGGACACATTCTTGCATATACTGCTAAGGAGTTTAGCTTTTATTACTGGCCTGCAAGTAACCTACAGCGTGAATATATGTATAGGCAAGACATTTTGAAGAAAAAGTTATGAGCAAGTGGTGGTCTTAAGGTGCTGGGGGAACAAGCATAACGGGGTACTTCTCCTTTTGTTTTCTCCAGTTTTGTTAACCTGGAAGTAATTCTTCTTGCAACTCTTTGAGGGATTATTTAGTGTGTAGGGTATACAGAGGGCAGAGCTGTAGATCAGCCTACTCTTCACTTTTCTTAGCTTGTATCAAGTATTGTTAGATGGTATTGAAAAAAGCAGCTGTAAAGGATTGTGGTTTTCCCTGGGTTTATATCTCACCTTAGAAATTTAATGTTCAGACTGCATGGTAGGCTTAGCTGGCATGGATTACTGTGCAGTGTGGCCGTGTCACTTCAGGTAGTCAGCTTGGTGTATCTACTGCACTTTGCAGAAGAGTCCATGTAAAAGCAAAGTTGGAATAGGACTTTAAGATACAGTGACTTGTCCAGGTCACACTCGATTGGATATGATTCATATAGTATTCTTCCACAGTAGTTGTATTAAACCTTTGTCTTGTGCATACTGAGAATGTAAAGCATGAGGTGTTCAAAATCAGTTAAATAGGAAAGCGTATGTAATTCCTGCACTGACAGTTTCTGTTTTACTGAGGCATTATGTCTATCATACTATCAGTTTCTTTAAAACAAACATAAAGCTTTGCACCTCCATTCATCAAAATTTAACGCGTATTTGGCTTTGTTATGACACTTTGTCATGATACATATCGACGCAATACTAAGATGCAATCCAATTGGCTGCATTCATCCCCAGCTTCTCACAAATGTTTGGACATAACAGTGCTGTCTTCGGTTGTTATTCTGCTATGGTGTAAGGAGTAGGCTCATCCTATGCCTATCTTCCTGTGTGATCAGGGAAAAAAAAGAAAAAAAAAAAGTTTGCTTGCAGTGTCATCTGTATCACTGAAGGTATTTTTGCCCCTTCTAGGATGTCTTCGTCATTTTATCTACTTTGACTATGATATTAATACTTTAAATTCATCAGACTTGTTTGGGATATATTTAGTCTTCTCCTTCCTATCCTGAATAGGACATTGCTTAAAATGATGCTTCTAATAGACTTATTTTTGTTTTTCCTATAGCAAATGATGCTATATGGTATGGAATATCTCTTTGGCTGATTCAGGTCAGCTGTCCTAGCTATGTCCCCTCCCAGCTTCTTGCCTACCCCTAGCCTACTTGCTGGAATGGCACATTAGAAAAAAGAGAAGGAAGCACTGTTCAGCAGTAGCCAGAATGTTGGTGTCTCATCAGCAGTGTTTTAGCCACAAATCCAAAACACAACACCAGACAGGCTACTGTGGAGAAAGTTAACTCCATCCCAGCCAGACCCAGTATGGTGATTCATTTTTTGAAAAACAGCGTTATCTGACTTCCTTTCCCAAGGTCATCCACTAGATCAAGCAATTTGAGAATATTCTTAATTGTCAGAAAAGGAAACGCGGGGAGGTATTGTATGCACAAAGCATGATCTTTCTCTGTAGAGATTTGTAGGTGTTCTAGCACTGGTCTTAAGCCTTAACTTCATCTGTCCTCAAATTCTTATTAGTTACTGTTAATTACTAGACAGTTAATCTGTTCAAATTGTGAATGCTCACGATTGTTGTTTCACATCAACTTATTCACAAAATTCTTGTCACTTTATAGCCATGTTTTTCTGCTTCTTAATTTTAAATCCCATCTTTTTCACCATTTCGTTGAAGTCAGTACCCTTTAAAGGCCATGTGTCATTAGAAAATGAATGCCATAATTCTAAAGTATTAATTAATTAATTGTAATACAGTAACATCTAAAAACATTAGTCAGTATTGAGGTCTAACCATGTAGTGCGTATTGTGATCACAATTAAGTGAAGCGTCTGCCTGGATTTGGTGAGTGTCATGATTAAATCCTCGAAAAGAAATGTTCCTTAAAATAGATTATATTAGATCAATATTAATCTATTTAAGACTAATTCCAGAATAAAGGTTTAGTTCGTTTTAGTGAATAATGTAATGCAGATGCAATTTTCTGAATTTTTTTTTTTTTAAAAAAAAGAAAGCATTGTACCTTTTCTCATAGCTTTTACTTTTGAGATACAGAATGAGTTTTTGGTGGTGTTCATTGTAAGCAAGTAAGGAATTATGTTTTTCAATTTAGTGCTTTCAGGTTCTGGTGAGCTCTTCTTTCTCCTGTGTCTTGCTTGCATGGAATTGGAGGAAACCTAAAACAGAGAAAGGTGATTCTAAAAATATTATACCACACTGAAAAAGAAAAGAGAAAAGAAAGGAAAACTAAGTTCTGGAGAGCACAATCTACAAGATTAAAGGGGAATATACCACTTTTCAAATGTATAGAAGTACCTACAAAAGGGAAGTCAACAAAATGTTTTCCATATTCTCCAAAAGAAAAAATCCTGGATTCAAATAGCAGCAAGGAAAGTTCAGGTTTTAAAGTGCATGTATGTTGTCTGAGCCACTGAAATAAGTTGTCCAGTGAGGATTTGCCACCTGCACTTGACAAAAATATTCTAAGTTTTCAAGTAGTGTACGAAAATGTTAGTGTTACATACAGGTTTTTGGCCAATGTTGATCAGTGGAAGAAATTTCTTCTAAAAAGATACCTGTGTAACACCACTTTCAAACTCGTCTGTGTGGAGTAGCAGAAATATACTCTGTTTCCTTGGAATACTATGCAGAAAGACCTTGGAATTCAGGTTTTGTGGAAGTTGTATGGATCATTTTCCACAAGCAAGGAGTGCTGTGTTACTCAGTCCTGATGAAAAAATTATTGGACACTGTTAAAAACAGGCTGAACATCTGTGATGAGAGGTTTAGAGACATCGCTTGGATGAGCTAGATGATTTCTCAGGGGTCCTTCCATTCCTGTTTTTTACAACTCTGTAAACACATACCTTTCAAGCTTTGAAGATTTGTTTTGGAATTAAGAACTGGAAACTCAGAAATACGGTAGTTTTTAGAAATGTGTTTCATTACTTACCCTGCACTTCTAAATCTTTAATAGATGCCTGCTTTATTGTTTGTGTTCTGACTTCTACAGTTCTGTTCACAAAAAACCCACTTTTTTCCGTGTTTACCAAGAACTTTGCCATTCTGCCTTAAAGCTTAAAATGTATGTTTATTTCTAAGATGCAGTCTATGAATATAAAAGTTAGCAGCATGCTGTATTTAATATTGGTAACAATGAATCACAGGATAAATGCATTTATTTTTTTTCTGTGACCTTAAAAATATGTAGTCTCTGTTACTCAAAAGCAGGCGTTGCAGGCACGGTTGTGTGGAGTTTTAGAAATTACTCATTTTAAGGATATGTATGTGTTATCGGAGCATATATGTTTATATTAATATGCTTGCCATGAAGTTCGATCACCTAAAAAGTAAATTGAAAAGAAAATTTTATTTTTTTAATATAAGTAATAATTTCATGGGAAGATAAATCTTGGTGTTATGTCCTGTCTTCATGAGAAATTAGTGTAATAAAGAAGATGGGTCTTAATTTTTTCCATACTAAGATTTGCAAATGTCCTGAATTCATCAATTATTTTCTTTTATATTGACTCAGATTTCCTTTTAAAAAAAAAAATAAATCAAGACTAGCAGGCTGTCTTTAAAACAAACTCAAGGTCCTCTTCTCTGCTTCTGAGCCTCTAAATGAGACTCATGTCATAATTCAGGCAAATATGAAGTCCTTTTTTGTGAGACACAAAATATACAGTTACTTTGTTCTGTTCTTCTCTATTCTCCGCAGCAAATTACTAACACGTTTTCCTAGTGCTCTTTTAAATCACAGAATCACAGGGG
>VYXH01000687.1:386851-405036 GCA_013397275.1 Burhinus bistriatus | reverse complement strand
ACCCAAACCATTCTGTGATCTCTTTGGATTAATTGCATGAGCCTGAGTAGCACTGAGCGGTCTGAACTGGGTGGTACACTTGCACACAGTCAGAAGAAGACTGCCCAGAAATGATGGCAACTTGAGTAAACAAGACTGATAAAAAAAGAGAAAAAAAGAAAATTTTTGTTGTCCAGGTTGGAGATAGTAAAGATAAACTGTATGGCTCTGTCTTTGTTTTGTAAAGCTGGGAAATAAATCCAGCCTGTCCCAGCCTCAGCCCACTGTATTACCCTTCTTCTCTGGAAAATGAGGGTAACTACCAGGAGAAGGTTCCTGACAGTGGTTTTTAATTAGCTGGTAGAATAGTTTCTCAAAGGAAGTAACAATCCATTTGCAGGGACTTCTCCTGCTAT
Source organism: Burhinus bistriatus (assembly GCA_013397275.1). Classification (NCBI taxonomy): domain Eukaryota; kingdom Metazoa; phylum Chordata; class Aves; order Charadriiformes; family Burhinidae; genus Burhinus; species Burhinus bistriatus. The sequence goes on along the minus strand of VYXH01000687.1, from coordinate 404,641 downwards.
TAACTCAAAACATTGTTTTTCCCTGTACAAATGTAACGAGGCTGACACCAAATTCCTCCCCATATTTGATGTAACATTACTTATGCTAAATTGGGATATATATTGTTAGAAAGGATTATTTGCATGAAGCAGTCATAACAATCAAAATCACACATTATGAGTGGTGGGAAGGAACCTTTCCCTTTTCTCTTACTCTCTCATCACTACCACAGGAATCCCGTACCTACACACATCTTTGCCTTTGTTTTACAGAAATGGGATGCAACAAAGTCTTGCAAAATAAGCAGACATCCTCCACCAAAAAAGCAGTGCTGGGATATTGACTGCGTTCCCATTTAAATGTGCCATGTGCGCTTTCTGCACCACACATTTACTTACAACCGTCTTCACAAGAGCGGAAAATCTGACAAGTAATTTTCTGTGGGGGCATAAAAATGCAGGATGGAAACCTCTAAGCTGCGTGGTCTTTAAGGAGCAGTCATCCATTGAACTAAAGCTATATCCAATATTACAGTATCTTGCTGATAGATGACATAAAACAAATTTGTTACTTAGAGAGGCATGTTGATTGGCTTCACGCTGGGTGCGCATGGAGAAAGACATCTAGACTCTCTTTTATCTAGATGGAATTCCTAAGTCAATCAAATAAACATAATAATAATAAGGTTAATCTGGTCTTTACTCATTCAAGAGAGAAAAGCAGAGCTGTGGATCTAATTACATAAATATTGTAAAATCAGTTTGCATTTATCTCTTTCCACATCTCCTTGGTACAGCCCTGGTTCAACATGTTTAACACAGTCCTTTTTGGTCTGAATGATTTAATTCTGGGGCTAAAACCATTCAAGATTTGTTTGAACAAGAAAATCTTGTTTTCTTTGGAGCATTTTGAAGTAGGCATAATTACAGTGTTGCAAATGCGATGCTCTGCTTAAGGAGTTGTCAGCATTTCCATATTAAACCTTTATTTGGGGGGGTTAACAGAATTGCCAGGAAAAAAAAAAAAAGGCAAAAAAAAAAAAAAAAAAAAAAAAAAAAAAAATAGTATNAAAAAAAAAAAAGAGAAGAAAAAAAGATGAGTGGAAAAGAGGGGTCCATGATGGCCTGAAACTTGGTGTTTAGGTTTTTAATCGAGGAAGGAGGTTTCGAAATCAAATTGTGCAAAATTAATTTACACTGTATGCTTGCAAAACTGCTCATGTCACTTTTTTCATGTTTTTTTTTTAAAAAAAAATCAACCCACAATAAAGCCCACTTATTTTGCTTACTTCTACTGTACACTGCTCTTTAAAGTTAATGTCATTTCCATACAATACCCCCAATGTAATATGCCTTAGAGGCAGCATAGATTGAATAAGTGACTTGGAGCCAGGGACTCCCAAGTTTATAATTTAGCCGCTGACTCACTGTGTGGCCTCAGGCAAACCACGTAACTTGTATGTCCTCATCTATGGTATGGTCTCAATTTTCCATTGTGTTGCACAACATGTAAGGAGCTCTGCTCATGTTCAATAGGAGCTTAACCCGATGGTGAGTGGGTTACAGGATCCTTGTAGAGGATATGAGACTTAACACAGCTCCCACTTACCAGGTTTTGCCTATTCAGTTCAATCTGCAGGAGATCAGTCTTCATGGAGCTAGTCCAGGTGGACATTTGGTGAAGGTGGCTCCATCTGCGATTTCTGATACGTGGAGAACAGCCTTTCTTGGTGCTGGCACTGAAATAATGTTCTTTAGAAACTGAAGTAGAATAACTAAGAGGTTGTCTTGACGGAATGCGTAGGCTGCTTTGCACTGGACCTGCAAGAAACGCAGCTAATCTTGACCCATTCAGCTTTCCTCAGCTCTTTATGTGTTTCTGCACTATCCCTTCATGTCTGAGATTTTCCTCTACTGTTTGCCTTTGTATACAGTGGAGAATCAGACTCCTGTTCTATATTATTCTAGTCGCATGGAGAGGAGAACATGGATAGCTTGTGTAGATAGTGAATGAGGGACAGAGAGACTTTTTCCTGAAGAACAGTAACCTCTAAGGAGTAGGTATTCCAGCACTTAGCCCGGCCTGGGAAGGACCCTTTTGCAGCAAGTCCTAGCCTGATCTAGACTTCTGTGAAAAATACCACATTTGTGGAATCATGAGAGTAGAAATATAAATTTAGAAGAGAACATTTTGATCATCATTTCCAGTCCTCCGTATTGCAGGTAAATGTACACTGGCGGTAAGTTCAGGTGTGTCTGCAGAATGTTTACTACCCAGGCCGCAACACATCCCACCTCCTAGACCCCTATAGCCATCTACAGATCTGCGATGAAAGACCAAGCATTGCAGCTGAGATGTGTCACAGAAGGAGAATGAGAAAGACTCAACGGGGCTGCCAGTGGCCTGGGTCAAGAACAGGGCAGACACGGTGAGACTGGGCAGATCTAGAGAGACAGGGGGTCGCAGACAGCTTTCCCCTCTCTGGAGGGACCCTTTGTTCAGCCAAAGAGGATCACAAAGAACACCCGGACTTCAAAAAACATCCCGCCCTCTTCTTCATCCCCTCTCTACACAAGCTGCCAATACCTGATCACTTTTTGACCTCATGCAAACATTTCTTTTGTACAACATCTCGCAGCACAAGCCCCACAGACTCACCACACATTTTGTGAAGAACCAGGGCTTTGGTTTGGTTTTTTTTTGACTCTTCCACTTCATAGTTTCATGTGGTGCCTTTGTGGTCTTGTCCTGGAAGACAACTTACCTCAAAGGGAGTTTTTCTTGACAGTTTTTTAGTTTTAATAGCTAGAGACCCTCTACTGTCCTTGTACTGTTTTCCATATTGCCCATGTAGCACTGCCCATGTGGTCCCAGTTTTCTGTCTGTGGAATGGGAATGATAGTGTACGATACCGTCTAATATATATGGGATTATAAAACACAGGAAATCCCACCATGATCCAGTATTCCCTGCCAGTTAACAAAATAGTTTTATGGCTCTGAGCAGACGTGTCACTAGAACAAGGATCTGGATTTGTGTCCTGCCTTTAAACATTCGTTTTCATCTTTAATTTGGGTCCCAAACTGAACTGTTGGAAGCTTTTTTTAGCATGTGATACTTGTAGAAAAACCTTTTATTGTGAATGTGGGAAATATTTTGAAATATTTTGTTTGTTTGGGCTGTTTCAACACTAAGCTGTATTCACAATTGTTCTTCATTCACCTTGTGGAAGTTGTTTTCTTCTGGTTGTTTCCTTGCTGGCTGGGCTTCCTTGTTGGAATGATTCTCCATTGCTTCACAACAGATACGCAAATCTCAACATGCATGTGTAACTCCAGCTAAAGCAGATTCGTGTCAGGTTGGCTTGACCTAGAATAGTTTTATTTTGCTTAGAACTGACCTGAACAATTTTCAGATCACATTGACCCAAAGTTAAATGCTTTCCGTCAGTTCTACTGAGGGAAAGTGGAAACATTTCAGGGAAAATCAAGATTTTTCCTAGGGGCAACACTGTCTTTGTACCAAAACAAATTTGGAATTGAAAAAACCCCAAAATGGGAAATTTCTGAGCAGCTCTAGTTGCCCATTCCCTTGCTTTGATGTGAAGGCTGTGGAGCTACGCTGCTATATCAAAAAGGATACCATTTCAAGCCATGCGAAACAGCAATGTTTTAATTCAGCATTACACTAATAAAGAGGTCTTTCCTCTGCCATCTAGTCAATATTGGCCAGCCTGCCAACTAGTCTAACAAGGTGTGAGACAAGCCTCGTAAAATTAGGGTACTTTACCAAAGTTAGAGTGGGTGATAACCCTAAAAATTAATACCTACAAGGCACTGTACAGCCAGGAGGCTGGTGAAAACAAAAGCCATACTCCTTCCTGCTGGGAAACACGTAAAATTGACACTGTGCACCAGATTTTATAGTGGTTTGTAGGATTTACAAAACATACTGCAAGTAGCACTTGCTAAAAATTGTACAGCTCGAGACCTGTGGAGAGAAAAATATCTGCAGGAATGGGGAAGAGCAATGTCAGCCGTTCGAGAGAGGCTCTCTGGGATGCCTTGGTGGAGTGAATAAATGGTGCTGTGGTTTGGTTGTCAAAGGCAACGGTAGAGGCAGAAGGTTGGGGTGTTTATAAATTAATTCATCTTTGGTTTGGAGGAGAAAGACTTTACTCTCATACTTAGTGCATGGATGCAATATTAAGAAGAGCTGAATGTCTATAAAGCTCAGCTATTGACTTTCTGAAGTATCAACTAGCTGATCTGGACCTCACAAAAATTACTGTAACATTTGTGTACTGCTGAGTGGCTTTCATTGAAGACCTCTGCAATGTCACTAGAGCTGGACAGACATTTCAAACATGGTATTTTTTATTTATTCCTTTTGCCAAAGGCATTTCCGAAGAGGATCCTGAACCTTTCCCTAAAGCCATTCTTGCACATAATTAAATTCAAGCTTTGTCTCGCCTGGAGAGACGAGACACCCATGTTGCAGTGCTGCCGGTACTGATGCTGGTACTGGAAGAAATGATATTCCACCACCACTGCTCCATGGGTTCTGCCTTTGTGATATGTCCGAAACCCACAAACCCAAAAGCACGAAGGACCAGAAGCGCTGCTGGACCAGAGCTTCGCTCATGGCCACATGGGTGTCTCCAAGCCACCTGGACTGCTAGGAAAAAGATGACTTTCTCTTTAATAACAGATGGTGGTAGTGAGACATGAAATTTAGGACATATTTTCATTTGATATTGGAATATCATGAGCATCAGTTATTTTGGGAAGGAGTCCAAAAAATACTTGGAGAGAGTCTAAAACTGCAGATGAATCCGCAGGTTTATTTTATTGGGTGATTTCAGTTCTGCCAAATATTTGTAGTGTAAAGAAATCATAAAAATTGCTGGTGGTCCTCGCCTGGCGGGTACTTCTCACATATTTGAGACAGTTGTACGAACTGTGACAAGAATGTTTGATCTATTAGCTTAAAAACAAATTAGAGTCTTCAAGAGAAATAAATGAAGTATAGATGGTAGAAATACATTTCTCTTATCTTAGAGAGACCAGGAATTTTTGCCCCCAGGCTTTATTTGCATTTAATTATCGCAGTTTGGATTTCCTCTACTGCATGCATGGAGGTTTAGTCTGTCTCATTCCATCCTCTGTTCTGAAATAACATTAGTACCTGTTAATGATTATCATTGTCAATTATGTATTCTGGTTACATGCACATTATAAGAAATATCAGTTTGTTTTAATAAATCTTCAAAAGGCAGCCTAAACCTGTGCCTTATCTCCTTTCTGCTTTGTAATTTATTTATTTTTATGGTTATGATATATGAAAGACACTGCATGCTCCCAGCGACTCTGAGTGGGTATCCACTCAGCACTTGAATACTGAGATGACAGACAGAAAAGGTTTTATTTAACATAGCTTTCCAAATGAACCGAGACGGTCATGTATCTCAAAGGTACAACGAGAAAGAAGTGAGGAATGCAGGTCTAGAAATGCAAAGACTCGGTTATATGCATAGGAGAGAGGAAACGCAGATGTACAGTGAACCCATAGGTGGTTTAGGATGACACATGCCAAGTTGCAGAGTAGCTGATGCTCACCGTGTAGCAATTATTCTTTTTCTAACTTAAATTATTTTTTGCTAGGATAATAATTTCGCTGTAGTCCCGGCCTGGCAAAGGACTGATTGCGTCACTTCCCATTGGTGTGCAGGGAGCAAGGATAGTCCCATATAAAAAGTTTTTCACAGCATTTTTAAGGAGAATTTTGTTTTGAGTTGTGCAAAGTTGATGTTTATGCTGTTTGCCCATGCAAATTTTCAGGATTATTTTCATTTGCTGGACCGGCACTGAAACATCCACTCCAAAAGGAACACTTTAACCAAGCATTCTTTATGTGGTCTTCAATTAATAAACAGGAATACGCCTTTCTAACCCTGTGGGTAATGATTTTTCTGTTTGCTGCTACTGTATGTAACCTAAATGAATGGGGCATTTATATACTGTCCTTTCATCTGGGATATCAAAGCACTTTATAAATATGGACCAATTGGTCTGATGCGCAACCACTGAATTGTGGCCTTCTCGGAGGTGGCATGCGGTTGACATTTTGGCTGGCAGAGCACATTTGAACATCAGAAACTGTTAGTTTTCTCAGATGGGATAGGCTTGGAGGTGAGGGGGTATAAGACTATCTGAATTCATCTCTAACACATACCTGCCCCAACACTGGGAAGCAACACCACTACCTACTTTCCAGCTAGGTAAAGTATGGGCTTGGCTAAGAGCATGACCAAAGCATCTTCCATCACTGGATCACCAATTTTAATCCAGCCCAAGATGGTGGCTGTCACAAATTATTACCATATGGTAAGCTGGTAAATTGCCACAAGAAAATGAGCTTGGTGGTCCCAGATTAGTTTCATATGGACAGGTGTCTACACCACAAAACCACCATCATAACTGCCACTAGCTGTTGGGTTTCAGAAGGGAGGTCCAGGACTGAATGGGCGGTGGTAACACAAGTGATGCTTCTAGAGGTGCGATCTTGAGGCCAGAGAGATGAGGCTGTTTGTGTCTGTTGAGGTGTTTCTTGACACGTGTGACCACTTTAGTTTTCTGAGCTGTCAGCTAGCTTGTATGGTGCTCTCCATCATTGTTCTGACAAGTGCTTTCTCGTACCTCTACACAGAGGCCCTATCCCTCCGCTGCTTCTACCTCGTTAAATGGATGCCACAAAAAATTTCAATGGGGAGGGTGTATTGAAAGTATCAAATTCAGACCACACAAGTAGTCTTTAACGTCTTTGGTATGACTTGGAAAAGCCTCCAGGAACACAGGACTGGAAGGACCTTCTGGGTCACTGATCCCAACCTCCTGCTATTGCAGGCTTTCACTTTGCATAATCCTTTTGAAAAGCTGACTAATCTCCAAAAATGTGGACAATCACAGGAAACCTTGAAAGCCCTCTATATAAAAAAAGTGTCAAATCTGTTTTGCACTTCTCTAACACCTTTCATCCAAAACTTGTAATGAGTTTTGCAAACATGGAGCTAAGAATTGCCATGTCAGTGGGAGGGAAGAATTATCCTTACTGTATTCATGAGGGAGAATTTGGGAGACAGGAAAATTATGAAGCAAATAGTAATTCTCATTCAGACAAAGCTCTTGGTGCCTTGAGGACTCTGGCTGCAATGGAGATATCCAAGTCCATACAACCAAATCGATTAGACACCCAGGAATTAAAGTCAGAGTTCCTGAGTCTTTTTACCTGCCTTTTAACCACTGAACAGCAGCTCAAGATTTTCCACCTGTCAGCCTCTCTCTTTCTTCCAGAAGAAATAGATACTACATCTTATTTCTCATGTGAAATAAAATTAGCATCATAATATATCATAGTTAAGTATACCCCAGGTGCGCAGGAGATTCTGTTATAACGAGGGAAGAGTATCAGCAGCAGATCGCAGGGGTTTTTTGATCTGTAGAAGATACAGCTGAACCATCAGAGAGAGATAAGCTTCCTGCATTTCCACATCATGAGAAAAATGTAACTGAATTCATCCTCAAACCCAAGAAAACACACATTCCTTCTGTAGGAAGAACAAATCCTGGGGAATGTACTGTGTTGTGTATGTCGGGGAAACATTTTGCTTACATCTTTAAGCCAAATCCTACTCTCAGTCCCACCGACTCTTGACTGAATTTGACCCCTCTGATTTGCTAGCACATCTTTTCAATTGTGTTGGCAGAGAATGGCCCTGGGGCTACTTATCTATCAGTAGATCATGGTATAGTTGTAAGGAATATCAACAGCATTCGGAAGTGGAGAAACTAGTCCCCACAACCTTGAAGCACCACTGCTTAGACACTGTTTCAGGTTACAGGTGCTAAGGTAGCAGTACAGATCCATCTTTGATCAACACATCTCATAGTGTTTTCTTAAAATTTGTTACTTTAGGGGCTGATCCCACATTTAGACTGAATTGCAAATTTGCTAAATGAATCTAATTCAGCACTGGAAGAGTGGATGCATGCACTCCTTATCTCTCGTGCAGATACTGTATTGGCAAAAGTTAGTAAAACTGTGCTTGCAAACTCGTCCGCAAAATATTTGGAGTTGAGGGTTCCTGGGAAGAAACAAAATCCAGGATAAAGAAGTGCAGGGGCCAAACGCCAATGGACCCAGTTGCATTCAGAAGGATCAGCTCCAAAGATTTGTAATACTTGGGAGTAAGCAACTGGGAAGTTTGAAGGATTTTATTTCCCTCTTTTGATAAAGGAAGGAAGGCAAAAAAAATGTGACTGGCTGTGGAGTATGTTTTCTCAGGCCATGGTTGTTCGAATGGCTCATTTCATACAGTATGTCTACAGGACACATGTAAGAAAGAGACAAAACTGTTTTTTCACCTGTTCAGAGTAATCTGGCCTTTAATGGAACACCTCCTTGGCAAAAAGGTAGCGGGGCCTTCATGTTTTCCAGGAGTGGCTGTCCTCACAATGCATCAAGAAGTTTGGAGGTGAACAGAAATGACCTACAGAGAGAGTATGAGCTTTCATAATGGGCTTGCTGGCTCTGTATAGATGCTTGGCATTGCACAGGACTTTTGATTTCCCAAAACAGGCCTGGCCATGGGTTGGTGTTCGTAGAATCACAGAATCATAGAATGGTTAGAGTTGGAAGGGACCTTGAAGATCATCTAGTTCCAACTCCTCTGCCATGGGTAGGGACACCTCCCACTAGACCAGGTTGCTCAAAGCCCCATCCAACCTGGCCTTGAACACTTCCAGGGATGGGGCCTCCACCACTTCTCTGGGCAACCTGTGCCAGTGCCTGACCATCCACACAGTAAAGAATTTCTTCCTAATATCTGATCTAAATCCCCCCTCTTTCAGTTTAAAACTGTTACCCCTCCTCCTATCACTACACTCCCTGATAAAGAGTCCCTCCCCAGCTTTCCTGTAGGTCACCTTTACATACTGGAAGGGGCTATATGGTCACCCTGGAGCCTTCTCTTCTCCAGGCTGAATAAACAGCATTGCCTACTAATGCTCCCTTGGCCAGCAAGAAGGGATCTACAAGCCCCTGCCCCTCTGTGCCTGCCAAACTCACATGTTTCCATGCTACTGTAGTCCTCTAAGACCAGGTGCATTTGCTTTGTAGTGCTCCCCAGTCATTTCTCTTACAAAAATACTTTCTGTACTGACATACCAGCAAAGAAACTCACATGAACCAGGACGTTTCAGATGACAGTTCACGTCTCACCTTTAGCTCAAGCTGCTGTGCAGGGAATACTCCGGCAGCCTGAGGAAGGGTGCTGTACTACATGGTGTGCTCAGCAGGATTGGCAGATCTTACCCCCACATGCTAGGCTTCACTGGCATCTGCCATGGCGTGGTTACATATTTTTAAATCACTTTAGTCAGTTTCCTCTTTGAGATTTTTTTTTTTGCTGTATTTTTCCATGACAGATTCAGTTTTCTTCTTTCATCAGAGCCATGCTAGTCAGAGGAAGACAGGGAGCTTAAATTATTTTTTCTTAAGGTCAAGTTAGGGGTGCTTGAACTGGGTACATGTGCTCCTTTGGAGGGTCCTAAAAATTGAGGAAAGCTCAACTTCAGGCAGCTTTTTCACAAGTGCAGTTCCCAAAATCCCATAGTCTCCCAGCTATGTGTTTAAATACTTTCCTGACTTTGGGCCTTGGAGAGCAGGGATAAATACCAAATTTGAGGTTGTCACTCAACCCAAATTTTGAACATCCTGAAGATTGCTGTGTTTGGATTTTGTTATAAATGACAAAATTCAGGATAATGACAATGTTGGTGCACACGTCTCGGCTGACTCACAGCACTGCTCCGCATTTGGATGTTTGATTCAAGCCCCGTCTCTAATTATAATGTCACATAGGGAATGGCCAAGTGCAGTACCTCTGTCTGACGTTGTACACAGTGTGTTGGACTGTGTATTTTGTTCCAAAGATCTGCTGCTATTACATTGAAAGCATTAGCTGTAGGGTGAGCTATGCAGGGATGATTTGGGGTTCTTGTAGTCATTTCCAAAGGCGTATCCACTTCCACGCTGCCCAGAGAGACTGAGTGGCAATGTCGTCTCAAAATGGGCTCCCTGTCTCTGTGGCAACATAATCAACATCTATGGAACAGATGTATAGATGGATGCAAGGGTTTTTTGTTGGTTTTGGTTGGGTTTTTTTTGCCTTGGAAGACTTAATTGTCTCCTTTCTAAGGCGGGATCCTATGTGAGTTTGCTTGACTCATTTATAGACTTCAGCAGCTGCACCTCAGCTCTTCCACATCACTGATTTGCCAGCCTGTCTCTCCTCACATTCCTGGTGGCGTCTAGGCTCCTTCTGACCTTGGTCTCCTAATCGCCCTGGGCTAGCACAGACTACCCGACTCACAGTTCTTGTTAAAGACTAAACGCTGTCTTTTTACAGCTCAGTTTCTTTCCATAAAGTTAATCAAGCAGCCCTCCTTTTACAAGGCAGCTGACCCTTTGGTCTTTCTTCCTCTTGGCTCACTGAAGATTCCTGATGCTGCCAGAATCCCCCTCCCTCTGCTTTTTAAGGCAGTCCTGTACATAAAGCAAGCGGCTCCCCCAGGAAAGAGAGAAGCTTCTTGGCACAAAGAGAAGCCTTCCCTGACAAGGTGCATGTATTGTGTCCTTAAAAAACTTCTTCTTTCCATTAAATTACATTATTGGAGATATTTGTGTATTTCTATTAGACATGAGTCCAAACCATGAGGCTGGATCCAAACTTAGTCAAACCATGAGGTTGCTTAAAGTCGGGAGTACGATCTCCATGTGTGCTTTTTGGCTTGAGCTGCTCTCCTGTTTGCACAGCGTAACACAAAGAGCATCACTACGCTGGTGGAAAAGCTGCTGAAACAACTAAGAAACCGAGTGGTAAAGGCTTGTCATCAAAATCAACAAACCTGAAGGCAAAACCTGTCGGCGTGAGTAGTTGTAACCCCCTGCCCAGCCGCACAGAGCAAACTTTCTCTTCTCAATAGTCACTAGGTTTTATGAAAGAAAAAAATGAATTGCAGAGGAAGCACAGAGCAAAGTTTCCCTACATTCCTCTTACTGGGGAAAAAAGAAAAAAATCTCCTTCTTTGGACTTAGTCCGTGTATGTCTTTGCTGTGTACTGAGCTGCAAACGGTGGCCTCTCATTTCATTAATTGACAAACGCCATCCCCTAAACATTTCCAGGCACAGTCATTTTCTTTTCTCAGGTTTACTCAGTGGTTCTTACCGAGGTTTACATTTTTCCACGCATGTGCTGAGAATAAACTTGCCTCCACGATCTCATCTCTTGTGCTATGAGAAGTTTTGATAATGTAATTCATAAGCAACTTCATTTTCTGCGTCTTTCTCTTTTTGCAACTATCCTGGCTTTAGCTATTTACTCCTCTCTTTGCAGCAAACTGCCCTGTTTCCCAAATACCGCAGGACTTTCTGAACTACAGCATTTCATTCCATTTGTCTCTCTCTTTTTAAGGGGCTGATCTGTCTTAAAGAAATTTTTCTCATTTAAAAATAATTTTGCTGTGGTTTTACAGTCAGCATGGTTCCCCCCCAAAAAAAAACCAACAAAAAAAAAGTCCCTACAGGCCTATTTCTTCTCTTTCTCCCATGATTATGCTGGCATAATGACACTGATGCGAATGGAATTATTCCTGTTTTACACTAGTATATTTGAGATCAAGGTCTGTGGGATGGGACATACTCAACACCTTGACAAAATCATACCAGGGAACGGGCCAGAAGGGTACCTCCACCTATCAAAAGGGATCTCGAAGTGTTTTTTCATCTTCAGTCTCTCAAATGGAGGAATATAATCATCCACCAGCAGGACGCAACAACCCCCAGGGGGAAATCTAGCAATACGTTTAAGGTGGAGACCAAGGCAAAAGCAGCACAACACGGCCCTTTAGGAATGCAAGCAAGGAATACAGCGTCCAGCTGAAATTAGTGTTACTATTTGCCTCGTGGAAATGCTTGGGAAGCCCAGCCAAATTCAAGGCTCCAGTCTACTAGAGCAGCCGCAGTGAGGGCAGTCTCTGTTCCCCAGCGCTTGCAGTCCCAGTGACAAACAGCAACCAGACCGTGGGCCAGCAAGAAGTTGAGCCAGGCAGAACTAAAATATCCCTGTTGGAGTGCGGTCCCATGAGGCCAGTGTTATGTCTTACCAGAAACAAAGAGAAGAGCACATTTCCAGTCTCAAAGACTTCTCTGTCCCATTAAGGAAAACTCCAGACTACAATTAGAAAAAAAACACGAAAAAGAGACTCAGACGCAGCGCGCCAGTTTGCATCCAAAATGCAGCCTAAAAAAGGAGGGTGTGCTCCCAGGAGAAGGCTGCTAGCACCCCCTTGGGCTGGCAGCTCTGGCTACCTTGTTCAGGAGGGTGGGAATGTGACCCCAGAGAGAGACCATCCCTTCCCCAGACCCAGAGCCACTGGGTAAATATTGACTCAGAGCGAGGAGTGGCTGAATCAGTCCTTCCTGCCCTGCCAAGGTGTCTCCCTCCACCCAGCCAGCGTCCAAGCCCACCCTGCACAGCCCATAATACCAGACGGGAGTTGGTACCCGTGGTGATCAAAGGACACGGACTCAGACAGAGAGACAAGAGTGCCTCTGTCTGTGCAGGGCTGACGTGTTTGTTTGCTCTCCGAGTGGGCAACGTCTCCTCCAGTTTGTTATTCAGGAGGACACGAGGTGGGACGGGTAGGTAGGTGGAGGGACGAGGGACTGGGAAGCTCCTAGTGATGTTCCTCCATCCTTGTCACATGCATCAGACCCCAAATTCTCTGACTGCCAGTACACAGCTGATAAAAGTGTTGTGCCCTACACTGTTAGTGGTAGAGCAAGGGCCTGGGTTCATGAAATCGCTGCCCCAAGGTGCATTGAAGCAACAGTGAATTTGTGTGAAGGGGTAGGAAAAAGTCCAACTGTGTCAATTGTCCAACTGTTGCCAGCTCAGGATTCAACCATAGGGTGAAAAGATCTGGATCATATCTCTAGATCTATTCAGTTCATAATCTAACGGTATTAAAGTAAAGCACGGGGAAGACCTGGGAGCCAAGCGGTGGTGACCACTGCCTGGAGCTGTGAGTGAGTGTTATGAACATTTGGGTGGCTACTGGCTTGTGTCGTTGAACTGGACGTAGGGGAAGGCTGAGTTTACTGTTGCAAGCACAGGTCTGGGTTTCATTTCAAGTCTGTTGCAGATTTCCTAACCGGGTCAGTGTGCCAGCCTGTAACACAGAAATTGTATGTTCCACCTTCACCAAGCTGTTACAAGGCTCAAGGCTTGAAGGTTTCAAAACTGACTGAAGATCTCCAAGAAAAAGGGCTGTGTAAGAAAGCATATGCTATGGATCTCTTTGTATATGATACATTACCAAAAGCGCTGTATTTATATATTTCAAAACTGGGCACTGGGTTACATTTTCATTCCCCAGTACAAAGGCAAATACATTCCAAACAAAGCAATGTTGTTTCAACAAAGCAAGGGTTGAAATCTCTCCAGGGCTTCATTCTGTCTCATTTAGATCGGGCATAAGATCTTAAAGCAGAGTTTAGTGGTCGGCCGATCATGTTCCTCTGGGAAATGACAGAGTGGTAATTCAAAAAGGGTAGTGAAGTACAGCATTGTCTTGGTCTGCAGGACTGTTCTTCAATAAAACCAGCGGCTCACCCAGCTTACAGGAGAACATTCTGTTCCAAAGGAGCTGTGGCTCTTCATTAAACAAAAGAATTCACCTCCGGCTAGACTTGGGTGTAAAATGAAAATGTTATTGGAGACAAAATGTCTTTGTGAAGACAGCGTTTCCATGATGCTTGCCACGATTGCCTGGGCATATCTAGCAGTGGAAATGAAAGTTAGGACGAAAGGTACGTCTCCAGGGCACCAAATCCACATTTGTTAAAAATTTCTTTCAGACTTGGGAGGTGGTTTCAGTTCAGGCCAGGGGTCCCCAGGAGGGAATAAGCAGCCTGGGTCCCATCTGGCCATGGGCTTGCACTCACCCACTCTGCAGTGAGGACCCAGATTCGATCACGAGTGAGTTGAATCTTTCAGGACTTTCCCGAAAGCCTTTCCTTGGAGTAAACAAGTTCTCCCACATCTGACACAGGAGATTGGGAAAGAATCCCAGGGTATCTAAATACAAAAAATTATGAGATATGCCTCCTCCCCTCCGACTCTCCTGACACACTCAGGAAAGTTCGCATACAGCAAAGATGCAGTAGGGTCATTCAGGGAAATAGTTCATGTCCAGATTGGCATAACTCAGGTGTTCAGATATGTCTGTCTCCCACCCAGGTTAACTCTGTGGGAAAGATACAGCCTGTGCAGTTGCTCAGTGTATGAAGGCAAGAAAAAGCACCTCAGGCTGTGCGGTTTCAGGGGATCTTTTTTTACAAGATTATTTTCCTAAAAATGGCACGATCCCTCTGGGGATGAAGCATACTGGGAAATATATGAAAAATTAATGAATTCCATGAGCTAGTTCCTACTTTTCTTGCATACTTAAGGCAAGATCATTCCCTTGTCATCTACAGATCACCTAGGGGCTCGTTATTGGACAGCCAAAGTGTCCACCCTTAGCTTGACAGAAAGGTTTTGGCCTGCAGACTCTTAGGCAGCCAAGCTAATCTTGCAGACACACTCTGTTGTGCTAAGTCTAATCATGGCCTCCTACTCAGCCTCTCCCCCTTTCACCCAAACATTGCTCACCAAGGAGGGCCAACAGCCTTGATTCTGCTCAAGACGGGACAAGACACTTCCTGTGCTCTTTTTCATAGAATCATAGAATGGTTTAGGTTGGAAGGGACCTTAAAGATCATCTAGTTCCAACCCCCCTGCCATGGGCAGGGACACCTCCTACTAGACCAGATTGCTCAAAGCCTCATCCAATCTGGCCTTCATCGTCTCTTCCATTTAAGTACTGAGCTTCCAGAGCTTGAGAAATGGTACAAGATACGGAGTGCTGGACCATCGGTCTGCTATGGTATAAAATTCTTATGTAGACTCTAAGACTTAGCAGAAACCTTTTGCTGGGGCAGTCAGATGGTAAATGACCAGGAAAAGATATAGTTACTGTGCTTCAGTGGGGAGCAGTGCTGTGACAAGCCTTTGGGAAGGACAATTCATCTCAAGTGTAACATGGCAGAGGTTCAGCGTAACTCATCCTGGATATAGTTTGTTTCATTAATCAGCCCAGGAAAACCCAGGAGGTGCAGGCAACAGAGGCCTGTCCACTGCTGGCTGAACAATGTCCTTGCTGGACGTCCTGTAGGAACCTGAAATCTCATTGACTCATGTGTACTGAATTTCCAGACTTGACTCACTGGCTACTAAAACCGTAAGATTGCATGGTGTGTCTAGTATTTTTCCTGGAAAAAAAGAGCAGGTTAATATAACTACATTTGCTTAATTAACATCAGAATCTGTTTTGAAATCTTTAGAGCATATATGTAAAGAAATTAAATTAATCTCAAACCAGCAAAGAAAAAAAAAAAACGAAACAACAAAATGTCTGGAACTTCAGGATTTGTTTCTATAATGTTCCTGGTTGCCTCAGACTTTGAGCATAAGGCAAAAGATACACATCGTCTGTCTTCTCTTTTGTGCCTTTTAGTACCTGCTGAATTTTATGTGATCACAGGCTTATTCTAGGGCCATGTGTGGCAGGAAGTGCTATTGAGAGAGGTACAAAGAGTAGAAACACAGGTGGTTTCAGAGAAAATGCTATCTGGCTGATTAGTATCAAAAATCTGCTGTGTAAATGGAAAAACTTCCTCACACAATGCAAAACTAACCTGAGAAACTCATTGCTATAGGAGTTAATCGAGACCAAAGCCTTGCCAAAGAACAAGAAAAAGAAAAGAAGAAGAAAAAACGAAAAAGAAAAAAAGAAACAGGAAAAATAAAAATAACAAAAAAGCAGATGGGATGTTTACAAGGCTAATGAGAACATAATAAGGACATTTAGAAACACAATAGTACTTGTTAAGGAAAGAAAACAAGACTCTCGGAAGAATGAAACATGTTGGAAAGGCTATCTGCTTCAAGACAGGAGAAGCCTTTTTGGTGTAGCTATTTGCCAGATTCAAAGAGGTAATTAAGTACCAGCCCTACTTTCGGTTGTAGTCCATACAGTTGCAGTCCATTTTGAGCCTGATCCTAAATGTAATTTGTTGGCCTGCATTGTATAAAAGGTGGTTGTAGACAGTGGAAACATCTGTTCTGGGCCAAAAACCTGATTCATTAATGGAACGTCAAGAAAATTTCTTACAGCAGATGATGGCATAACTGTTGCTGAAGACTTTTTGATAGCTTCCTTTGAGGCACCATTGACAGAGGCAAAACATAAGACAAACTGGACAAAGTGGTCTGATCAATTATAATCCTTTCTTCTCCTTACTGTTTCTTTCTAGCTACCTGGATGTAGCTTTCAGTCTTATTTTAGTTTCAGACGACTTAAACACTCTCTCCAGCCACTTCTCCATCCTCAGTAAGTTTCTGGGAAGGGGAGGACATGAGGGTGGAGAAGAGAAGATGTCCTTGCCTGGCTACGGGGAGGGCTGGGCTGGCACTCTCCTTCAATGCAACAGATTTTCCTGCTGTGCCTTATTTCTGTGCTGCAAATGGGAGGCAAAAAAGGCTTCCCCAATTTAAGGAGATGCATTAATAGAGGGGTAGGGTAAAGGAGCCATCAGAGGGCTGCACTGGCAATGTCAGTTGATGGGGAAGATGAAAGCGGCCTTTGCTCCTGGCTCCATTACGGACTTCTGTCAAGGCGTTTCATTTTTTATGTGTTTCAGTCTGGCCCCCATAAAGTGCAGCCAGTGTGAGACTCGTCTGTGCAGTGCTTTGAGCACAGCGGGAAAAATGTGTTAGGCAATGAATATTGTCATGAGGAATTGCCTGCTGCCCAACAGTATTACCTCTCCAACGTGCCTACCTCCTCTTTTCCCGTTCCCTCTCCAGGCTGAGATGTCAGGGCATCCTCAGGGACACTTCTTTTGTGAAAATAACAGGAGCTGCTGAGCACTTCAAGAAATCTGGCTTTGTCCCATAGGTGTCAAAGAAGGACCTCAGGTTCTTGGAAAATCTGGTCCCAAATGAGTCTAAAAATGCACATTTTGTCAGGAAGTGAATAAAATCTCACTGAAATTAAGCCAGGGACAAAGATGAAAAAGCAGATGGCCCATGACAAACTGTGAGAACAAATTTGTTCGCATGACATGGGAATAAGTATGTACTCATAACAGACTATTACTCAAGAAATTTTGAAAGAGCACAACTCCACAGGAGTCATAATGTGATTAGTCACATAAAGCCCAGTCCAGCTAGGCCTGGTGTATTGTACCTGAACGAAGAGAAACAGACCCTGAAACAGACCACAAAAAAAAAAAAAAAAAAAAAAANGCTTTACCAGGGGAATGAACCAGCTTTTGTAAAAAGAAAAAAAAAAAAAAAAGAATTCCAAAGAGATGCAGGGGTTTATGCAGTCAGAAAAACTCATGAGCGAATTAAAATATGTAGAGTAGCTTATGGATTGCTATTAGGTTGCTTAAAAAGCAAGAGGGCAGAGGAAGGAGCCTTGCTGAAGTGACTCAACCAGTAGGTTTTTCATTTGACAGCACAGAGACAGAGTTGGGGTATTCTTGGTGAAATGTCTCGGACTCTGGGACAGACTGCCATGTGCCCCATTACAGCGTGGTTCTAGTAATCTATAATTATTTCCAAAATGCCTTTTTTTTT
>VYXH01000687.1:371781-386768 GCA_013397275.1 Burhinus bistriatus | reverse complement strand
TTTTTTTTAAAATTGTGGGAGTGATGGGTGAGATTGAGTTTGAAAACCAGAGGAGAAGGGCTGATTTTGAACGTTGTGATCTATTGATGTGGTTTTTCAAATTAGTATTTCATACAAGACCCCTGATCTTGAGTGGGCATATTTAATTACATGAAATCACTATTGTCATTAAAGATTGCAATACCTTGGTGTATGTGATATTTTGGGATATTTCCATGTATCCAGAGAGGAGTGGATTCCTAAAGTATAAAAGTGATTTGCTTTATCTAAAAAAATTTAGCAATAAGCTTGCTTAATGCTTTTATGAATTTTCTATGCATTTCTAAGCTGCTCACCCAAAAGCACATGAGTGTTCAGAGCTAGTTTGGATTTTTACAACGAAAAGATGCTAGAGACAATATCTAGAACCAAGTTCAGTTTCTGAAATCACACATATGCAAACACCGATCCTGGAGTGCGCACACTGATGGTTTTGTTCAGACCTTTTCTAATGTAAAAATTCTAAAGTCTCTTCGCCCAATGCTGTGATTTAATCCCTTCTAAACTTGATTTACAGCTCGAAGCCCTTCTAAGCTTGACTGCAGACCAGCAGTGGGAAGCAGTGCCACTCTCTACCTGAATCAAACCTGAGCAGCACAGGAGGGATGGCTTCAGATTCAGATCCCAAAGGCAGACTGTGTCCGTGCGGAAGCAGTACTGCCCTCGCTTACGCAAACGTTGCTATTGGACTTTCATTTACCACAAACTGTTAGGACTTCAGTTTCACTTCTTACCAGACGGAGGAGGCAGGCGTATATTTAGACTTTCTTGGGAAGCAGCTGCAAAAACGAAGTGGGAGTGCATGCACGCACTCGGTCTCGCAGGCACACATGCACACGCTGCTAGCTTCAGAGCAACTGCATAAACCCCAGCAGAAAGGACAGTGCACAAAGGCCTCCTGCAGGTTGCTGTGTCATTGAAGGGTCTGCATTGCTCATTTCAACATCTTAATATCCTTATCGTTGAAGTAGGTTGGTTGTTCAGTGCTGGCTGACTTGGAAGATTATCACCTTGTGAACCATCAGCTCATTTCTTGAAGCACTCTAGGGGCACAAGTCTCTGCTCTCTTGCACCTTAAACCTTATCTCCATGGTTTTATGCCTTCCGCGGGAACACAGAGACAGCATTACCCATCTACTGTTCTGAGTTGATAGGAAATTACTTGCTACATCTGTATATAAAGTGAGGAATCCAGCTCACCCACCTTCAGCCATTTAGAAGTTAGTCAGCCCATCTAAGATAGTTGACTTAGTCCTACAAGAAGTGCTGGAAGAGCGGGGACACTCCAGAACATGATCTTCCCAGCCTTAGGGACCTGATAGCTTGGGGTGGCTTGTCCCCAGAGGTGCTTCTTTCTCTGCTGGAGCCAGGACAACTGCCCTGCACTAGATGCCAACGTTAGATGAGCTGAATCCTATGCAGTGTGCTAGTCATGGAAAGTCATGCCCCTGCTTTCCCCTCAAGGTCCCTCCTTCACAGGCCTTTCCCTTGTTAGCTGACAAAAGAGTAAGAAATCAGAGTTTACAGCAATTTGACTGCAAGGCAGGTAAAATCAGTAGTCAAACAAAAGCAGCTAAGATAGCCAAGACTGCCTGAAAAGTTAAATGCATGCTCTTCTCATACAGACAAATGCATTTAGAATAAGTTTAGTTTCCCCATTCTCACAGGGCAGCCCATTAATCTTTTGGTAACATCCATCATCATGGGCAGGACAAGTACCTGGAAATCCTCTCCTGAAGGTGCTCCTCTGCTCTCTCTCATTACAGTATGACCTGGCCTGTTTACAGTCCTGTGAGTTCTTAACACCCCAAGGTCCTCTCAGAGGTAGCAGCGCAGAAGTATTCCCTATTCCTTGCAAATAGGTAACACAAAGATGTGCAACTGCTTTCTCTTTGGGAGCTCCATAGTAGATCAGGAGGGTAGTGAATGTTGGGCACCCACCATTTCAAGCTGGGCACCCATCTTATTTGTATGCACCTGGTCCAGGAGTTCTCTTTTGAAATGTAAGCATTTTCAGTGCATGGCATCCACATCTGAGTTAGTTATCCTATGTTATTCCCAGCAAATAGATGAGGACAAATCTTTCTCATTCTGACAAAAAAGAGGTGATGCTAGATCTATTTAATCCACTGTGAAGAAAGGCTAGAGAATTAGATAAGATGTAGACACCTGTACTGTAGATTGCTAAAGCTAAAGGTGATGTGAATCTCATCTCAGTAAACCAGTTCTCCTAAAGGATGAGGCCAAGCTTCCTATGCCCTCAGCAGAAAGAAGTAAGTGACTCTGAGTCTGTTCAGAAAGAGACAGCCTATGCGTCTTCTCTTTAGGGGCTTTCCTTCTATCTACAGCATGGAAAATGCAGATGCTTTCAGGGAATTTCTTCACTAGGCATTCACAGTTCAGTTGCTTAGATGAATTGGATCCTAACCCAGGTTTTCCGAGTCCTGGATTAACTTCTCTAACTGAAGAAATACCTTTTCTTCTAAGCTACAAGCCTTCCTTGACCAGTCAGTCTTTGTACGTAGGAGTATGCTACAGCACCTACCCATCTTCTGTAGACTGGGTTTACTAGAGGATGCTAAATGACCGTGCACAGGTGGGTTGATACGTTTAAGGAAAATCACTGTACTTAACTGAGCACCTTGTCTTCAACATCTCTGTTCACTGCAGGCATCCATCCAACCCCGTTTAGCTACAGCTCTGTCTAAATGCAGTTCTAACACTGCCAGGAATGAGCGTGCACCTGGATTCACCAGTTAAGAAGAATCTCTTTCTGCTGGGGCTCCACATAAAATCAAAAAACGCAAGCACTAGAGTTGTGATGAGTTGCAACATTCAGATAAAACAAACAAAATTAGAGAGGAAGGAAATAAATAGAATCACCCTGTTGTAAATGATAAGCAACTGTAGTAGCTTGCTCCATGCTTCATCGTGCTTAGGACTTCCATATTCCTGGGCTTTCTCAAACATGCCCTAGCAATTTTGTCCATGGAGAAAAAATTATTGACCCTAGCTGACCCTGCTTTGAGCAGGGGTTGTGACTAGACAGTCTCCAGAGGTCCCTTCCAATCTCAGTGATTCTGTGATTCTGCAATTTTCATCATCAGTTTAGGTCTTTGGATATTGAACAGTTGGGTCAAATCCTGTCCAGACAAGCGGTCGTTCTGGGTGTGTAGACTGCATTGTGTCAGCTGTGCAGATTCCCGGCTGTTGATCTGAGTGGTGCAACAGCTTCCACGTGTCCTGGATATGCCAGGTGCCCAGACACTCCTGTGGAATTTTTTAGATGGAAGTATGGGAGCCTGATCAAGCTGAGCAAGATGCATTTAAAAGGCTGCATGGCATAAATAAATCTTAAGGGGGAATTAGGGGGATGACACAGCTGTGGCTTCTGATAGGGAAGCCATGATGTTTGGAAAGATTGCAGCTAAAAGAAGAGCCTTTGGTGACCAGATTTTTGTCTCTATTTTTGTCTCTATTAGTTACTACTCTCTGTATTTTAACCCCAATTATTCTTTAACCATTTAAGAATCATTTGTGACAGTTATTTGTCACAGTGCTAAACCAGATTACCTCAAAGTTTGTTGAGCTTCCTCTGCTCTCCAATGTATGGAAAAACATTAAACTTAATTTGGTTTGTTTGGCCAGCGTGGACAGGGATTAGCCGTGCTATATATGGACCATAAACACTGTTCTGGTTAACACTACGATTGAGCCAAACCTGAACCTTTCATCTCACCCTTTGCAAACTTTGGTGGTTTGGATGGAAATGGAAGCTGGACTTGAACTGTGCTTTATTTTTGTTTTTGTTTTGAAAGACCAAAACCCAATCAATAACATTTTGGAAACCCAACATCCAGCATCCTCAGCCCACCTCTAGAGAACAAGGATTGAGTGCCCGTGTAGGCAGGGACTTTGTGTTGGGAAGAAAGCCAATACACAAAGGAAGGAAACAGTTTCAAGGAACTTGCAGTAACTTTCCATAAAAATCTCAGGGACATAGAGGCATGCTGAATTTTGTGTCATAATCCCCTCCAACCAACATGTGTGTTTGGTTAAGGAAAACATGGTGGTCCCATGTGGAACAAAGATGGACTTTTGTTGGCTACACGTCCAATCGGTTTGGTGTTAGAAATGACAGGGAAAAGCCTTCATTTGCTTTTGACTCACAGTGTGAGTTTGGTATCTGGAATACCAGACCAGCCAGTAATGAAAACGGTTCTCACATCAGATGTTTTAGATGCCAGAAATAATAATAGTATGGTGTTAACACCTCAGTACTTGGCTTTCTCTAGGTTGTCTTAACCTAGATAAATCTATTAATTTGTGTCTTTGTATCCACAGCAGTACCTTAAAATTTGCACTTAATTGCAGCAGAAGTAGTTTTAAAATCCATCTGTCTTACACTGACCATTCCTGTAGCATCTCACCACCTTCTGTATAATGTGTTCCCAATGCTAAAATAAAGATCTACAGTGTGGTATAGTAATTCCACTCATGTAGATCTTTGAGGCTGCTGAAAGGCTAACATTTCCTATTGTATTTCTGGCTTCCAGAATTATTGTAAAAATAGGATCATCCTTACCATAGAATATTTACCAACTGGGCACAGTGGGTAGAGCACCTTGGACCATAGCGTGGCACTCCAAGTCTTTGCATATCCCCCAGAGGCTGCTCTATCATCCTATACTATATATATTGTACTCAGCCCAAGCAAGCATGTTTCTAACGACTTTAGCGGCCATTGGATGAGGTCCACTGAACTGCTTGCAAGATGGCATAGACGTCAACAATTTCTTTCTGTCTCTGTTGATTTTTGTAACTGAAGCTGCTAAAGATCTACAGGCAGGGATCTATATCTAAGTTTAATTGTGTGAACTCTGTCGTGCTTCCACACAAAAAATAAGGTTGTTGAAGAGTTTAAGCCACCAACTAGCTCTTACTGTTTCTGGTGTTGACCTGTCCGTTCAAACCAGAATGCTGAAAACTGGGACCCTCTATGAAGCAGCAATTAACTGGCTCCAGCAGCAGCTGTCCAGCCCTCACTTCTCCATGGGAGAGCTGAGTCAGTTAGGACATTGCCATCGTTCCATAACTGGCCAAGAAAACACAGTAGGTAATTCACTAGCTAATGCATAGCTATGAGACATCAACCAAAAAAATGTTAAGGCCTGTCCACAGGCTTTATGAAGAATGAGAGTGGAAGGATAATTTAGATTTATAATGTTAAGTTGCATGTTTGCCTACAGTGGGCTCTTGTCTTTGAGTATGTCTGTTCTCTTCTAATTGGCCTACAGAGAGTATCACTACCAGCTGATGAAATTCCTCCTTTCATCAAAAAGGCCTAGTCCTGCTGAAGTGACAGCAAGCAACAGTCCGTGTATGTAAGTACGCTTATGAATCAAGGCTCATGATGTGTCTTCCTTGCAGACTCAGACCCTTGCACGCCTGATGCTCCACCTGCTGCCACTTCACCACCAACCTCTGAAGAACCTGGACCTTTCACAGCTCCAGCATCACCCTCCTCTTCCTCTGACGCTGGTACTGCATCATTTTCACCACCATTACCCGCCTGTGTTGCAGCCTTACATCCCAAACCGCCTCCAATTTCACCATCAACATCTGCTTCTGCTGCCACTGTTCACCCTGGACTCCCTTCTCTTCCTGCACCACCCACCTCTACTCCATCCCTGCACCCTGGACTTTATTTGCCGGTAGTCCCACCCAGCGGTGCAACCCACCTCATCAACTGGCTGCCCTTCCTCGCTTCAGCTACACTAGCCACCATTCGAGGGAAGGAGGAAGACCAGCCACCTGTAAGAACGGGCTCCCTGGAAGGCATGAAGTGCTGCAGCAGCACACCCCCACACCCCTCCCATGATGGAAATCCCCAGGGGACACCTATGGGAGACAGGGCTCCCGGGGCTGCTTCCTCACCGCTGGCTGCCCATGCCATGCCCCCAAACTCTGAGCAGGCATCGGCCAACATGAGCGACATCCTGGCAGAGCTGCGGACGATGAACAGCCATCTCTCCGTCATCGCCCGAGCCCTGACGCAGCTGGCGTCATCGCTGGCACCGCAGCAGGACGCGCGTGGCACCCCACCTCCTTAGCGCCGGGCTCTGCACCATCTCACCCTGCTCATAGGGGCTGGCGTTGGCTGGGGACAGCCCACAGTGGAGGTAGGGTGAAGGAAACGGACCCTACCCAAACCTGCCCGTACCATCTGTGCCAGTTTGCTGTACTCTCTGACACCGACCACGTCTCCCAGTGGGTTTTGCTGTTTGTTTGTTTATTTCCTCCTTGTAAATGGCTGCATATATTAAAAAATAGTTTTGTGGTCTTGTTAATAAAATTGTTTATATTTCTTGCATTCCTTTTAGATGTGCTCGCTCCCCTTCTCTCACCCATTAACCACACGAGCCCTGGTAGGAATCGGTGAGGTCTCGCACAGTGAATACGGAGATCTGAAGTGGTGAGAAGTTACCACACAAAAATACTAGGGGAGGTGACAAAACCCCTCTGAGCAACACGGGGGGACACAGACAGGAAGGAACACAATAAAACTCTGAAAAATGTTCCTATTTCTCTCCATCCACGCTGCGTGGCCTGGCTCTGTTGAAGTTGGAGCCCTTCCCGGTGCAGTAAATCTCGGGCATAACTAATTATGGACGCAGGTGAGGGCCGTGATAAATTGTTCAAAACACAACGCGGGTTAGTTTTCTAAGCAGTACTTGGTCTGAACAGCTACTGAACAGCCTCAATCAACCTCTTGTCCCCCGAGAGAGGGTGAACCTAAGGCAGCGCAGCGCTTAGCCAGAGCGTATCTCTTTTATTTGCCAGTGGTGCCTGGGGTTCTTCAAGGGCATAAATTTACAGCAATTAGCCAGGCACACGTGGATAGATCCCAACATTTCACCATCTTTTCCCTATTGCCAAGCTGCAGTGGCTTGCCTAGAGGTGGCATTGAAGGCGTGAAACCTCGAACAATCCTCTTTGTGGATGAGGAAAGAGCTCTTGGGCAGGAATCCAGGACTCGCCCCTCTGAGATGTGTGACCTGAAGAGCAGCTGGTGAGGTACCCTCGGACACTGCCTGGCCCGGCAGAGGCACCACAGCTGGGAGCCAGAGGTTGGGATGTGCTCGGCGCTCTGGAAAAGCCCCAGGAAAGAGGACTCACAGCTCTTGCAAAGCCATTTTGTTCATCTCAGCCACAGTCTGCCCATAGAGCAAATAACCATGAGTCAAAATAAGATGTTTTCCCAAAGGTGGGCCAAGCACGGGGCCGGTGGAGGCTGAGCCAGGCTACGTGGCTGCTCTGTCTTTCATCCCGATGAATTAAAATGAAAGAAATGCTCATGGCAAACAAGAGGAAGGAAAGTCCTCTGTGAAGTTCGGTATGATCTCGTCTTAATTTAGCCTTGCAGCCCTCAGATATCAGGATCTGAGGCCATCTCTAGGAAAAACCCAGACAAACAGACAGATCACTAGATAAGATTAAAGAGGAAGTATTCTGTCTATTTGCAAATATTTCTGTTACAGTTGAGCCTACGCCACAAAGATTGAATGAATATACAAACTTCCCCAAAGCTCAGGTGTATTTGAATTTGAGGTTTTGGTTACTGTATATATATTTATATATAAACTCTCCGTATTTTTATGTCTGTGCCTGAAAGACAAAGCAACTGCCCTGTTCGATCATGTTTTTTTTCTAGGGCTGATCAGTTTTTTTTCCTCTGATGTGTTTGGCACAAAGGGTGAAAAGACAGACATTTCATCGATGACCTTCACTACCTTTTAGTTTTATGCGTTTCAGCAAAATGAGATAAAAGGGGTGTCTTAACAACATTTTGGCTTTTGATTTGGCTGTTGTAGTTTCCATAGACTAAAAAAGCAAGAATAAAGAACAATTTGTCATTTTTTCTCTTTTTATTAGGAAATATAGGAAAGAAAGGGGAACACTCTATGGTTAAAAAAAATAAAAGGAATATTTTTCATTTTTACCCACCTTTCCCTCTTTCAATTTAACACGGTGGTAAATAAATAGCATATTCTCCCACTCCTGATAGTTTTACTTGATTTATCCTGTTGGTTTTGAGTAGTAACCTTTCATGGCCTAATATTGATGAAAATCGCAGCGGAGTTGAGCGAGACACACAGCCACATTCCTCTGTACTGATAACTTCAGAAAATCCTACTGTGCAGCTGCTGATGCTTCATAAACCAAGGTTAGAGCTGGCTTCATTGAGGTGTCTAAGGGAATTGAGAACAGTTTACATGGCATGCAAATCCAGGAAAAGCCTGAAAAAGTTGCCTATAGCATTAGATATTCAGCTGAGAAGGCAATGCTCTTCTTTCTCAGAGATGCCACGAATGTGATCCAGCTGGCAGGGAGGGAAAAGTGCTTTTCCTGAGCCTCCTCCTACAGGAACGAGATTTCTGTGGTCCCACAGCCAAAGATATTCGATGCTAAACACCCTTGCCGTCTAGACTCCAAGCCGTCTGGTCCTGTGGCATCCTGACGACCAAGCAGGACCCGAGCCCGTAGCCAGAACTAGCAACTTTCAGATTTACTTGGTAACCTCTGGCTCTCACATGGATGCAGCAACTGGCTGCGGAGCCAACAAGATAGACGGAGGCTGTCTGTGGGTAGGGTCCGGACAGAGGGAGCACATCGGTCCTCACCGACCGGAGCTAACCTGAGCCCGGCCAAGGCTCCGCTAACGCCGTGGCCACAGGGTCCGCTTCTGCATATTCTGACGCAGGGTTTGTGCGCAGCGCCTCAGCCAGCTGGTTCAAACCCAGCTCAGGTATGTCTGGGCAGCCCCACCATGGCACAAAAGGGCTTCACTGCTATGCCAAGAGGGGTCCTGCCCACGGGCGTCTCGTTCCATAATGTGCATTGTTCTCTACTCGGCGCGTTCAACAGACTCATGTCCCTTAGGAATTATTTTGCTCCTTCAACTTAATTGAACTACTTAAGCACTGCAAGAAACGAGCGGCCGGTCCGACTGCGTCGCTTGGATGGCACGAAGGCTGCCTCCGTCTCAGGTTTTGTTTGCTCTCCCTGGCTTTCATCTTCAACCATCCAAACTCGTCTTGGCCCTGCCAGCCCCGCTGCCCCTTTCGGATCGCCCAGCAGCGTTACTGGCATTGCTGAGCCGCTGCTGCACACGTGCTGCTCCGCCGGTCGAAAGCTGGGCTGCAGCTCACAAACAAACGCCTCCTAAAACATCTGAAGCTGGCTGCAGAGCAGCTGAAGGACAGAAACCCTGGTGCAGCTGGCACCGTCCCTGCACCGTGTCCCCGCGGTCTGACAGCACCTGCAAAGATGGCATGTCCAGGCTCCTCCGATGCGACAGAGCCTCGTAACCCAATGGCAAACAGTTCAAGAGACTTTCCTCTCTAAATCATTCATTTTGGTTCTGCTCAGAGAGCGAGGGGCCGAAAGTTATGATGTCTTAGTGCGTGTTCAAAGTGCTGTGTAGAAATAAACTCATGGGCTCACACTCTAGTCGCTGTTAAATTATTAAAAATCCCCTGCTGGCCTTCTCTCTCTTGGGACATCTTCAGTCTCTCCTTCTTCCTCCTCTTCTTGTTATTTGCAAAGGCAGCAATTTATAGGGCAAGATTCATTTTATAACTGACAGATACTTCTTTGGGTTTCAACTAAAAAAATCTGAAACGCTCCAGATGAGCAAAACTTAAAGGCTAGAGCAGAACTTAAAGGCTAAAGCCACCTATTACTCTCAGACTCACCATGGGTGATCATCACCCCCCCCTTCTGCCTCCACCATCAAAATCCTAAACACACTGATCTCATGTTTCACAGCTGCTTTATAAACAAATATTGAGGGTGGGTTTCAAGTCACCACACCTTAATTATCTAAGACTCGGTTTTGTATGTTCCTAGTCATGGGGAGGCAAGAGCTTTCAGCGTGTGATTGATCCTGGCCTAAGAAAGGTCCTTAAAGTAAGTAGGAAGGCAGTTGTCTTCTGGCAGCGTCCATCCCTCTCCCCTGACTATAGACAACTAGTTTAAGCCGACGCTTGACTCCGAGGTGGCTGGAGGCAACTGAAACGAATCCTCTGTTTGGTAATTGCAGTTCATTTCAAACTGGTGAAGCATCAATATATCACATTTATTTGAGCCCTGGTAGATGTGTGAGGAGCTGGAAGAGGTGAATGGGAGCTTAGGAGAAACGGGACTGACAGTAAAACTGGAAAATCCTGCAAAGTATCCAGCTCCAGCCCTAGACCAGAAGTTATCCTGTGCCAGGAGAGGACCCAGAGGGACACCCAGGTCATTCCCTTCTCCCGGAGATTTAACTCCTCAGGATGTGGAACTGGAAGCTAAACAACTTCATGGGATTTGAGTGATGTACTCAGTGTCTGCTACTCCAGCAGGAATTATTTAAGGAGGCAGCAGGCTCTACAATATTATATTAGACTGCAACTCAAGAAGGTGGGAGAAATCACAGGTTTACCCAGGAGGACTAGGAAGCCGGGTGGTTTTTCGCTTTGTTTTCTCTAGCACACATTGTTCTTCCACTATTTGTACACACATTCACTGTAACGACACTCAAATCCCCCAGTAAAAATAATTTATAAAGAAGCATTGCTAGGGAGTGCATTCCTTCGCATTAGCCCAGCTGCAAGCTGGCAGCGCGCAGAGCCTGGGAGCGAGCGAGCTCCGACAGACAAGATGGTTATTCAGCAAAGCTCTCGGGGAAGCATAAAGCAGGTACCATCTGCCAGATGCCCCTGTGGACACCCATCTCTGCCCACAAAGCCATAGGGCCTGTGTGCCTCCAGCTTCCTCCCAGACCTTTCACTACAGCATTTCGCAGAGTTCTTTTGGGTTTCTGTTCAACTTATTTCAGTCCATGAGCAATTAGCGAGGACACCTGTGTCAGGATACTGGTTGCACCCATAACCACAAAGCTATATCCTGAGGCCACAGCTGCCAGCTTGGGGAGAGGTGCTCTTTGGATGGCACGGGGCAGAAGATACTACGCCACCAGTGTGGGTAAGGATACCCCGTGGCCACGGCTGTCCCCATCCCGGGGCACAGCGGTCATGCTGATGCATGGCTGTGCTTGGGAGGGGGTAACTCTTGAGTCACCCTGCCAGCAACCGAAGCCACATACTTCATACCCAT
This sequence comes from Burhinus bistriatus, assembly GCA_013397275.1. Lineage (NCBI taxonomy): Eukaryota > Metazoa > Chordata > Aves > Charadriiformes > Burhinidae > Burhinus > Burhinus bistriatus. The sequence continues at coordinate 375,569 of VYXH01000687.1, read as the reverse complement.
CCCATGGATATGCTCTGCTCACATAACCCACAGGATGCCAGAGAAATACAGAGTCTGTCCAGCCCCAGCTGGGTTTGGAGACCACCGTGCCAGAGAAACACGGAGGCGGGCAGCACCGCTCCCAAATTGCACGGGAGCTGAATGAGCCTGAACGCAAGGGTTTTCCCTGCCCATGGCTGAGCTGAGGGACCTTCCTCTCACACGACTCCACATACGAGTTGATAGATGCAGTGTTTTCTGCTTGCTCGGATGCTTCTGGTTGTCTCCCACGTGGAATTTTCTTTCCCTTTGACAGATGCTGAAGCTTTCTTCTTCACTTAGCCATGAAGTGTTAGGCTGTAAGATGTAAGGCAATTAGTCCTGGTCTTAAAGGGAATAAAGGTGGTGTACTCTGGGCCAGCTTTTCAGATGGCGTGAATGGATGAGACTCTGTCCTTTCTCCTGGGTGCGCCAGGACCGCTGCTCTGAGCGATGCTGTCCATCTGCTCCTCCATAATCCTGATTGCTCTCTGCCCCCATTTGCTTTACACCTCTGTTGTAGATTTTCAGAGCAAGAACTATGTTTTTGTTCTGCCATCGTGCAAAATTTAGCGTGGAAGGGGATTTTAAACACCATAACAGCACAAGTACTTATTAATAGCAAGCAGTGTCACGAAACCGAAATCTTCCTCTCAACGAAGAGGAATTCAGTAAAGTAGAAGACAGAAAAGTATACCACAACCTTTTGCTGGGTTTTGTTGCAGACTATCTCTCTAAAATAAGCTGGGCAGAAACAGTAACTTCTCACTACTGCTTTTGCTTGTGGAAGTGGTTCCCGGACACTTGCTGTATATCGTATAATGTCGACATCTGATTTGATCCACAACATTCCCATCTACCACTCAGTCTGGATTTCACATTTATCTTGAACTTTGGCTGAAATCTCATTTTATTCAGAGACAGATCTTATTGGAACAGCCTTCATGAAGAGCTTTACTGCTTATAACTGTCATTCAAAACATATTTTGAGCAGAAAATACAGATTTGCACCAGCTGAAGCACTTGGCAATTCATGATGATGGCAACAAATTGTTTTTGTCACAAAACAAAAATAACAGGCCCCTGAAAAAGGTCTGAAAAAATGCCAAAGACTGTTTCTATTTCTTAATATTTATTTTATTAAAGATATTAAAACCGTGCCAGTAGTTCAATAATTAATTGAAGCATTTTTTTTTCCCTCTGCACTGCTACTTCATCCATTTCCTCAAAATTTTTGACAGTATTTATTTTGGGTCAATAGAAAATGACATTTCTTCTCCCTGTCAGCAGAATCAAAACATCAGATACTCGTGTGGCTCTGCTAGGAGAATACACTGAATTTTTAGGTTAACTTGGATATCTGTGAGCTGAAATCCAAACCCCACAGTTTCCTCCAGATTCTCCAAAGTAGTGAAAGTGCTGGTGACACCAGTCCGGTGTCCCACAGTCCGTGATATATGTCACCAGTGAAGTGGTATATGGCTCTGTTCCCCAACCTTGATTAGAAAGGGAATTCACAGGCCTTTAGGTGATACAAATTTCCGTGGGACTTTGAGCTTTGATTGACCAGCCACACCAATGTGATCTGTTCCAGATGGGACCTGATTCCATGTGTTCTAGTAAATGGCGGTAGATGTTGGACTTTTCAAGCCATGCCAACCGACATGTGATAAAAACTTCCAGGGGCTTATTCATTTCTTCCATATAAAATAAGGCAATTTGCACATTTTATGTTAATTCTACATTGACTATCACTCTTAGGAGGTAAGGATGTCATTATTTTTTAAACACACAGGGCATTACTCGATCAGACTCATTTGTTTCCTTTGACGGAAGAAAAGGGCCTGAGGTGGAGAGAAGTTAAGAGCTGACTAGGAGGTTTTAACTGAAGTAGTGGGATGAATGTGAGCCAAGGAAAATTTAGGCTGCACATCAGGAAAATTTTCCTAACAACGAGATCTATTACTACATGGAATGGTCCCCCCAGGGAAAAGGGGGAAGCCGACTAGACAAAGCAATGAAGAACACATTGTAGGGAGCAACCTTTAAACAGTTGGGGAATGGACCAAGTGACCTAAGTGCATTTTCCATCTCTAATTTCTCTGACTCAACCATTACAAGGGTACACTGTAGAGTATATGACTCCTGTGCTCTGCCACATCAGTACTGCTTTGGGAAGACTTCCCACAAAGCCAGTCCTCAGGATGCAAAGGACACCAGTGCTCTGACCTCCAGACATCTTTACTGGGGTCTACCAGGCGTTGGCTGCTCTTGCTGGGACCTTTGGCTACCAATGGCACTGACCCTGGGGCCGCAGGGTGCGTGAACTCAGGTCATTTTCGGCTGGACCTTTTTCATTCTTCAGCTTTGCTTTTCTTTGTATTTTATTTTTCCTGACTTCTTCCTCTGTTTAACAAAGCTTTTCATGCTCAAAACCCACGAAGTTGCTATCACACTTTTCTCTAAGACAATCAGTTTAAGTTTGCTCGGCCACAGCTTTAGAGGCAAACTCAAGCTACACAGAAACCTGACACAGAGGTGGATTTTCTCAGCATCTGGTGATGCCCATGTGACAGCTAACATGTTAGCAGACACCCAGGATTGAACCAAGAGTTTTTAGACCAAAAAGCTCTACTTAAGATGCCAAACCAACTTACAATGCAACTGTCATGTACTCACTTTCCCTATTGAATTGAATTGGACTTGACAAGCCAAGGAACGGATGCATGCTATCAATGGTTCCACTTCAGTCAAAACAAACATGACTCCCTAGTAATAAGGACAAGTTATTATTCTGATTCTTAGATCCTGTATATTTAAACATCAGGGGCCATCTGATAGAGTTCTGCAAAAAATTTATAAAAATCTTCTTTATAAAAAAATCGATTCACTAGCAGCCAAAAATTTCTGCGGGAAAGGCCAGTTTTATCACCTTTCTCAAGGAAAGTTCACCCAAAATTTTGAAGTGATCATACTCCAAATGGCGTCTTTTGGCATTTTTTAAAAGGAAACATCATGGATCTTTTTGTTTTGTTTTGTTTAAAAGCAAGTTTTCTTTTCAAATTTTAACTAATATGAGTAAACAAAAAAGCACTCGTGCTATAACTTAGAGAACTGAACTTTTTTTTTCTCTTTTTTTCTCTTCTCAGAAAAATGGTTTAATACGCCTAACTACAGTGAACCTTGTGTCTGAGTATTTTTATCACCTTTCAAGAAAAAAAAAATCTTCAAAATATCAACTTTTGCATAGAAGAGAAAAATACATCCCTCTTTGGCTTTATTGTCTGGGCAGGAATTGCTTGAAAATATAGGCAAGATAATGAAGGGCCTTTTCTGCTGTGCCTGTGCTGGAAAACCTGTATTTATTCTTAGTTTAAATCTGGCCATGAAAATACATGTTTTGAAAAAATAATAGGTAGGTTATAGGACAAATTCGGTGTACCATGAATAAGGCCGGGGGAGCTGTGTAGATTTCTGACATAGATTTTGTTTGTGCAAGTTGGATTCAGTTTTTCTTTTCGGCAGCCTTCAGCGGTGTTTAGCTCTGTCGTCTCAATTCCCGTCTGTTTCTTCTATGCGCTAGGTGCATGCGTGGATGCACTGATATCTAACAATGAAAGAGCAGCTTCATGGAAGAGAGGTGGCAGAGCAGCTCCGTATTCAGTGAAAGCTGACTGCGGACCATAAAAATACATACGTGAATGCAAAGAAGAAATAGCTGCAAAAGACTTCTAGAAAAAGTGATTAATTCTACATGTTAAAGAGAAAAA
>VYXH01000687.1:361700-371741 GCA_013397275.1 Burhinus bistriatus | reverse complement strand
AAAAAAAACAACAAAAGCCAATGGAGCAATTAATAAGTAATGACTTTAGAAAATGCATTGGGGCAAAACAGGACAAATATCACTTACAGGGGAAAAAAAAATGTGCACGTCAGTAACACCTCTATCAACACCACTTTCGTTTTACCAGTTCCTGTCTAGCCGGGAACTAATTTCTTTACAGTTACTGAAACAGAGTAACCACAAATCAAACAGTAGGAAAATGATAACCTGCTGAACTCCATAGAGGCCTCTTGAGTGGGTTTGGTGACATCTGAACTATGCTTAGACAGTTGTGAAATGTCTAATGTGGCTCATTCAATCAGTCTTTGCCCCTGGACTTGTCATTTTGTGAGACAAAGTGGGAATAAAAAAATAAAAAACCAAAAATATTCAGAAAAGTCAAAACTGTTAAAAATTATTTACGAGCAAAAGTTGGATATTTCTTGGAAGGTGACATTAGAAGCCTTTAATATATTATGAGAATATAAAGCATGAGGGGGAGTATAAAGTGCATGGAGAAACACTGTTCGCGGGAGTTTTTCAAAGTTATGTTCCATTGGCTCAGGCTGTACCTTACTAAAATGAAACTTAACAGGCCAATAAATATAGCACTGCTGAGCAAAAAGAAGAAGAAATCATACTAAACTCTGATTATGCTGACATCAGCTGGCCTATAAATTATCGCCCAATAAAAACTCTCAAGATGCAAACAAAAATCCCAGATCTCCATTCTGGGAAGAAAAAACATCTTGGAGCTGTTCCAGTGTAATAATTCTTTTTTTGGTTGTTTTTTCTTTTTTTTTTTTTTTTTAATTATGATCATGCAAAGGTCTATCCATTTGGCCAGCTTCATCCTTGGGCTCCTTTAACACTCACTGTTCTCTGGAAGAAAATTTCTATTTTTAGGAAGTTCATTCTTGAGCATCTTTAATGACTGAAAAGCATAATAAAAGCTTTGGCCCATAGCCTTGGCCAGTATAAATCATTGCATTTGCACCAAAGTCAAGGTATCCAATCTAATTTACATTAACTAAACATATTGCCTTGAGTTTCTTTGAATACTTCATTCATTGCTATAGACAGCTATGGTGTAGACTTGTCATGATTGCACTGATTTCTAGGAAGCTATGAAAATTTGTGCTGTCTGGAGTTCTGTCACTTCACAACAGAGAAAATGATCTGGGAGTTTTTTGGTATCTCTTGGAAATCCCAGGGGATCCCTGTCTCTGTTGCTTATTTCTCCATTTACATTGCTTTAAAGTGGAGATTTCACTGAACATGGAGGATTTGTCTCTACAGCAGTGATCACAGAATCATAGAATGGTTTGGGTTGGAAGGGACCTTTAAATGTTATCTACTCCAACCGCCCCCTGCCATGAGCAGGGACATCTTCAGCTAGATCAGGTTGCTCAGAGGCCCCGTCCAACCTGACCTTGAATGGGGCATCTACAACCTCTCTGGGCAACCGGTTCCGGTGTTTCACCACCCTCATTGTAAAAAATTTCTTCTTTATATCTTGTCTGAATCTACCCTCTTTTAGTGTAAAGCCATTACCCCTTGTCTTGTTGCTGCAGGCCTACTAAAAAGCCTGTCCCCATCTTTCTTATAAGCCCCCTTTAAGTACTGAAAGGCCGTTACTGGAGTCTGTGAATGAAACGGGAGGAGAAAAGACACATTTCAATATGATCTCCTCCTTGTAAGAGGTCTCAGCAAGGCTCCGAAGGGTATATTTTTATTTTTCCATTGCGTTGTGTATATAATACCCCCTTGACAGGCACAAACTATATTTCTGAACACAAAGCAACTCTATTGTAGACCTACTGCTACTCCTGATAAATCCAGTACCTTCCCATGGAAGCTCAGAGCACTCTGCCCACTACCCGTGCTGCCAGCTGGGGCAAATCCAGCCCAAGAGGCAAGACGTAACAGCAGGCAGGAGTCTGTCGTAGGTGAGGGTAGAGGCTTGGTGGAGTCCAGGTTCTTCTTGCAGGTCAAACAGCAGGCTGATTTGGAGCAAACCACTTTACAAAGCAGCTGGAAGGGCAATGCTACCCCAAAAATCTGATATTATTATTGTGACTTGGGAGTCAGCTAAGATTCACAACTAAAGTGGACATTTCCTGGGTCTTTCACAAGCTTCCCAGGCAAACGCAGCAAATGACTTCTGGCCAGAGCTGATATAAGGTGTAGGTGGAATGGAGATGTGCCTTCCAACAATGGAAACACTTTGTTTAATTGATACTTTAATTTTGTACACACCTTGTGTTAGATGTCAGAATTACTCTCAAGACTACTTCTTCCCACGTCCAGACTGCCAGGCTGAGCAGATTGGTGCTTAGCTCACATCTCAGCCCAGACTACATGTTCCTGCATGGACCCACGCTGGTAGGTGCTCCTAGAGCAAAACTAACATGCAGTCACCCTCATAGTACAGGGTGGCAGAGATGGCTTTTGGTCTATGTAACAGATTGGTGATTAAAGTGCTTTTCCGGGGAAAAAACCTGAGCTCCCTTCCTGGCTCGGCCTGAGAGATCCCATCTCCCTGGAGCTTCCACTGGCTTTAGAGTATTGGAGCACAGATGCTTTTTATGTCATGTGTTGAAGAGAAAAAAGGAAAGGTTATCTGGCTTTTGTTTAGCACAGTAGACTTGTCATTCACCTGGGAAAGATATTGCAGGGTTGCCTTCCTTTCTTAGTGAGGTTATTTAAAAAAAAAAAAAAAAAAAAACCAAACCAAAAAAAAATCCGGGTTTTAATTGCTTTTTGGGTCATTTCCCAGACTTTTGTTCTGTTAGATCTTTTTGCTCACCCCATTGCAAGCCATGCAATGATGTCTGGCTTCTCCAACTGGTTCATGATCTCTTGGAGGTATGGAGACAATCTTATATCATATCAATGTAGATCCAGCTGCTAATAAATAGGTAGCCACGACGCAGAGTAGAGGCCTCTTGAATAGAAAAGATACCTTCACAGTGTAGTCTATTAGACTCCTTTAGTTAAGCTCGTCAGGTTTTTGTCAGTGAACTGCTAATTCTAGGAACTATCTGTTCTGAAACTTAATAGTAAAAAAAAATGAAAAATCATAATTAGAGGAAAATGGCGCATGAGAACCCAGGTTATGATCTGTCCCCCTTGTCTGAAAGATGCTATCTCTGTACCACCCAAACCCTCCTACCATCAGTTTGGGTGACGACGGGGAGCAGCACTGGCTCAGACTGAGAGCGTGCCACCCACTGAGTCACTGGGACTACTTCCTGTTGGCACAGTCCTCCTTTGGTAGGAGCTATTCTTCTGCTGAACCTCCCTCACTTCTTCTTAGAAGCAGAAAGCAGAAGTGATATGAGTCACCTCGCAAGACCACCTGCTAAATTATTCTCCTGTGGTCTTGACCCAGCTGCCACCTGCTAATAATGAATGTGAAGATACATGTCCTCAGGATATTGTTCAGAAGGAGAGGCTCTTTCTTCAGGATTAATTTCCTAAGGAGAAGCAATAAATACGAAAAATATGCGTGCCCACTTCCCAGGAGGCCCCAAATTCTGAAAATTTTTGTCTTTATGGGAATCTAACCACTGCTGATACTCATTTGTTGTGAAACAAAATCCATTTTAAGGAAGTAGAACACGTACTAAATATTTTTTGTTTGAATATGAGTTAAATAATTTTCAAATTTATCTTTAACAATGTGTATTTAGACCCATTTTCTGTCTTACACAGGACCCTCCCAAACATAAAAGCGTAAGGTGTCTTGTATTCTGGCTTCCATTTCCAGTGTTGCTCTACACCCTCTTTTCATATCATCAATTACTTGCTGAAGAAGTGACTGAAGCCATGCAATGGTGACAGCCTGCACGCTGGGGAAAGACAGCCGGCATCAGAAGTTGGTAGCATGTTATTTCTCCACCATCCTCATATTTGTGACTTCTAACCAAAGATTCAGAAAGAAAACACTCACCTCTTCCACACTGCCACAGGCCATGCAATGCGGGTCTGTCCAGCTGATGTGACCCCAGATCTCTGGGACTTACAAATGAACCTGGGATTTTTGTAGAAATAGTAATGTGAGAGGAAGCAGAAGAAAACTGGCTTTCACATTTTATACTCATCAAGTGTGGGACAGCTTCCAAATCAATGAGTACATGTTATTCCCTGCCCTCAGTTTTGTTTTGCATTTTGAATTACTACCATGAAATAACCAACTGAGACCCATAGATTTTAACAAACCAGTGCAAAAAACAATGTGTTCTTTGAAATCTTTTTCGAATCTGTCTATGAGTTAAACACTATGAGTATCTTGCCTTTGAAAGTCCTTATGCAAAGACGCTTTTGCCTCTAAGGAATGACATTTTATTAATGTGCATGCTTGTGTATGTTAGCCTGTGCATGAATATATGAATAAAAGTATAGACAACTATTATACAAATACTTCTTATAAAGACATAAATTCACGGAATTAAAAACAGTAGCCCCAGTGTTATGTCTCTGAACATGTAAGGTATGCCAGTATTTAGTTGATATGTACCATTCAAGAACACATTTATCACCCAAAAGCATTCCTTATTTTACACTCTTGCTTCCTGTACGTTATCTCAGGCAATCATAGTTCCATAGGCATTTATTTTTACTTTTTGTTTAAGTGGTAGAAAAAACCCCCAGAATCAGGATATATTGGCTGGCCAAACCCTGATCTCTTTACTTAGATCTTGCTCAGATAAAACTGCTCAGGACTTCTACCTGCAGAAAGACCACAGGAATTAGCCCTACAAATGCTTTCCTCATTTCCAAGAGGTAAATATATATAACTTTGTTCTTTTATCTATTTGTTGCCAGGGTGACAAGTTTATACAGTTTGAAAGTAAAACAGTAAGGCCTTAGGGTGTCACTTTAAGATAACCACACACTCAGTTTTGTGTTTCGCTCCATTATTTTATTTTTAGTTTTTCATAACAATGTGCTACTGAAAAATGCCTATTGTCAGCTCCAGGTGTGTTTGCCAACATTAAAGAGCATAATCACAATAAAAGAAAAGCCAGGAGCTATTCCACCTCCCACATGCCAAAATTAACAAACCATAGTAAAAATTAAAAATCAACAATACTTTACTTCCCTCCCTCCCTTCTTCTCTCCATCCTCTATTCTGTCCCTATCAGGCTTTCTTTAAAAAACTGCAATAAATAGATAACCTACAGCATGGATGTCCAGTTGATGCTACAAAAACATAATTTTGGCACTGTTTTCAGACCATTGGCTCTCCATTGACAGTGTGCCTTAGGCAGATCCCCTTTTTCGTACTCCTACAGCATAACTTCTGCACGGTCATCTGACAGAAGGAACCCCAAGCCTTCACTCTTCCGTGGATTTGGGAGACATGGAAATCTACAAGAAGAGGAAAAACCCAAGAGATACTGTAGGCTGTAGAGACAATACAACCTACAGTATCTCTTGGGTTTTTCCTCCTCTTTCTAATTCAGATCTGTATTTGAGATAGGGATTTTTCAGGGGAAAAAAATATCCAAACGTTCAGATTTTCCAGTGAAGATGTTCCATCACAGGTCTTAAAAGCTAATTACATCGTACTTTGTTTTCATGCTCTATTTTATCTGACTTGTATAGCTTCCACTCCTAGTAATTGTTTATTGTAATATTTTGCTGGTTACACTGATGATTTCTCTGGTATCAAACTTCCCTTCTCCACGTGGGCACCAATTGACTGTTGTCAAATGACCCATAATCTTGTCTTTCATAGGTATGACACTGTGAGAGGTCCTGATCCTTTAACCATTCTCCTGATCTGATCCTCAAACCATCCTCATGGTTCTTTCTTGAAATTTCTGCATCTTTTTCTACTTCACTGTGAAAGGCTGGAGACCAGACCCAGACACAGGAGTCCAAGACAACCCACAATATTTCTACCATGGCACGTAGCACAGTAAGTACAATTTCTATTCTTACTCACAATTTGCTTATTTAAATCCAAACTCTGAATCTCTTCTTTGTGTTGCATCCTGGTTAGCACATGTTCAGATGATTCTCTGTGATTTCCAGATCTTCTCTGGAAGCGATGCCTGCTAAGCCAGATCAGTCCAGGTTGTATGATGCTTGTGTTCTTCGGACAGGATTGGGTCAGCCTAAATCCGAACCACAGTAGGATTTAGATATCTAAATTCCACTTTCAGACCAAGCCAGCATCCAATCTGCTTCATTGAAATTCTCCCTTTTTACCCTGACATTTCCTTAGATTCTTAACTATAGCTGTTCAGATATATATGCCCCCAGGACCTGCCTCTGGCTGGACGTCAGTGAAGACTCAGTTATGCACACAGGCCTCTAAATTCTGCCTAAACCCCCAGGGAAGCTTTAAAAGTTGGATTTATTTAAATCATGAGGTAATCTTTCACCTTCTCCTTTGCAGACAATAACGGCCTAACTTTCAGTCCTAGTCCCATCAACTGATGGTGTGCGGAGATGAGCTACTTGAGCAAGATTGGGACAGTAAGTTGAACTGTCAGTAGTGACTCTAGGACAGTCCCATAATTATTGCAGTTGCTTTGACATCCTAAAACAAGTCTACAGATTCATCACATTCCTGAAGGTTCAATTTGGCTTCCTCTTTTCTGCAGAGAGCTGCTGTAAGGCTGTTGGATGTGGGCAGAGAAATGTTTAAAAGCCGCTGAAGCAAGCACCAGGGTCCTGTGGCTAGCTCTAAATAGCAGAGCAAACTGAAAAAGCCCGTGTTTTAACCTGTGCTGGGTTCCACAGACTTCTTGTCCGATGGAAAATATACCAGTTCAGCATTGCTGGACTAAACTCACAGCAGCGTCCACACATTGGCACAACCAACCAGACTTGCAATATCAGGGAAGGTGGGAAAGCAATCGCTATATCCACAGCTTTCTTCTCTCAGTCAAGTAAATGGTTCAAGTGTATTTAAGTCACCTGAAGTATGGCCCCATGTGATCAAAGGTAGTTTGGCGTAGGCAGTGTGAGGACATGCTGCTGATTCAGTGCATTTTCTCAGGAGCATATTATTATTGGACAAGCCGGAGGGCTCGGATGCTAACCCCAGCTGCTGTAGACTTAAAGGAAGAGCAGTCCAGCCCTTGCTTGGATTCCCCTTCACTCTGCAAACTGTCAGGCTGGAGCATGAAGGTATGAACAAAATTCAAGAGAGCTGGACAAATCCCATGGGGCCCCAAAAATGTCTTTATCTGAGATGGCTGAGAGCTTTGCCATCTTCCACTGGCGTTCAGCCACATGTGGTGAGCCAAGACAGGTGGTCTGCTGGGTTGGAAGACGCACTAAGACAGTCTGGTCTGCCGGACGCATTGGCATGAGCGATTCACTGAATGGTACTCTTCTCCTTGCATATGAACGAGTCCAGTGCAATACAATGGGGTAGTGTGCTGCTGAAGAAGTTGTTCTTCGGGTGAGACATTACACTCATAAAACTCAGCGGAGGTCCTGACCACTTTGTGGGCATTAAAGATCCCATGACTTCTAGCAATGACTTTGGTGTCCTGGCCACGCGCCAGTTTGGAACGCTTTGTCTCGTTGAACTCCCTATACAGCTCCTATTCAGAAATGTTGTCTTCACAAAGTCTTCATTTTTGATGAGCTCATGTTAAGCTGCCGTTTCAAAGTAGATGCCAAAATGGAAGAAGAATTGTAAAAACAATTAGTGATGATTACTGATAATTACCTACACATGGTTGGTGTATCAGACTCAGAAAAATACCTCAGAATGAAAAATGTCATGTAAATATAGGATTTTACTAGGTCTCTGGCTGGGGTTTTGAAACACTCTGAACTGCACATATGGAATCACACGTATTTGATATCAGAACAAGAAGTGCTGTTGTGGTGCTTAAGATCTCAAATTCAGATTGTGCACTGGGTAAGTTACCAACAAGGCTTGCAAGGATATGAGATCCCTGTGGACAAGTCCGCCCAACAAATTTGAATGTGGTACTTGAAGCAGCTCCCTTTGACAAATGGAGCTTTGAATCATGCTCATCATTGTAGGAGGAGATGCCCACCGCACTTCTCTTCACCATTTGGAAGAGAAGGTCAGACGCTGGCAAAACCAGGCCACTAAGTCTGCTGGAGGCAATCTAAATATAACACATCAAGATAACATTTGCTTTAAGCTTTTCATTTTCACAGCCTTACGCAGTGAGAGCGGCTTATGAAGTCTCCCATTTAAAGCCTGATTTGTGATTTATAGTGATTTATAACAACACTAAAACCTCCCACAAAAGACAAATTAATACTCACATGCTTTTTCAGCACCTCCTTTGAGAAAAAGGGGTTTGAGCCAGTGCCAAGGAGTGGGAGGCAAGTATTTCTACTGAAACACAAATGGGTGGCAAACTCTGGAATAACATTTTGGCATGAAATACGGACTACATTTTTGGACTCTTTTCTCTTTAAAGGGTCTGAATATTTCAATTTAACAAATTAAACATTCCCTAATAAAATGAGTTGGTCAAGGGGAAAAAAAAAGAATTTAGGCTAAGGATAAGTCTCCTTAAATGTTTTTTGCACATTTGTGTTTAAAGCCCACTCCCTGACCTGCCTCTCAGTTCGTGGTAGTTCGAAAATACAGAGTACTTTTTTTGGCTCTAGGCTTAATATTATATTACCATTAAAATTCCAACTAAATCCTCCAGGTTTGTAATTAGAACTATGGAGAGACCCAGGAGTCGAACATGAAGGATGCTGAACTTCAGCAGAGGAAATTACAGCACAATTTGATGCAAGAAGTGTTGGATGAAATTGAATGGAACAAATCAGTGAAGCAGATGGGGAAGGAGAGTACGTCGAAAGATCAATTAATGCATGCCCAAGTGTTATGAGCACTGCCAAGCAGCAGCACATTAAGATTAAGCTGGGACTCTTAGCAGATGCAAAAGAAAGTTGCAAAAACCATATGAAGGACAAAGCAAGACTGATGGATTCATTCTGTAGAAAACCAGTGAGTCAAATACTCTGGTTGGAATAAAAAAAAAAAAAAAGAAAGAAAAAAAAAAAAAGAGTAGGATTTTTTGATGACCAGTTAGAGGAGAAAGGTAATCAAATTTCATGCTTCAAAGTATAAGCTGGTAACCACAGGGGTCAGTAAGTTTTTCCTTCTCTGGAACATTGCAAAATTGGATGACAGGGTCTTTACAAGGGCTGTTCTCTCTCTCCCTCTCTCTCAGTCTTCTGGCTTTGATTGAAACATTGGGTGTGTGCCAGTCTCAGACCTAGACACAAGCTGATCCTCAAATGGTCAACTACAGCAAATTTTATTTTCTGTCAAAAAGCATGAAAACCAAAACACTAGAAGAGATGAACCTGGACAAAATAAGAGCTCATCTCTGTCTTCCTTATTCTGGAGGGATTCCTAGTGCCCCTAGTGGGAATTCTGCCCCAGCATGGACTGCAGGATTGACTTTTTACTGATGACAGATGAGATTTTTCTGTATATGTAACCAGGCTGCCAGGTGGTGTTGGCAGCAGTGAAGGTCAGGCTGAGTATCTAAAATTGTTTCTTAAAATTACAAGATAAAATTGGTCAGGAAAAATAACCCAGAAACCTTAAGAAACCAAATATTTCCTATAGGTACCTGAGCCAATATTTCCCATTCATAAACAGTGAATCTAATAATTAAATGACATTAATTTAGGAAAAAAGACTAGTGGCAATTTGACAGCACTTTCATAATAAAGAAAACACTGAATGCCCCAGTGTCTTGACCAGGAGCCCTCACAATGGTTTCAAATCATCTCTGGTGGACAAATGTCTCCATAGGATGCCACTTGACCCCTTTCTTCACTCCTCCCCATCTTAGTTTATTGATGGTACTGCACATTTTGCTACTTCGACTCTATGATTGAGCCAGGCACAAGGGTAGCAGTCTGTATGACCACGTACATATGGCTCCATCTGAGTTAATTGTCTAGACTAGCTATCAACAGAAAATAAAACAGATACTTCTAGAGCACAGTTTGAATATTTACAGAATCACAGAATCACTGGGGTTGGAAGGGACCTCTGGA
>VYXH01000687.1:261867-341611 GCA_013397275.1 Burhinus bistriatus | reverse complement strand
AAAAAAAAAAAAAATCATTGATTGCCTACTAGTGAAAATGTGTTTCATTTCATTGGCTTCCAGGAACTTACAGTAGAGATCTTCTTGACTTGTGCCTCTTGGGAATTTTCCTCATCTAAATGTGCACAGTTGATGACAGGAGTTGGGAACAGTAATATCCCCTTCTTTGTTGTACCCCTAAGGCTGCAGCTTCCCCAACTGTCTGTCTTGACCCCCATAGTGGCTTGGCACTATGTGTGTATGATATTGTAGCCAGAGACCCATGTTATTAGATATTGCCCAAATTTGCCCATTTTAAGCAGTCCCATTCTGGTCATTTGTGTCTGACCCTTTCCCCTCTCCCATGACACGCATGTGCAGGACAGTAATGCTTCAGCCAGGGTTTGCTCCTCTGCTTTCTTCAACCCTGTCCCCAGATGTCCCCTGTGGTTACTTCCTGAGCTTTCTGCTCAGTGTCACAGTCTAAGGCCCCTACAAGTCTCCCCAAACTGGGACCCAGCCATTTCCAGCCAGGAAATCTTCCCTGTGTGCCGGCTTCATGGTGCAGCATCAATTTTCTATTTCCATAGTGTCAGACCATGTCTGAAGCTGGAAGTGGGATCAGCGTGAGGGATGCAGCTGGGTTCAGGCAAAAGCCCTGGCAGACTCCAGGTGCCTGCTGTCATAATTAAAAAAAAACCACTCTCATAGGTAAAAACCCTGTGATCCTTATTGGTCTACTCAGGACAAGTTTTTAAAATCCCTTGAAATAATAACCCATGTTCTCAAACCAACTTTGGGTTTTGATCTTAAAGAAAATAAAGGGTATTTTAACAAAGAATTTCTAATTTTGAAAGGCTGAGAGTTGCCTTTCAAACAATTCTTCCCTGGCCCTGGAACAGGCAGCCCTAAGACTAGTTGTTTTACGGTGAAATATCTTCAGTAAGAAGTATTTAGAAAAGGAACCACAATGCCTCAAGACAGACATGATTCAATGATTTCCCAAAACAGGGATTTTAAATAAATATTGCATTACATCTTTCTGGTTTTGTTTTGTTTTTATAAGCCATCAGTAACATACATGTAGCAGCTTCCAGGAAGGATGTGCAGGTAGTGAATTATCCATAAGAAATGACCAGGGGCTGAAAGCTCAAAGCTTCCCTCTTTCCCTGAATTACCTGGCTGGCAGGCTATAACAAACATACATGCCACCCATACACTGTTTTAAAAGAGCATTATTAAGGTTGCAAATCAATTCTTAACTCAAAAATGAACCTTAAATCATTTTCCTTGTGTCTATGAATTTTATAAGTCTTTAATTAAACGAACACCTAGTATATTTTCCACCACCTCATTCAGAATGGATGGTGCTCTCCTAATTCAATATTTTGTTCTCTGCTTATTATCTGAAGTGTGACCCCAGGCCTTATTTACAGTACAAATCTCATTCTGAAGACAGAATTATTAATTTCCTTGTGGCTTCTCCTGTGGGCTTCACTACCGCAGGATCCAAGGGCTTCGCAAACATTCACTCATCAGTCTTCCCAAAACAGAGAGGAGGGGGTGCTGTCATCCCCGTTGGTCTGTCAGAGAACCAAGGCACAGGGAGACTGATGAAAAGTGAGATCTAAGGGGACACGGTGTGAGACACGTGACCTGATCTTGCATGCTGAGTTTGGCTGCAGTCAGGAACGATAGCTGCTTCAGCAAGTCAGAATCTGTGATCTTATCAGGTATCTAGAAGATGAGAAATGCACAGTTAATGAGTTGTGGGAAAAGTTCGGTTTCAGTAACCAAAGATGGGCTTAACAGACACCAGGATAAAAGTGAATCCAACTCGACTAATTTGATCAAGAGACCATCCTTTCTTCTCCTGCAGCCTTCATTTTCTATTCTTTTTTTACCCTTTTCATGCTTTCAAAGCAGTACTGAAAATAAATCTCCTTCAAGCAGAAAGTTTGCTCCCAGAGCAGAGCCTCACTGCACTGAAAGAGGCAGGGGTCAACGGGAATTGTAGGAAGTCATCGAGTCATTAAAACCTGCATGAACACCACTTAGATACAAGAAACCAAACTGAAATCTGCCAAGCACTCTTAAATTTGGTGTTTCCTAACCTTTGCATCTTCCTGCAGTAAACATTTTTTGTTTAATTTCCTAGGTTTTTAAGAAGGCAGCCTGAAAAAGTAGACTTTCGCACAGGAGTTATGGTCCTGGCACCCACATGGGCCATCAGCAGGGCCTCTGTATCACCCTCTCAGACTTCTGCCACTTGAGGTAACAGAATAATTGGGTAGAGGGAAGCTTTGGGGAGGTTGCCTAATGTCTTAAAACTGTGTGAATTGTGGTTTTTCAAAAGCCGGAAACTTTGCCAATTCTGAGCAGATTCTCACGGGCAATGCAAAAGACTCATCCCATCCATAGCAGCCAGCCAGCTGTAAAATTTGAGGTTCCCATTAGAAATCAAAGGAAATGTCCCCAGAATTTAACACCAAAAATTAGTTTAGTCTACTTTTTTGGAAATGGCTGACCATTTCATCCTAAATTTCTCCCCTCCAAAAAGGAAAAAAAAAAAAAAGATAAAATCAAAATCAGTTATAAACTAGGAACCAAAATGGAAAATTTCAGTCCCAACGCAGAATCTTGGGAAAGTCACAGTGAACTGAAAATCAGAGTGCTTTAATAGCATTTGTTGGGCAACCTCAAAAGTTATTGTGACAAAGGATGTTGATATGTTTTTCTTTCACTTGTAGCCAGGGCATAATCTTAGAGATCACGTCTCAAGAAGTTACCTTTTGCCCATGTTTTGTTACAGTTCGCTTACAGCAATGCAGGTGAAGCAGATAATGCGATCCATTTATCAGGTGGTTTAGTGTCTCTGCTTGACTTTGTAGCACTTTGACTGCTCCGGTTAAAATGGTGAGAGGAATATGTGCAATGAAAAACCTCAGATCATTACTACATCTAGTCCCACTCCCACTCCCGCATGAGACCTTGAGTCAGCCAATTCCTTTATGGTATCTAGATAATTGGCCTAATTTTCAGAGGTGTAAAAAGATTATGAATCCCTCATGTTTGACTAGCACAACTGGAAAATTGCACATCTTTGCTACCCAAATAGGAACCGAGTTGCTGAACTGGAAACCCTGTGACGGAAAATATTTGACCTTGCTCTTGAAGTGCATTATCGCGTCTAAGTTGTGCAAAAGCCAGTGAGAAATTTGAGTACTGTTTGATGTACAGCTTCACGCCCGCAGGCTGAACTGTCTCTTGGTCAGATAGCTCTATGGTAGGTCAGGAGCTAAATTACTGTTGGTTGTTGCCACTCGGATTCCTTCTAAAGAGTAAATGTCACCTGCTGTAGGACACAGAGGAAGGATCACTCCATGCACACCCAGGCGGTGCACCTCCCTGACCCTGTGAGCTACTTGCCAAAATCACCATAGAAATGAGACCTGCCCTACGCAAAGCAGGTACAGCAGGGAGCACCGGAGTGCTGGGAGGCATTCACAGGTGGAAAAGTTTAACATCTCCCTGTGGGGTCCTCTTACGCATTTCTGAACACGGTGCTCAAACCTAGCACAGGCTGGGATGCCCGCGCTGGGTGGCTTCCTCAGCTGCTAGAGCGGTGGCTTTCCCAGTGGGTCCCAACCTGTGTGCAGCACCAGCATGGGAGTCACGTGTGAACGGCTTTGGAGCAAGTAGCTGGAGAGCCCCAGGTTGACCATTTGGATCTTATTTTCATTTACATTCCTCTCATATGCCAGCTAATTATTATCTGCTGTGTAAAGCATGGTGTTGGCTGCAGTTTTTGTAACTAGTAATCGGGTGGGGTTCAGACAGCATGTTTTAATGAAATTGCTTGGTATTTTTTGACAGAAATGACAATTTGTTACAAAATCTCTTCTTTTTTTTTTTTTTTTTATCACAGTGAAAAATAAGAAGCTCTCAAATCCAGATTAAACACATGAAGTGTTCTGAGTATTTTCCCCAGGATGCAGTTTGCCAAACTGAATTTTGAGCAGTAATGGGTTTTTTCCCCACATTTTCAAATTGTCAGAAAAAAAAAACAAAAAAAAAAAAAAAAAAAATTGATTTTGCCCAGTACTAGCTGGAAGATCATTTAGACAGATGCTCTGTCAACAACATCCATAGAATTTAGCCCCTAGGGTGTTATATCTGTGTTTCTCAAGCTCTACTCTATCATAGCTTGCCATATCCTTTGGAAAAATTGTAGGTAGACCATTGAATTAATCAGGTTTACTTGATTTTTGCCCACTGGAACTGGAATAAACAAAACAAATGCTAATGTCTAAACCAGAACAACTACATGTCTCTCTGATGAATTAGGAAAGCCAAGAAGTATGTATTTTTTTTAAGCAAGAACAATGGAGAGCTGACATTGCAAAAGGCCTGATAAATGATACTATATTGTTTTCTTTTCAGTGCTTTCCACAGTTGCCCACTTGTTTCAAGCCCAAAAGACCAGCTCCAGAAAAGGAAAGCTTGATTTTAGTGAATGCAAGAACTCCCAGTCAAGCTCGATGATTTATTTATTCACTCTATCATTAAAGCCCCTCAATCTGGATGCCATGTTCTGTGAAGAGCCTTACCAGACATGTTAGGATATTTGCGAGGAGACTCATTCATGGTACTTAAAAGCAAACTTGTGCTAGCAGTGGAATCTTTAAGTCATCTAGGCATCCAACAATTTGTTTCCCGGTCATCTGAATTGGATCTGCCAGGATATGCTCTTGCAACGTGATGGAATAAAAAAGGAGACCACTATTTTAATACACAGTCGTAAGCAACCAATAAAATAGTCCATTTTCCCTCCCTCTGAAACACTTGCAAGTTTAGCTCTGCAAAGGTTAAATAATTGGTTTAACCTGATCCCTCTATGACTCTCCTCTACCTTGTGGGAAAACTCCTGTAAGCTTATTGTAAACATAATTATGCTGTGTGGGCTTTTCATTAATCTAGCAAAAAACCACAAGATGACATGCATCAGACTATTTTTTCCCTTTCTGGAACTTGCCTCTACTTGCAGTTGCTGCAAGATGCTTATTTGTATAGTCTGAGCTTTTTTGCAAATGTACTGTGAGCTCAATCTTCTCTGTTTTTTACATTCTGAGAATTAAGCAGGAGGTGTCCCAGGGTTAATGACAAGGCGTCTAAGGCAGACCAACTTCTTTAGCCATTACATGGCAGACAGAAATCTCTCACCCTCCTGTTCCTGGGCTTTGGTGGCAAGTCAAGCAGCAACATATTACTTGAGAATGTGAAATACAAAGACTGGAATTTACTTTCAGCCATGATGCTGAGCCAAGGGACACATTGTACATTGTCTTGGTGGCCATGCAGCCTCCTGAATTCCATACCATTTGCAAGCTCTTCAGATGTGGATACCCTACCTGGACTATGGTAGGCAGCTGCCTTGCTACACTGGTGCCTACAGACCCAAAATTACTGATCTGGGGAGAAGCAGATGAGCTGAAACCAACTCTGTTGGGTTACCCCAGAGCCAGCTGAGCATGCAGTTGAGGTTATTCTGCAGGAAAGCAATGGGACATCTGGGACCCATTGGCTTCTCCTCCTCCTAAGGACTTTTGGAGAGTGCTTTCTGTTTTCTAAAGTGTGTGATAAGTATCTGGTGGCTCTTTGGGGATTTTGGGTCAAGATGTTTGGAAAGCAGTGGCTTATTGTGCTGGGTTTGTGGTGGGTAACATGGACTTTTAGGGTGTGTTCATTAAATAACGCTCAAATCCAAGGATATCCCAATTTGCACATATCTGCAGGCTAGTTGAGCTGTCTTCCTCTGCTTTCTCATTCTCCTGGGAACCATATAGGAGTATCCCAATAGCTGAATTGCTCCCACAATCCAGCGGTTGCACGTTGTAGGGCCACTGACTGGAGACCAGGGCTGGAAACCACCCTGCAATATAAGACCCATTTCCCCTCTCTGTCTTCACCTATTAGGAAAAAAAAAAAAAAAAAAAAAATAGTAACACTTGGTTGATTGCCTAAAAGGGCATTTAGGGACATGAAAGAGTAACATTTGAATAGTGCTTTAAATAGTCCTGTTACATATACTGAAATAATGGATACGGTTCTTTTTCTTTCCCAAACGGGTGTGCAGCCCGTGCTTGAATATACATTGCAAAGTGAATTTGTTAACGTGGCCTTTCACAGACGGCAGACCTGCACTCGCATCATCTGGACTACAGCACGGCTGCAGACGAAGCAGCTCCGATCCAAAAGCGGCAAGCGTCTCGCTGAGAGCAGCCCAGCACTTTCAGCAGGACTGGCGGATCTGTTTAGGCACAGCACCGCACCGCCGAAAGCCGCCTCAGCTTTCGAATCGGAGCTGGCTCATGTCCAGCCAAGCAACTGCAGATCTGGTGCAGAGAGCCCCACGGCTGGTCCTCCTGGGGTGGGAGCAGGGACAGTAGCCCCCTTGTTAGCAGCACCCAACGTGATGCATAATCCAGGTCAGCTGCTGGGGTAAAAGCAGCGCAACCGCTGCTTCCAACCTTACATCACTGAGGTCTAGCTGAAAAGCAAAAAAAACACTTTAAAAAAAAAAGTTTGGGTTTTTTTTTTTTTTTAAGCCTACATTTGGGAGCCAAAGTTTGAACTGCAGTTGGTATTGAAACAACAACCCTATTATCATCTTTAGACAAATATGGAGATGTAAAACAGGATTCCAGTCTGTTACAGTCAAGGTGGACAGTTCAGGGGGCAGGAAGCAAAGAAACGCTGCACTTCAGAGACTTGTTCCACAAATCAGGCTGCTTAGGTTTCCCATCAAAATCCTAAAGCCAGGTGACTCTGTGGTCCAGAGTTGGTAAGTGAGAATTACCGCGCCTGCAAAACAGCACAAGAGGAAAAATTGCTGTTGCGGACTTTTTTAGAACAAATCTTGCCAAACAAAACTAAATTCTTTTTCTGGCACAGCAACAGACCATTTGGATAAGGGAGAAGCATAGATGTTTTATCTTGCCTCTAATAAGCTTTTGATACTGTTTTAAACAGCATTCTTAGGAGCAACTCTAATAACACATGGGAGAAAAAAAATTGCTGAGAAACTAATGGTTGCCAAGACTACAGTCTCTACCAGGAAATATGTCATGAGCAGAGTTTCGTAGTAGGCTTCTGTGGTAATATTCAATGCCCTCATGAATGAATTGGTGGTAGAGGAGAGAGAAAACTCATTAAATACACAGATCATTAATTATGCAGTCATCCAAAAGTGAATTCTGAAGGTATATTCAGGGACCAGAGTAGAATTAAACTGACTTCCATAAAATAAAGAAATGGCTGATAGAAAATAGGATACTTTTTGACAAGGACAATGGGGAATATTATTAATAAAACAAGTAATGTAATCCTTCTGCTCTACTTGGTTTGGCTAAATTTAAATTGAATTACTGTGTTCAATTCAAGAAACCTGTAGACCAGTGGCAGAAGACACACAAAAGTTCAACAAGAATGGTAAGAAGACTAGAAAACATGACCTGCAAATTGAAGGAATTAAGATTATTTAGTCTCTAGACAAGATCGAAGGGAGATGTGATAATGGTCTTCAGATATGTGAAATTCACAGTAAAGAGGAAGGGAATAAACCCTCCTCACGTCTAGTGCAGGTAAAACAAGAAGTAATAGGTTTAAATTGCAACAAGAAAGATTTAGGATAGCCTGTGGGCAAAAATGTAAACATAAATGTAATTAAGGACTGAGATGGATTGCTTTGCAAGGCTGTGGAATCCTCAGCACAAGAGGTGTTTAAGAACAGGTAAAACAAGCATCTTCTGGGAATAATACAGCTATCACTTACCTAAGCGTGGTTTCCCACAATAGCCTAGCTGACCTTTCAAGGCTCCTTCCATCCTTTTCTTTTACAATTTTTTAGGGGGGCATGGCGGGGTGTAGCATGTTAACTAGAGCACTGTACATATAGAGCAGACCTGGAAGATCATCCTTATTTCCACTACAAATGTGTGATTTTGGTTAAAGTACTCCATTTTCCACAATATTCTTCCTTAATTTTTAATTGCTTATACTTTGAGTTATTATGTTATTCTTTTAGGTATCTTTGATTCAAAGACTAGATGATCTCCAGAGGTCCCTTCCAATCCCTGTGATTCTGTGATTTCTTCTATGCAGGCATTCATATAGCCAATTATATAGTTATTTTTGGGACAGTAAGACATCAGGTAGGGTATAAAATAAAATAAAATGAGGAGGATAGTAGAAGCTGATCTTTATTCCTTAAAATCCCCACTAGCCCGAATAATAATTTTATATGAAGACTAAGGACTTGTGTATTTCTTTCCACTTGAAGACAGTATTTCCATTAAAAAATTCCAGTTGCAGAAAAATGGGTTAGCTTTAGCTCCTTGATAATACCCTTCATGTCTCAGGCTACATTGCTTAGTTCTTCAGTTTCCCTTCTTGAAAATGGAACTTAACAGTGTTACAATAGAGAATATCGTAAGATTTTGTTGTACTAGAGCAACAAAGTCGATATAACAAGTACAAAGACAGAAGATACAGGCCACATGCCAGGACAAAGCCATGGTCTGTCTGTAGGCATAGTACCCTAGGGGTTTTGTAGACCTTGGCAGAAGTACAGAATGCAAAAGGCTATGCATTTTTATAATATTAAACAGGGCATGACTTTGGTACTGGAGATATAGATATGTATATATGCTTAACATTGGTATCTAACCATGTTCCTTGGATGAACTGAATACGGTCCTTCTCCATGTGATCCGGAGTTCACAGCATAAATGAAATTCCTCTTTTCTTGAGGACTGATTGCATATTTGAGTGACTGATTACTGTGCAAACAGAAAGAGATGTCACAGAAAATCCTGCTCTGAACAGTTATGAAGAGTGACTCCAAGAAGCAGAGTGTATGCCAAACACATTGCTCTGCAGACCTTTTTCGTGGTTTCTTTTCATTTTGGATACAGTACTGATAGATTATACTTAGCATTTGTTTTGAAACTAATTAAGTTTGACTGTTTATTATGTATCTAAAAAGGCAAATGTCTAATTTCCACTTTTTAATATTCTGATTTCATATTTTCCTTAGCAGATTGCTAGTGAAAGCACTTTAACTAGAAAGACTATGACACATCATCTCAAAAAATAAAGACGAGGGTGATTTTTTTCCCCACATTTGCAGAACTTTTTTCCATGCACTGTTTTGGATTGAAAAGCCTCATCTTTGGGACATATACCACAAGACAGCAGGATAAACCAAAATCTTCCTTGGCTGTTCCCACAGCATGTTGCAGGAATCCCCTATATCCTTCAGGACAGAGCAGAAAACACTGAATCAACATTTCAAAAGAAATAAATCCTTCAGAACGTACTACCCCAAAATGAACCTCACCCAGAGTAGCTCCCTAGACCATAGAGATGATCAGTCTCAATTTTTCATAACCACCACTTTGATGCCCCTGGTTTTGCCTTAGGTATTAGCTGTAGGTACTGCTGGCTTTTTGATTGTTCTTTTAAGTCAGCGTAGGTATTTTCCCCTGACTTTATTGGTCACTAGATCAGGACCTATAAGAACAGATTCAACTTTGTAAGAGTTTGATTAAACCACCGCGCATGGTTCCAGACCACCTCCCCTGACCTGAAGGCCTGCAAAGGTAAGGTATGTAGGTAGTTAGGTTCGGCTCCCTAATACGGTCAGCAGATTATGTCTCTTTTATTAATGATATAGGAAGCATTGAAGGACAATACCTCGATACAACACCTCACTTAGGTGGGATGAACCGACCAATGTAATACCTGTGCAGCTGAAACCCCAACTAGAGGCTGAGAGACATGGTTTATAGCAGTGATCACTGCATAGGCTGTTGTCTCTCCGATGTAGACCTAGATGAATGCTCTAAAGGAACTTAAAGTTGCTCTGTAATGCTTTTGCTAGTCATGCAGTATTTTATAGCGGAAATAAATTTTTCCCTAGTGCTGAATCACTTTAAAATACGAGAGGTCCTGTGATTTAGAAATATTTACTATTTTGATTAGCTTAATACTTTAACAGATATAAGGAGGATTGAGGAGAATGACACCCAACAATAGTCAGAGATGAAAGATGCTGTAATTTAAAATAAGAAATATCACCTCAGACTCGTTGCCTTTAGCTTCTGTATTGCCTCTTAAGGCTTATCCTTTTGTGAAACCTTTGCCATAAATTAAATACATTCTCCACCAATTGTGAGAAGGAAAAGATGATTTTGAAAGCTATTCTCCACTGTAAGTCATACAGAAAGTGTGGATTCAAGCTGGATACAAGGTTGTGTAGGACCAGGACCAGGAGCTGGGTGCTTTGGGACTGCAATATCTCAGTGCGGATCCTGTTATCTCTAGAATAATATATATTTTGAACATTTTATGCTAGAGAAAGGCAACCTGTTTGGGGTTTTTTTATGTAAATGTATAAAAAATTAACTGTCATTTATAATACTGACCCAGCAGAGTTTTCTGGTTAATAAAAAAAGGCCTGTCTTCCTCTAACATATTGATTGCTCTCGAGAGTAAAACTGTTGAATACTCCCTTATCGTCAGCAGTGAAGTCATCTACATTTTGCTTAAGGATGCTCATACTATTTGCTTGCAGCTCCTTTGAACCAAAATCCTTCCTGGCTATTTATTCTCTCCCTAAAACAATGCCTCCTTCAATTCTTATGCTGACATCATCTGAGGAATTCAGGATGTGCTTACAGAAATCAATGGATTAATCCTCACAATGACCCTAAAAACCAGAAAATTATATTTCTGACTTGGTAGAGTGGGGAATTGAGGTATAGCAAAAAATCTTTTTACCCCAAAGACAGATACATACAGTCTGAGCAGTGCAAAGCCTTAGCAAACAGGATCATGACTTGTTTTCTGGACTTCAAGTCCATGTTCTAGCAGTAATACAGTGTTTTCACTCCCCTATGTCATACATTCCCTCTTCCTTCAAACATCTGTCCTTGAAACTCCTGCTTAGTGTAAATGTATTATAATCCTTAGTTTCAATATTTTATTCAAGTCATCCCATAAACAGACACTTTCAAGAGTAAATAATTCCATTTCGAATCAACTCCTTTTGTATGTGAGTCATTCTTCCCATGTATCATATTTGCAGTCAGATGCTTTGTGCTTTCCAGTTGAAACATACCTCTTGTCTCAGTAATTATTTAGGAATCAGTGTCTGCTTTCTATATATTAGTGAGGGAAAAGCTTCCAAATATTCTCAAAAGCTTTCTCGCATTTTCATCGCAGTCCGTTCAATGGTAAATCTGATTCTTATTCATATAGGATAAGCATGTCAAGTTTCTAATCCCAGTACAGTCTTTACTGCAGTCCTACGTTATTTATTCAGTTTATCCTGTGTTTCCATTGTCTTCAAAAAGCACTAAATCAGGCAGGGGTAGAGCTGAGATTTTGGAACAGGTTTTCATTGGCATGAATAGCAGTGAGGTGCCTAACTCTTAAGCAGTTCTCATGGGCAAGTAATGTGGCTGTTCAAAGCCTTTGAGGGTTTGAAAATCTCTTCCCAATGCCCAACATGCAGTGAAACAACCTACTTCACACTTACTTGTAGGAAGCATGTCCAGATGAGATGGCAGTGCAAAAGAAAGCACGTGCTGTGAACTCACACCTGAGTTTGCTTCACAGCAGCTTCCCTATGTAGACAAGCCTCTAAATACATAGCAAAGACAAATAAATTCAGTCTGCTGTTTGTTGTGATCACATTAGATTAGAGATTAGAGTTCAAAAGTAAGTTCTTGTCATGCTGTTGGCAAAGTCTGGGTATTGATGTGTTGCTTTCGGTCTCTACGTGGTGCAGTACATCATGCTCCTCGTAGTATTTTGTGAAACGATTGCCCCATGTCACATCTGTGTCCAGCTTCCTGCTTTGCTCTGTTTTTAAACCTGGGGAAGAGAATTCACTTAAAGCTTGGAGTTTTGGACAAAGCATAAGAGGGATGATCAAATTCAGTGGAGTAACAGGATCCTTTTCCTGCAACCTGATCTCTTATACAGGGTTTCGACAGCTAGAAGGAAAATGATTTTTCTTTTAAGCCTGTCTCTGGTCTCAGACTCATTGAAGCTTTGAGCGCTTCAGGCGGGCAAACGACGTCGCTGTCTGCTCCAGGAGCACCCTGCAGTGACTGAAAGGGCACCTGGCACATTTGCATCTCCCTCCCCATCGACATCGAGGGAGCACCCTCAGCTCAGGTTGGTCTCAGTGGCTCAGCCTCACAAAACCCCCTTCCCTATTGTCACCCGTGGGCAGGAAGGGCTGACTGTGGAAGTCAAAGTTAAAGTCAAATAATTCTTCGATGCCATCCGCCAGATCATTTTGGAACAAATGAAAAAGGAAGAAGTCCCCAGGTATGCCTGAATTAGGAACAGCAGGGTTTGGTATTTGGTACTGATTTGGAGGGAGTGGAAAGTGAAACAAGATAGTAGAGGCAAAACTTTGCCTTTGGCATCGGGGTCTTGCCAGATAATGAAACCTAGCTCAGGAGAAGAGTGGGCAGAGGGAATTCACTCCTGCTTGTAGCTGAGGTTAATTTGCGTTGTTGTGGTGTTCATCCATCCAAGTTCACTTGACAATAGTCCATCTTTCTGTATCTCAGTTTTAACTAGAGAGTGCCATGTAAATGTGAAGGTCTAAGCAAGGTTATAATGGTCCAGTTCATAGAATCATAGAATCATAGAATTGTTAAGGTTGGAAGGGACCTTTAAGATCATCAAGTCCAACCATTAACCTAACCTGACAAAACCACTTCTAAACCATATCCCCAAGTACCACGTCTACCCTTTTTTAAACACCTCCAGGGATGGCAAATCCACCACCTCCCTGGGCAGCCTATTCCAATGTTGGATAACCCTTTCAGTGAAACAATTTTTCCTAATATCCAACCTAAACCTCGCCTGGTTTAACTTGAACCCATTTCCTCTCGTCCTATCACTTGTCACTAGGGAGAAGAGGTCAGTCCCCAACTCTCCTTTCAGGTAGTTGTAGAGAGTGATAAGGTCTCCCCTCAGCCTCTTCTTCTCCAGGCTAAACAGCCCCAGTTCCCTCAGTCGTTCCTCATAAGACTTGTCCCCCAGACCCCTCACCAGTTTTGTTGCCCTTCTATGGACACACTCCAGCACCTCAATGTGTTTCTTGTAGTGAGGGGCCCAAAACTGAACGCAGTACTCGAGGTGGTGTCTCACCAGTGCCAAGTACAGGGGGATGATCACCTCCCGAGTCCTGCTCACCACACTATTCCTGACACAAGCCAGGGTGCCGTTGGCCTTCTTGGCCACCTGGGCACACTGCTGGCTCATATTCAGCCAGCTGTCCACCAACACACCCAGGTCCTTCTCCACCGGGTGGAGTGCAGGTGACTGGAACCTGTTGTGGGTATGTTACGTGTTTGGTACCCAGAGCTAGTACCTAGAGTTGGTACCACCTTAATTCAGGTGGGACAGGCACAGTGTAGGCTGAGTAAGGGAGTCACTCCTTGTCTCACTGACAACCAGAGGTTATGTCAAAACCTTGATCAACCATTGATGCATTTTCAACAAGTATCTTTTCTGTCAGCAAACGCTGTCTAGTCAAGAATGGGAGTGCTTTGCAAATGTATGTCCCTTTTTGTGACAAATAAGTGAGAGCAACTTACGTCTGTCCAGTGCTCACAGCTACTGCTCGAGTTGTGCAAAAGCCATGCCAAAATCCACGCTCCGCCCAGTTTGCAGCCAAGATTTGAACCTGCACTTTGCTATTCCTCCAGCAAGTTTCCAAACTGATTGCTTGCATTTCTTGCAAAATAGCAACTCTGAGATTTTTTCAAAGAAGAGTTGCAAGGGCCTGGGGTGCCCAGCTATTCAAGTACCTGTGTGGAAGTTAGTCCTCCTACGACCCAACAGATGCTTACACGGCCAGCTAGGAAGGAAAAAGAACCTTTTAGCAAGAAAGAAAAGGATGAAGGATTTCATAAAAGTGACCCAATAAACTGTACGAAATCTGGGACAAGTTCTAGTCACTTCTTCAAGATCTGGAGGGGAACTGAAATTTGCAGATGAAACACTAGCACAACAGCCGGGATCTCCCCGCAGACGGAGCACATAGGTGCAGTGTATGGATCTCATCAAAGACAGACGCGATCGGGAGCCTCTTTGGTTTGTGTTCATTTATGCCATGCCAGTTCTGCTCACTTTGATGATAAAATTCCTTCTCCCTGCAATTTCAAGGAAATGGGGAGAAAACACACAAAATACTTTGAAAAATTTCACTAGGGCTTTTAGGACAATTTTCTGTTAAGGAGGCGGTGTTTTGTCTCTAGGGGGATTTGCAGTGTTTCAACCAATACTAAATAGGAAACTAAACCAACCTGTCACTAAAAGTAAAATCCTGACTCATGTTGACATTTGAGCCAAAACTCATAACAGGCCTTGGGAAGAACAGCTAAGATCTCTTGCATCTGCTTCCTATCTGGAGGTAGAGGATATTAACATTTGCTTTACTTTTGACTAAGAAAAAAAAAAAAAAAAAGGATGAATCAACACCAAAAAGATGAGCTTGAATTAAAAATAACAAATGTCTTCGTACTTATAGGGTTTCTCACAAAAGTAAACTCACTGGAAAACTGTCAATATTTCCATAGAACCACAATGCTCATTCTTAAAACCTTTATTAATCCCATTCATGAGAAATCAAAGTATTCCTACTGTTAAGAGTGGTGAACTGGGGAAATGCTGTGAATTCTGCTCCAGTAATATTCACTGTTTGCAACAGTTAAAATAACAGCACCCAAATTCATGTACAAATCTGATATGGAGAAAATGTTCCTGGCCCCTGTAACTGATGATGCAGGAGACTGTATCTTCTGATAGGGCAGATGATGCCCATCAGCTGTGTTGAGGAGATAACCTAGTAATATTGAAG
The DNA here is from genome assembly GCA_013397275.1 of Burhinus bistriatus. NCBI lineage: Eukaryota > Metazoa > Chordata > Aves > Charadriiformes > Burhinidae > Burhinus > Burhinus bistriatus. The sequence continues at coordinate 326,682 of VYXH01000687.1, read as the reverse complement.
ACTAAAATATACATGACAAGTGACAAGCTGGTCGCTATTCCGTAAAACTTAACACATCTCTCCAAGTAAGACTTCCAGGCTTTTAGGAAAACATGGAAAACATCCCTCTAAGACATCTGGCGGGGAAAAAAAAAAGAAAAGGCAGTCATTTCCACCAGATCTGGAAGGCTAGGAAATACAGCAGATCTAGTAAATCCTGGAATACGTGACCACCCAATGGTAACAAACTGTCAGCCTCTGAGCCTTAGTTTCCCGAACTCTGCTGGAGGTGACTGAGACCAACACTCATTTCCAAAGCTTTCAGCTGAGATGTTTTATTTAATGAGGTTTGTTGTGTGGGAACTGATTAAGACCAATGATATGATAAGGTCTGCCACTTAATTGGGGAATGGTTTGATTTAATATATTTGAGCTCAGCCACTGCCAAGTGTTATCAGAGGGTGAAATCGATATACCAAAAAAAACCCCACCAAACCTTATGCTATGGAAATGGGTGGCAGGATCAGGGCTGCGTCAGAGTCTGATGGACCTAATGTGAGAATCGCACAGAGAGGTTTTGTGGTTGGCATTATGCAGAGAGTCAGTCTAGGTGATCTGAATGGTGCCTCCTGGCCCCAGAAGATATTAAACCGAGGGATGTTTTGATCTCTTTTCTAAGTGTGTTGTTTAAAATGGCGTTTCTCGTGTCTGCTCTCACACCATAAGTGCAAGGTATTCACTTGCACTCACATTAGTGAGCTTTTAGCTGCTCGAATCAAGATCCTGCAAATGTTGTCTTTGGGAATGGGGCTAAATATATTCATAAGCTTTTGTAGGAGCAGACATTAATCAGAGCAACCCTTTTTAAAAGGACTGCATTTAATTAAATTAATTATGTTTCTTTGTATTTAATTAATTCCATGCTTCAGGGTTTCCACTGGATGCCTAGAGAGGCCAGGAAGACTTTTTTTCCCACCTTTGATGAATAACTTGGCTGCTGATTTTTTGGTGTTTATTTTTCCCTATTTTTCTCAGATTCATCAGAGATTAGCGACAGTCTGACATGGGACATGAGGTCAGGTGCACTGCCTCTTGATTTCTTCTTGCTCCTGTGCTTGGGTTTAAACCACTCATAAGTTACAGGGCCAGGAAAATTTTCTCCATATCAGATTTACAATAATTTTGTGTGTTGGCTAGATTCATTGGACATTTTCACCTGGCCAGTGTCCTGCAACTGAAGGTGCCCAAACCATTGGTGATGACTTGAGTCTCTCCTGGGCTCATCCTGTGCAACACTATGGTTTTTGGGGTTGTTTTTCTTTCTTGAGCAATAGATCTGATTTTTTTGCTGAGTGTTGGGGAACGTAGCCAATGATGTTTGAATTTGTGCATAGAAAAGGCCCTTGGGGGACCTCCCAGGCTTAGCATCTCTTACATCTTTACTCACAGAGGAGTAGATTAGGTCATCCAGGTGATGCCCTCCAGTCCAACATCCCTGAGATGGCTCAGCATGAAGTTAGGGCTTGAAATTACTTTATGCTGGTAATTCTCGGGCAACATGCGTGTAAGAAAAGACAAACTACACAAATGACAACTAGCCACAAGTTTTAAGGAGATTCCGATTTAGGCCTCAATACAGATAGATGATACATTTATGCAATTATAAGTTCCCATTACAGTTTCTAACAGCCACCATCCTGCTAATGGCTGCGTGGTGCAGAGCTGTGCCTGGCTGCTGTGCTGCCCAGGGGGAGCTCGGGGCAGAGCCCAGCTGCGGGACCAAGGCTGGAGCCAGGGACAGAGGGTGGGTCCTCTGGCATTAAAACCAGCTGGAGACCAATGCTTTTCCTCCCTCCAGGTGACAGGGCTGCAGTTAAGTGTTCAGCTTGAAAGAAAACCTTGTGATGATAATTAGGATAGCAGGGTGCCCTGGCACAAATAGGGATTTGTGGTGATCATAATTAATTAGGACTGTGAAAAACTACTTTGTTCCAAAGATACCCCAAATCCAGTTTTGCAGTGGATCTAATATACAGATCATAAAACAGAGCTTTATTTTTATTTGTTATTGACCAGAGGGTTTAAGCGTGGGTTTTCTACTTTGTTTCTTTGATGTGCAGCAACACAGGGACTGATTCTTCAGAAAACCCCAGAGAGGAGGTCGGCATTCAAGACCTCCTTGGGCGTGAAGAACACAGGGATGGGACTGCAGAAATGCCCTGGAATCTTTCTGGCTTTGTACAGAACAAGGCTTGATTTAGACCGGGGCAACCAAGACTAGAGCCAGGGCCCTTGGGCTGAGTAACAGGTGCCCACTAGAGCCTTGGGGCCCAGGTCTGTGCTCTGATTGTCTGGGTAAGAGACATAAGGAGAGACTATCATAGCTCAGCAGTGGTCCATCTTCCTGTGTTCTTCCCTGTGGAAACCCTTATTTTAGCAGGCAGGTCTTGCTTTGAGATGAGCCCAAGACCAGTGTTACTAATTCTTCCTTCTCAAAATCCTCCTGCCTTCAGGTAGAGAGGATCACAGAAATGCTCTTGACCCAAGTGCTCTTTGGCTGAGCTCACAAATTGGGTTGTCTTTTAAGTCTGGTTTTGCACTGGGATTGCAAATGTTGTGATGAGGCTAAATGTGGAGTGTTAAATTCTAGGGCTTGAGATCAAAGGCTGTGTCTCATTTCTGCCAGAAATACTGATATGGGGAGGAAGGAAAATGGTTGCTGTTAGTGCACCATATCAGGTGTGACTTGCTACAATGCAGGGCTTTGGTGTTCTTGGGGTTCCCTATCGTAAAAAAAGCTCCAGGATGAAGATCAAAACCAAAAAAAGCCACTTTTTTGGCTCAAGAGAATTTTCTACAATAAAGGTAAGGACAAAGATTTCTCAATGCCTGGGCTGAGTGTAGAATTAAATTCCCCAGGAATTAGTAAACACCACAAAACTCACTGTCTTCTGCCGAAATGCAGGACATCTACCTCTGAGCTGCCTCCTCTAACAGAGGGCAATCAGCAAGCATTTAAAAATATTCCTTGGGAAAGCAAAATCCCCTATTGCACACATTTGTCTCCTGGGGAAAGTATGAGAAAGAGCAGGCAGCAGATGACAAATACCAGTCATGTCTCTGAATGGGCTACTGGAAGGCGGTCACGCATTACAGTGGGGACCCTTACGTACAAACATAAGAACATACCAACATACGATCTGTCAGCCCATCATCACACAAACTTCATACCAAAGCCAAGGGGAGATTTTGCCTCAGTAACATAATGCCTCTTACTCACAGCCTCAGCATTTGTTACTTTAAAACTGTAGCAGTTTTTTGTTTGATCGTTGCATTTAACTTTTTCTAGAAAAATTTAAAGGAAAAAAAAAAACCAAACCAAAAATTCCTTCCTTTTAACAATGCTGTCTCCTTTTTTAGGTTTGCAGCTGAGGAAGGGTGTGTTCAGGGAAGAGAATGCCAGTTTCTTAAGAGAGCTTTTATTTAACAAGGAAAAAGGAAAAAAGCCCCAAAACCAAAACCAACAACCAAACCACGGGAAAACAGTCCAACACAACAAATCAGAAACTAAACAGTAATGTCAGTCAAACCAAAGAAAGGATCATCAGATTTTTAAGCAAAAGCTACAGATAGAGTGAGCCAGACGCCAAACTGATTTTATTATGCCTCCACTTTAACATAAATGGGCAACTGTCAAAATACAGCATCTTGTCATTCGACAAAGTGAAATTCTACTAAATTGAATCAAGTTGAACAGAGAGACGACTGTAGTTTAGACAGGCTCTCCCTCCCCTTCTGACATTGTGGGCCTGCTTGGCAGAGCGCTCAGGTTTCAAATGAAAGAAATGTGTTGGAATAGAGCAAGTGATGAAAAAAATGTCCTTAACAGGAACTTCATTAATTAAAACCCAAGAGGCTGACAAGCCTTGAGCTAATATCTTGCAGTGTTGGGGTGAGGGGTATACATTACTCAGAGCTACAAGCCAGGTTTATCCCCTACCCCTATTATCAGGACTGGTGGAAGTTTCTTCTGTAATTTAAACACTATTCACTGTTGGAAAAGCACGTCTCACTTCTGCTAACCTTAGGGCAGTGTGCAGCTCCCATCATTCATGAAAATCTAGGCTATCAATTTTTGGGTGTTACACTGGTGCCCATGACCAGAGTATCTCTCAAAGCACCTGAAGTAGGTTAGCCCCAGAGTGTCTTCACAGCTGTTTTCATGGACTTGGTGACTTCTTCTGGCATTTGAAAATCCACCTTGGACAAGATAGTGTCTTGATCTGTTTGTTCATGAGTTTTGAGTTCTTCTTAGCTTTCTGCAACTGGATTTGAATTTAGGCTGGCCAAGAAGGTAGGTAGAGGGGGACGGCCCAGGGGCTTTTGATCATCTTGCTTGCAATAGTGGAAGAGATGCTAAAGCATTCCTGAAGATCAGATGTACCTTATCTTCTTCAAGACCTATAAGGCAGATTTTAACTTCAGTTTTTTACAATGCCTGGGCAGTTGTTCTGCCTGCCTTAATGCTGCATGATATTTTCCATTGTTGGACCCTGTGTTCATTATTCTCTCTCTGAAGTTTTGTCTGAATTTTTTCCATGCCATGCACTCCTTTCAAGCTGAATTTCTCTTGAAGTGTCATCAAAATGCTTCAGCCCTTTGTAAGTACAGAGCCCAGAAAAAATATTTACTTCTGTCATACAAGACACGGAGAGAGTAAATTGAGGGGAGCTAAGATCAGGCAAGGAGCTGGAGGTCCGGTGAAAAAGAAAAAAAGGAGTAATTAAAATAGGAGCTCTGGGGTGAAATGGCTCAGATCATATCCTGATGGAGCCTGAAAGCAAGGAGATAGAAGAGAGATTGGTGGAAAGTCAAATTCCTCCGCATTATGTAGCTGCGTGAACCAGGCCATATGTCTCCTTCTGCAACCTTCACCATTCTTTATCTAATTTCAGCATGTGGTGATAACGAATTTTTGTGATAATGAAACAGGGACTGCCATCTTTTCAATTAGGGAGTACTTCTTCGTTCCAGCAAATGCCTGTCCTGTACACTGACAGAAGTAATGATCCCAAATCGGGGAAATACCACATCTGATTGGGAAATATGAAATGGAGGATTTTCCCTGAGACAATGGAAAGGAGAGGGCAGGAATTAGGGTTACCATCTAGCTCACTGTGCATTCCTTTGCAACAAAGCAAAAGAAAGGATCAATAGACCTTGCTATGGATCTCCCATTCCCCTGAGCATCCGTGGGATTAACATGAGCTAAAGAAAAAAGAAAAGAAAGATTAAAAATTGCAATATTGAAAAGGACTTTATAAAAGAAACTGGTCTGTTATCTTTCTTTTTTGACTTTGGTTTTCAATTAGGGTATTTCACACTTAGGAGGGAACATATTTTCAAACAAAACACTCAACATCTGGGAATTTCATCTTTTCATCATGGACTAGACAGATCTTCCTTCCTTTCCTTCTGCTGGTCAGGCCCAGCCAAAAGCCAGAGTCCAACATCCATGCTCAATAAAGTCTATGGAATAAAACATTACACATGTTACACTACCAAACAACTGGTAGTAATCAGACTATTGAAATCAGGGGAGTAAAAGAAAAGGATTTTGACCCATTTGCCAAAGCAATAGGAAAACATACCCAAGGCTATTGTAAAAAGAAGAAAAAAATGCAACGAGAAACATTTATTTCACTAAACAGAAATTGCTTACTAATATCAAGCTCTCTCCAGGCCAGAGGAAATAGCCAGATGTCTCACTCAGGCTAATAGCACTTTTGCAGACATATTTATCTCATAGACTTTCACCTTCAGCTGTATGGCAGTTCACAAAATCCTAATGCAAGTGGACTGGCTATCAAACGGCCAAGTGGACTGGCCAAGTAACTTCTCCACCCCTTAGTTCAGGCCATACAAAGGTTTGCATCCAAATCTTAACACCAACTTATAGCCTATGCCTATCTCTATTTAAAACTTTCCTTTGCAGCAGAGAGCAAAACATGTTTTTTCCATTATTAGAAACCAGATAAGTCTCCAATTTTGTCTGACAGGTGAAATGAATGGCTTCTGTGTGGGATTAGGTCAACAAAACTCTCATTAAGTCAGTCCCCCTTTTCCTGCAGACCTTTCACACAAAGATTAACTTCATGCCTCATATTTAATATATGTAAAGGCAAAAAGGTCCCCCTAGGATCAAAGGTCTGACCTAGGATCAGTCAGGCACTCTCTTCTTGAAAGCAATGACTCAGAAAAATAGCTACTTCACATCGACTCCCAAGAAGATGCTATTGGATAAGGACAAACTCGAAATATGAATAGAAAAGTGGTAAGCAGGAAGGCAATTTTGTATAAGGATTGGTGAGATCAATGCTGGAATATTTCATACATGCATTCCCAGTGACTCCATATTTAAAGAAATTTTGGAAAATCGGAATGCAAATTTCATATTACTGGAAATGGCTTTCAACGAGAAACTCAATCTAAGTCAAAACTGTTCAGTCCATGGGGTTTATCAGGAAGCTAATTGCCCAGGGGTGCAATTAGTGTCCGTGAAAATGTTCTCAAGGAGGAAAGACCCAGTGTACAATGGCTCTTTAATCAATCAGAGAAAGGGATAATGGGAGTGGAAGCCCTAAAAATTACAAATAGAAATATAACAATGGAAATGATTAATCATTATCACAAACTACAAGGAAAGCAATATTGACCTGTGGATCTTTTCAAGGGGCTATAAAAATGTCAAAGGTATATTATAGCCAGTACAAAATTATGGTTTTATCAAAGAAAAATTATTGGAATCTATAGCCAGGTTAATGTGAATAATCTGATAGGTGCAACACCACATTAAATGTCTTTTCATTGCCTTTCTGGCCTTAAATTCACTGAATCAATTAATCTACTACAGTGTCCAGTCTTGAGCATCTATGAAACCACTGATGAAATCTTTGCACAATCAGCACATGGTTGCAGTCCTTTGGCCCAGCTGAGGGATTACGGTGTTAATATTGGAAACGAGTTGCATGGATCTAGTTTAAAAGCTGATGCCGGCTGTGTACAGCTTGTATACGTGGTGCCCTAAATGAGTTAAAAGGGGTTTTGACTACTCTAGGAGGAGGCTGTTAATGCTGTCAGCCTGTGCAGATCTTCTCTCTTAACTGAAACATGCAGAGCAAACTCCTATTTATCAGCATAAAAGCGCTGCCAAGGGAGAAATGAAGATCTTCCCAGCCTCTCACATGGAGCCTTTGAATTCAGGCTGTCTTCACAGAAGTAATATTAAGCGATCTGAGGAGACTGCCTTATAGTCGTTCCCAGGCTTCTTTGTGGAGTAGCTGGCAGAAAAGATGGGAGGGAAACAGCAGAGAAAGGTGAAAGATAAAAGGAAAAGTTTGAAGTGAAATGTTCCACTTATTTAGCTGACTAAAGTTCACCATCTGTGTAGAGCTGTGTTGAGAGCCAAGGAATTTGCATGTTACAGTGAACCGTTTATGAAATACACAAATATGTATATAAATATATTATACTAAGTTTTCTTGTAGTTGGAGGTTTTTTTACCAGTAAAAGACCCTAATTACACTAATGTTCATAACTTCACATAAATCGCTTGCCATAAGGAATCAATAGTTTTCTAAAATTTCCTGAGATTTCATAGACAGTTTGTCAGGATTACATGTAACATACTCTTCGGCATTTACTTGAAGCTTTCATTTCACTTCCAAAATGGAGCTGTTTTTATTTTTCTTTCCCCCAAATACTCCCATCATCATTTTTAGCAGCCTGATTTTTAATTAATTTTTTATTGAACCGTACAATGTATATTAGTATCAGCCCAGGAAGAATATCACAGATGAAAACTTTCCACTTTATTATGCAAAGCAACCTCTTTAGTCCAGCTAAACCTTTCCAACACAAAAAGAACAAAATCCTCTGGACTGCCAAGGCACGTTGGCACCTCTGCGGCTTTTAGTGAAGCTTAACTTTGTATGTGTGAAAGGCTTTGGATTTGCAGCTCTGGAGACAAGAAGCTGGAGGCTCAGCTGCTGTAATGTTGAAGAGATTTGCATAAGGTGAAGTTCTGGACCCATCTGGTCACTTAATGGCATTGTGTGTAGGTAGAGAGATACGCAAGAGAAGTTGCCCAGCGTTACCTTGCCCGTGTGCCTTCTTTTGCAGCAGTTGTCAGTCTATCGGCCCCTACAGTTATAAGTTATCCTGCACCTTGAACACCCACTCCAATCCTCAGCTAAACTTTCTGCATTTCTTTAAGGAGATCATGATGGTCGTTCCGTGCTATTGAACTCAGAAGTTCTTCTACCTCCTCCCTGAAAATCAAGCTCAGGTTTTTGCAAATAAAACACATGGAGGGGTCTGCCCTGGGTTGGCACTTTCAGTATTTTCCCAGATGACTTGCATGATGGGCAGCATAAAGGTAGAGGTATCAGCAGCATGGGAGAGGCTATATGCATGCTGGAAGAACGAATTGGGATCAGGATGAGCTGAACAAAGTGGAGAAATGGTCTGAAAGGACAAGGTGTAATCTAATAATAGCACATACAGTAGTCCAGATTGGAGTAAGAATAATCAACTGCACAAATACAAGATGAGGATGACCAGCTGTTTTGCTGATGAAGGTCAAGGCGTTACAGTTGATCAGAAATTGAGTGAATCGACGTCAACACTGTCATGTTGTTGGGAAAAAAGGCAAACATGACAAAGAACAGGGTAGTCCACAAGATCATGAAGCACCCCTCTTGCTCTCTTCAGTATGTCCCGAGCTGAGATACAGCATCCACTTCTGGCACCTGTCTTAAGGAAGAGTAAACATTGACCAGGGAGAAGCCCGAGGACAGCAGTGAAACTCACACAAGGATGGGAGAACGGCTAGAAAACCTGGCCTGGGAGGAAAAACTGAAAGAACAATTTTTAAGAAGACAATAAACCTGCAACAGCTTCTGAAGGTATCTTCTATATATTCCTGTTTGCATGCAGTGTCCATGAAACATGTTCACCTTCTTACTTTAGAAAACGCATGTGAATACATTTCCCTCTGCCTCCTGTCAGGGATGACTCCCAGGCATCCAGGAAGAGTCCTGGGCCTCCTCGCTTGGACTCCTCCAAATTTGGGATTGACGTTCTCATCTCAAGCCTTCAGACAGCTCCAAACCTGTCAGCCAGCAGGTCGGGGCTCTCCACAGCCAGCTGCCTTACAGCTTCTAGATGAGGAGTTGGCTGGTCCCTGGCTGCTGTGTACAAAATAATCTGGGTTTAGGCATCAACATGTAGATGATTTCTTCCCTCTGTGGAGCAGTGTCTTCCCAGCTAAATTACGAGGGCTTTTATTTGCCTTTAACTAAGATAGCAGGAAAGTAGTCAGCTATGAGCTATAAATGCAGATCCATTGCCTATTTAGCTCCAGGAAATGGCAACTGCTCATCTTTAGGGGCATAAAATTAACTATAATCAAACATGTACTTTCCTAAAAGGGGCTGTGTAGATAGCAGAGCTGAAAAAGCATCTGTCTGAACACAAAAAAGCCCAGGTACTGGGATCCAGCCTCTGCCGCAGGTGTATAATTTGAACCAGAATAGCCATTGATGCTCACTGGCTATGGTTAGTATCCGTGATTCACAGAATTTCCTCTGCATCGTGCAGGGTAAAACAGGTGAAGGCTGCATGACCATGTGCACTTCCTTTGCATCACTTACTGTTGTATTAAGCTAAGGCACTAATGATAAAAGCTAAAAAAATTTCTTTAATAAAAGCTAAAAAATTTTCTTTAAAAGGGTGCATTTTCATAGCAGAACATTTGATGTAGCAAAAGGTTAGTTTCTGAAGCCTCAGTCAGACCTCGGACAAAGCAGGAATGTCACAGGCTGTAAAAATATTTGATGGAGGCATTCATTAGAAACACACAGAAAAACACACGCACACACAAAAGAATGCACGCTTCATATGAATAAGACTTGAGCAAACAGAATTTATATTCTGACAGTGTTCATGCATGTACACACTTCATCTACAGAAGAAATTTTTTTTGCTTGTGTTCTGTTTACTTTTTATTAATCCCAAAACTTTTAGCAAAAAAAAAAAATTGTTGCTGGGGATTTTCTCCGATGCCATGAATTACAAGGAAATCTTCTAAGAGTTTGCAAATAAAATAATGTGCATCATCAGCTATGAGTATTTATAGCTGCATCCATTGTACAAGGAACTTTTTTTAAAGCAGTGAGTGTGCAAACATATCATGTGAACAGATACCCCGAATTGGGTCAATTGTAGACACTCCCATTTAAAAACCTGGCCATGACTGACCGGTGAGTTCAGAACAATTTGCAAAAATTATTTAATAAGTAATCATGAATTTGGAGTATGGAATAAATTCAAGGGAATCATGGAATCAAAAAAAATGAGATAGGATTTATTGGTTACATTTTTTGTGAATTGTTAGCCTGCAGTCTGCACATAGCACATACATCTTAGAAAATAAACTAATTTTCCTAGAAAAGAAGTCATAGGATATACTTGAACTACGGTGAATGTTCCAGCTGTTCAATCTGATTATATCTCCATGAAAACAATTCAGGTCTCTGTTTATTTATTTTTTCAGTTGTATTCAGTTACTACCTAATGAAAGAGCTGTGACTCCAGGTGTCGTGTATGTGTACCCATTTAACAATCAGATTACTGACATTCCGGTCGCCTTAGTCTTTAGGCAATATCTCCAATGGAAAACTTCCCTTTGAGGTGAACGAATATTAGATCAGACCTTCAGTTTGTTGTGGTCATGATCAACGCATGCAATGAAGCCAAACCCAAAGGAACCGTTTTAAAAATACGTTGCATGAATCATCTGAGGGCATTGCAAAAACTGAATAAAGGTGAAACTGGGAGAAGAAAATATATTGTCTTGTCTCAAATGCATCGAGCATATTCATCAATCCACTTTATGGGTAGATGTGTGCATCGATACACGCATACATGCATGCACAGAGACAGATACATGCACGCACACATCTACAGGCATATAAATAGTTTTATGGCAGGTGTCTCCAAATGGCAATGTTCCCACAGAATCTCCAATTCTGTTTCTTGGCATGCAAGCAAATTTTTCTGCCATGTAAAGACACGCTGTTACGCTGTTATGAGTTTTAATTTTCTGGCTAATTGTTGACAGAAGATCGTGAAATCTCAGGGCACCAAGTCAACCCTGAGACTGCAAGGGAAAGCGAAGAGCCTAGACACACTTAGTAGCTCTTAATAAGTTGTTGAATCTGAACTTTTTGTGGACTCTGGCCTTTATTCTTTCCCTGAGTCTGTGATCGGAGCTGTTTACCATGTTGAGACATCTTGGGAGCCAAGAACCAGCATGAAAGGAAGGATTGCTCTGCCCATCCTTGTAATCCCCTCTCTACAGGAGAGGTGCAGACATCTAAATAAAGCAAATTGCACTTTGTATGTCACCAGATTCCTCATCCATCATGCTGCTTAGTCAAAATGTGTGTGTGTATGCCTCCAGTGAGCTATCTATGGTGGAACACATGAACGAGCAGGAGGGATTGCAATGTCTGTCTGGTTTCTAAGAAAGCAATGGAATTCCAGCCTAGCAAAAGAAAGCGTTCAGATTAACACACCACAGCTCTTTCTGATTCATTGCCTTGGAGAAGTAAGAGCAGCTTTGGCATATACCACTGTTATTGAGTGCCAGCTATGAGAGAAGCCACACTGAGAAGCCTGGGGCCTTACACCGTAAGCAAAAAAAAAAAACAAAACCCCAAAACTCCACCGCAGTAATTGCTCCTTGTTAGTGCAGCTCAAACCCACAGACTGCAAAAGGTTAAGCTTTTGGTATAAAACCTAAATAGAGTTTGTCATGTTGGTCCCACATAAATACAGTACTCCACTGTTTAGTTTGTTGTTTAAATCCTCTTCTTGCCTGTGCCTGGGCCTTCTGCAGATGTCTGAACATGGGAGAAGCTTTTTGGTGTCAAATTCATTTTGAGACTAGCCATTTATTTCGCACTTTTTTCCCCTTTTTGTTTTGTTTTGCTTGTTGCCTTTTTTTTTTTTTAATTTTTAATTCTTACTCTGTTCCCTGGAATCAGCCTTCTATGTTTGACACGCAGAAACGCACGTACACACGTGTTCATGAAACAACATCGTGGCCACTGACCAAGGAAGAGGTCAGGTCCTAGGGACGTGAACCGGTGGGTTTGCATAAGCATGTTTATCTACAATGTGAACACCTTTACCGTGGGAGCACACCCGAAAGTGCTATAACAGGGCTCTGGGCTCTCACCAGGGCTGCCACGGAGAAGCCACAACCCCAGCATCGCCTGGACTTTGAAACGAAAGCAGTTTTCTCAAGCATTGCTAATACCTTCTCAAAAGCCTTTATGCACAATTAACTTGGGGAACTCATCGCCACTAGATAGAATTGAAACCAAGGTTATACTAAAATTCAAAATATGGATGCTGAAGCACACCACAGAAACATCCAGAAGTACCTTAGCTTGCATAAAAATATGTGCATAGGGAAAGCAGCGCTGAATTTACATTCTTAACAGGCAAATTTCTGTGGTCTACATTCATTAACAAATTTCCTTAAAAGGCAGTGAAACAGTTAACCCAGGCTTCAGCTCCCTGCAGAAACTGTGCATAAAAATGTAAAAATGTTGTTTTCTTTCTCTGTATCAGCTTATGTCCCAATGAATTGCTATAAATTATTCTGCAATACAGATTCTGAGTAGTACAGTTAAGCTCATCTCAGATAAGAAAGGTTTGTTGTTTGCAAAGATGTCATGGTTATACCCACAGCAATAATGTATCCCTAGACACAGGAATCTCAGCCTGCTCGTGTGAATCCTCGTGACATGCTAACAGTGGGAAAATATCAGAGTTAAAGATGGGTCAGAAGACATCGAGTTAGTGATCAGCAATGCTGTCTCCTGAACTAACCTCTGAAAACCATCATAGCAAACTCAGAGGTGAAAAAAAAGTTCAGCTTGAGCCATTTCAGCACAACCTGAACTGTGCTGTTCAAGCTGTACAGACAGCGGGAAAGCATTTCATAGCAATTTCTGTAATTAAAAGGTATTTTCATTTAACAGACTTGAAACAGTTTCCATTTTCCAATGACAATTAATTTTTGTGAAGCACCTTATTTAAACACTTATCACTATGACAATTAAGATATAAAACCAACTTGGGAGTGAATGAGACCTTTAAAAGCAATTATTTTGCTAATGGTTAAGACAAGAATTTCCCTAATCATTTTAATTAAAGGTACATTGTAAAAAGTGAAATAAAACTAATAATATTGGCAATTGTGCACCCACAAAAATGTATCAGACAATTTGTCCTTCTTTAAAGTAAGCAATTTAAAGAAATTTGTTCACCTGCTCTATTCTTTTGCTTGCAGCTATTAAACATTCAGTTACACTGATTTGAGATTGCGATCGTGTCTTGCGTGATGAAAGAAGAAAATGTGTTAGATTAGATTTACTCTGACTGTGGAGCCTGGATCACAGCTGCTTCCTATTCACTCTAGAAGGAATCTGAAATAATTCCATTAAAAATCCTTTTATGAACCTCAGACCTGATTCAAGTCTCATTTATAGGGCTTTTTATGAAGGCATATCTCCATATCTACCTGCTGTCCTGACATCCCTTCTCAGATTCATGGCTTACCACCTCTCCCGCTCAACCAACGGGCTGCCCTTTAGACTTGGTTTCATCAAGCATGGCCCATATTCTCTCTAGCATCTCTGTTGCTGGTCTCTGCTTTGGTGGCGGGTTCTGTCCCTAATTCCTAGCTCCTAGCCTTCCCTTTTGTGTCTCCTCTCCCTTATCAGGTCTGCCCTGCCTCCCACATATGGGGCTTACCCCCAGCTGCTTCTCGCTCAGCCCTGTTGGGTGCAGAGACTCTTGTGGCAAGCCCAAGACTTGGCTGATTTCCCTCTTATCCAGTGCATCTTCCTGTAATTTTGCTGACCTTCTAGTTAAATAATTTTTAGCTATTTCCAGACAACTCTACATCCTAATGTTACCCAGCCCTTCAGCGCAGTTTTCCCCTGCTTCACATTTGACTCACCATCATCCCTTTGTCTCCCTTTCTTCTTGAACTTTCTCCAAGTCAGATCTCTGTCGTGTTTTGGGTGCTTTCAAAGGTGCAACATAACCTTCCTCATTTCTTTGGTGCCATTTCTCTTGCTCCCTTTCTATCTCACAGCACTCTCCTTCTTTCCTCCTGATACAGGGACATTTGTGTTCCTCCTTTAACATCGGTGGCCCTACTCCACATCATGTCTTCACAGATCCTGCCCATCATTCCTGTGAACTTTTCACTTTCTTATTCTTATTGCATTTTCCTCTTTCATACCCCTCCTTAAAATGTTGTTCTCCCATTGCACCTCCAAAGGTACCGGTCAGGATCTGGGGTGCCAGCACACTTTGACTAGTGATTGTCACACCGAGGAGCAGTTGTCTCCTTCCCTTGCCATTGCTGTCCACAGCCATCTGTTGCTTCTTGCCTCACGCCTCCTGCTCTGGTACAAGATCTTGTTACCAACTCTTGGAGAGTCACCAGGACCCGCTGAGTCACCAGGGGGGCCTGTGTGTAAGCCATTAGCCCTCGGCAAACACAGTGTTAAGACAGCTTAGGTGGTAACTTTATTAACACGGGGTCTGTACTTATACAGCTCCTCATTGGGGACCTGACCCTAGAGTTCAGGTCTCCCAGGGGCTAAGATACTATGACTAATAATAATACTAATCCCACGAATATCAGCCAGGGAATGTTTTTGATTACAGTACAGATGCCGATGTTTGAACACAGGGTTTCAAAATCTACTTGCATTGTAATTTAAAAGAAGTGGTTACGCTGTGGAAGGCCCTTTGACCCATCTATACTCGCTCCCAAAGTGATGTGAAATTCATCCCCCGAAGAAAGGCAGTGCAATGAGCCAATTAGACCCCCAAGACCCACAAAGGTTGAGTTATGCCCAAAGAGCGCCTACATGTTATGAAAGTATATAGCGGCAAAAAAGTACCTTAACTCTGCAACAGTCTCTTTGAACACAATATAAATGCTACTGTGGACCACAGGGGTTAATCCATTACAACAAGGCAATTAGATTTAGTGACTGTTTGGAAGATAAAAGCAGGGAGTCATAATCAATCCTGAGAACCCAGACATGATAAATTTCTATAATTTCCTCTTACTTCATAGATCTGAGCATGACAAAGCGAGTTAGGGTGGAGTGGTTACAGTCCCATGTCAGAAACGCAAGAGGAATTTTATTTTTATTAAACAAGTTACTTGCGAAAAAGGAGTCTTTCTCTCGCTCTCTTCCTGGCAATCCCATTCCAGATGGTGATACATTTAGCTCTCAAACATTTCGTAGATGCCTCTTGCTAAGCTTTGAGTGGCAGCTTCTGGAGGGAGATGCAAACAAAGGGGTTTTTTCCTGATTCTGCTACAGCCAGGCGACTTCAAATTGAAGGTCTCATTGCCCATCTTCTGGCTAAATCCTGCCCAGGATAGTTATGCTCTGCTTACAGCTTGTTTCACCCACAGTGGCTAGTAGGAAAACATATTTTCAGTCTTGTGCAGAGGTGTTATGTAGCATTACGCACAGCCAGACGCTTCCCAAACTGAATTTAAGTAGTGGACCAAATGATTTCTGCAGCAGAGAGCGGCAAGCCCCCCCATCATCGCCTGCTAGGCTTTCCACAAAGCCAAAACCCCAGGCCAGTACAAAAGACTCACAAGAAAGCCGCTGCAGCAGCTTGAATTGTGCGCACGTCGGTCCACTCAGCAGCACAAGCCATCTGACCTGGCTGGAGGAGGATCCTGGCTCTCTGACAACGTCCTCCAGCAACCTGTGTGTTGGCACAAACGAGATACGCGAGGTTGGATGCGCGGCTTGGCATAACTCCACTGATCTCTCTGCGTCGTGATACGCCTACAAAGCAAAAGATCTTGTTCTCATAGGCTATGAGTATCAAGGCGATGCCCTTGAAATGCTGATCGTGGTGCAGAGTCGCCGCTCAAACTTTCCCTGGAGACTCGAGGTAGAGAAACGGCAATGCAAGTGCAAGGCATGGCCACCCCACGCAGCACGGCTCCTCTCGGCATGTGCTACCTGGAGCCTGAGAGCAAGTGGGGGGCTGAGGTTCGCTCACAGATAGCGGGACTTCTCTCACCCAATTTTGGCTCTCCAAAAGCTAGTGACCTAACCTAGGCAAGTCATTGAGATTCCCTCTGCACTCAGGAGGAAAAGATCAGGGAGGGACTAGGATCAGAAGCAGGGAGAGATTACCAAGGGCTAAAATAACTGTAAATAAGGGGGATTAATACCCTCTGAAGGTGCTAATCATACAGAGAAACTAAACAATTTCTTTAGACAAGAAGCTTATCTTTTAAAGAGCTAAAATAAAGTGAGATAAATACAACTCGTCAAATCTGTTCCAAGCTAGAGGCAAAAAATAAGTTCAGGTACCTGAAATTCTTTGATACACCCATCAGCTAATTAGCCCCTTGCTCCCCTTTATCCCCTTTTCCAAGAGAAAGTCCCAAATTAAGCAGGTTGGGCGGCACCCAGGCATTGTGCTGGCCCTTTGTAGAGATGTAAGTTCAGAAACACCACGTAGGAATTCTCAGGAAGAAAAACTGCCCCTGGTGGGAGAACCCTACCTTTTCCTAGAAGAATATTGGTGAGTTGTCTTCTTCAGTGAGCCCACAGTTCAGCTTCGCAGGAGTAGAGCGCCAACCAAAAAGGTGATACAACTCTAAGAGTAAATAAGCTGCACTCCCCCTCCTCTCCCCACCCACCCATCACACCCAGCGATGTGTGTCTGCTGGTGGCATTTGGGTCAGGAGAACGGGGCTGGAGCCACCTCGCTGGCTGCGCCGTTATTCAGTGCCTTAAGTGACACATAATCCCCGTTTTGACAACTGGCCTGCATACCTGTGGTGATGTGACCAGCTAACTGCAGTTCAAGCATTCCTCTTCTGTGTGCAGTTTATTAGGGCTTCCAGCATTTTTTCTTTTTAATATAAGAATATGTGAGGAGGAAGAACATGGTAGCAATTAAGCGCAGCCATGTATTTTATGAACAGTTTGCTGGAAACCACATTAATGACTTCATGAAGGCTAAGTGCACACATCAGCCCAGCAATATTTACTTTTTAAAATAAATTTAGTGCTCAGGAAAGATGCTCAGCTGACAGCCCTGAGGACCGAAGCCCTCTCCTAGCCACAGAAAAGATACAGTGAAAGCAGTAGTGGGATATACCTCACCACATTGCCATGCACATGTGGGCCTCAAGCCTGTTTCAGAAGGGTGACCTCTAGATTGGCAGAATAATTCAACATTACATCCTTTGCTGCTTATCTGTGTTTGGAAGAGGTTCCCGTTTACGCCAGCAGTAACAGTATCTTTACTGCTACAGGAACCAGAGTCTGGATTCTCTTCCAAACTGCAGCTGAAGAAATCAAATTACAGGTATCCAAGAGTCAGCATCATTTTGATGTATCTCTTTGCCTAGTAGGAACTCGAGGCTGAGCTGCCTATGAAGCTAATTGCTGTTGTCTATTTGCTAATTTTTTCTGACACACACCTTTGTGCATTTTTCCAAGCTGCCCCTTGAGTTTGGAAGAAGTTTCCCATACATATCTGTAAACCTACCCTATTTTCATTTCTTTGGCTCCCTTCTTAAACATCTCCTTTGCCATAATGTCTAAAGCTGACCAACTTGGAAAAAAAAAAAGTTATCCCAGTCCCTATCACACTGACCAGCAATAGCTCGGTGGCTTTTACCCTTGGCTTGTTCTCATGCAGCCGGTGGCTCATGGTCAGCTCCATCCCACTGGATGATTTATTCCAGCCCCCCGACAGCAGACACCTCCCACTGCATTGGCATCCCGAAGAGGGAGAGTCTTAGACTACTCTGATGAACAGTTGGCTTTTGAATGCAGAAAAGTTAACTTTAAAAAAGTTAAAAAAGTTTAAAAAGTTAAAAAAGACTGTTGGCTTTTTAATGGAAGAAGCCACTTTTAACGCAGTTTATGCAGAGAGCACAGTGAGGTCCAGGTCTTCTGCAACAACAAATATTTCAGACAACCCCAACCACAGAATTCATATCCAATTCAGGATTCAAACACCCATAAATTTTGTTCTTGGTTATGAAATTCAGCTCAGATTCTCATTACAAATGATTTCTAAGGCCAGTGTCATAACTGGACGCCGGCCATTCTCTGCTAGGAACTGAATCACTCCACATAGAAAACTGGAAAATTCTCAAGTAAAAAGAAAAATACTGCAAAAAAATGTTAATAGACAATCCTTTCAGTAAAAGGCTATTACCCAGGCACTCCATTCATAGTACTTAAGGCTGCTTCACCCTATTTTTTCACACTTCTATTGTAATGCTAGCAAAATTTATCACATGCTGGTTTTGCATAGGTACTGTTTCATGAGAAGATATTTGAGATAAAAGGCCAAATGAAGTTTTCCTATTTCCTCCCCCTCATAGTGTAAGCACTAAAAGAATGAAGATAATGGAAACGAAGCTTTTTCAAACACATGAAAGACCTTCTTTTAACACACTGGATAGTGAGCCTGTGAAATTCATTATTTTTAGATTACCAACTATACCTGAGGACCTAAACCAAATAATTGATTTGAAAGCAACTTTATGCATGAGAAGAGCAGGTTTTTAATTTTTGGAACAGAAGCCATCATTTCATTTCTCTGTAAACTTCTATGGGTTTTTATGAAGTTAAGCAAATGAGGAAATCATTGATCAGATAAACCCAAGGAATTGTGTTCTCTTCAACAGAATTGTAAAATCACAGAACCGCTGAGTCTGGAAGGCGACTCTGGAGATTGTCTAATCCAAGCCCCTGCTCAGAGCAGGGTCACCTATAGCCCAGAACTATGACCAGTTGGGTTTTGAACATGTCCAAGGATGGAGACTCCACAACCTCCTTGGTCAATCTGTTCCAGTGTCTGACCACTAGCACAGTGAAATAGCTTTTTCTTATGTTTAAGTGGAATTTGCTGTATTTCCATTTGTGCCCACTGTCTTTTCTTCTTTTACTTGGCTCCACTGAGATGAGCCTGGATCCATCTTCTTTCCCACTGCCCCCTTTAAGTGAGTATTTATACACAGTGGTAAGATCCCCCTGAGCCTTCTCTTCCTCAGAATGAACAATCCGAGGTCTTTCAGCCCCTCCTTCTGTGGTAGATGCTGCAGCACATCCATGCCCAGCACTGGGACACAGCATTCCAGCTGTAGCCTCACCAGTGCAGAGGGGAAGGATTACCTCCCTCGACCTGCTGGCAATGCTTTTCCTAATGCAGCCCAGGGTGCTATTGAGCACAAAGGCACATTTCTGAGTCGTGTTCAACATGGTCTCCACCAGGACCCCAGATTTGCCAAGCTGCTTTCCACTCAGGTGGCACCCAGCCTGTACTGGTGCATGTGGTTTTTCCTTTCCAGNGAGAGCGATAAGGTCTCCCCTCAGCCTGCTTTTCTCCAGGCTAAACAACCCCAGTTTCCTCAGCAGCTCCTCAGAAGACTTGTTCTCTAGGTCCCTCACCAGCTTTGTTGCCCTTCTCTGAACTCTCTCCAGTCCCTCAAAGTCTTTCTTGTAGTGAGGAGTCCAAAACTGACCACAGTATTCAAGGTCCAGCCTCACCAATGCCGAGTACAGGGGGACAATCACTGCCCTAGTCCTGCTGGTTGCACTATTCCTGATACAATCCAGGATGCTCTTGGCCTTCTTGGCCACCTGGGCACACTGCTGGCTCATATTCAGCCACCAGTTGACCAACACCCCCAGATCCTTTTTCACCAGGCAGCTTTCCAGCCACTCCTCCCCAAGCCTGTAGTGCTGCCTGGGGTTGTTCTGACCCAAGTGCAGGACCCAACACTTGACCTTGTTGAACCTCACACCATTGGCCTTGGCCCATTGATCCAGCCTGACCAGATCCCTCTGTAGAGCCATCCTACCCTCAAGCCCACTGTTAAACACTGTTGGCCCCAGTATAAACCCCTGGTGCAAACCACTAGTGACTAGCCTCCAGTTGTATTTCATGCCACTGATCACAACCCTTTATGCTTGACATATAACATATACATTAATCCTTTCTCACCTAAATTCTATACCACATAATCCTGCAAATGCTTTTATAAATATATATGTATATGCGCCAATATGTGGCTGGGTTTAAAACTGCATATAGTCCTGATCATTTTAGAGTTACTCTTGTGTGCAAGTCTGTACAGGATCAAAACTTTTAAAATAACCTATTTGGATCCAAACAAGAAATATGTATCTGTCCTCAGAATGCCGGGCATCTCACAAACACAGCTGAGAATTATGTACGTCAGGAAACTTACGGGGAGAAAGATTAGAAATGGAAACTATGAATATTTAAGTGTCTCCTTGGGTTTTTTTAATGTAAATTTCACTGAGGCCAATCTCTTCAGTCCATGTTTTTTTTAAACATTTCCATACCTCTCAAAGTATCTAAGGTATGTTAATAGCCAGCTTTTATGCAACGCAAGCAAATCTACACCGTTTCAAGTTATCAGAGTCCCTGCTTTGCAAAAATGTCACCTTCCCAAGATTTTGCATTTATTTTTGCTGAGAAGCAAGGTCTCTTCGTGCATCTTTTCTGAATTAAAAAAGGGAGGGCAAAGGTGGGTGATGAAACGTGCTGTGAAACATAGTTATATATGAGGAACCATGCATGTAATGTGTGTTTTCATAACTTTCCCAGCAGCAGTTGAACTTCCACTTCAGAAGAGCTAGCCTTTCACATTTCTTTTTTTCTATGTGAGGGAAGATTTCCAGCACTTCTGTGTTTAGTTTCCATGCCATGCTTTTGCTGGAAATGTCCTCTTTCCATACAGTACCTCTGAGTCATGGCTCAATGGGAATGCTGACTATAATCTCCTCTTGACATTAAGATGTTGTTGAGCGACTAGAGGATATTTCAAGCAGCGGAATTCATGTTCAGACGCATGTTTGGGCTGACAACCAGTTAAACCTTGCTAGACCAATATTTTTCTATGCCGTTAGTTTTTATACCAAACAAGGTCTGTAGTAACTGGATGCCCCAGTTGAGCAAAACTGTTTACAAGAAATAAATCACTCCTGGCATTAAGAAAACACAAGGCCCGTGATTCGCAAGCACAGCATCATTCAGGTCTTTATTTCTCATAAACCTAACCCCCAAACATGTGTATTCTCATACACTGTGACTTGCGCTTTGAGTTGCGGTCAGCGTTTTTCCATAACCCTTTATTATGATGCTTACCTAATCCTGTAGCCATATTTAGCTGCAAATGGATAAGACACCATTTCACTGCCCAGAAAGGAAAAAAAGAGACCTGACATAAGGTAGGCATTTTATTTGCTTAACACCAAACCTTAATTCTAATGCAAAACACCCAGGGATGCATGAGGACCAAAATTTGGCCCTGAGAATCATGTGTGGCTTGTGCAAGCCACTGGTGCGCCTGAGTTTCAGGTCCTCTTTCTACCGACCCACAGCGGATATGAGTTATTACAACTTCTAGCTTGGCTTTCCGGTCTGGAGGTTCCTGAGTTGCACCATGACGTGTCAGGTAAGCAGGACTCGTCTACCACTTGCGAGGCTGTCAGACCTCGGTGCTGCAGACGAGCTTCCTCTGAGCGGAGGAGGAGTGCAACCCCCTGGTGTCTTGGAACTTGGGTTTTCAGACAAATTTCAGACCAGAAGGTGGTTGTTCCATTTCGGTTATGGAGCAGCACCCTCCGTTTTGCAAGGCCCAGAGGGCAGCTGCTGAAAGCAGGGAGCACGGAGCAAACCGCTTGGAAGAAAAAAAGGAAATGGAGCCCCAGCACCTTGCTTGCTTCCCTCTGCATCACAGAAAGACGCAAGCAGAGTGCCGGGCCAGAACTGGATGTCAGCCTCAAAGCCACAAGATGACATCCCTGCCAGTGTCCAGTTTTGCATCCAACTGTCCAAACGACAGGGACTGGATACAACCACAAGGCCATCTTGATCCCTCCACCTTGCAATGCAAGATCAGACCCCACTGGAGGGGCTGCAGAGACTGATACTCCTTGGAACGGACTTTTTTTTTTTTTCCAAGCTGCAAGTTTCTCATCTCAGATAAAACTGATATTCAATCCTCTGCGTGATGCATGTAGTTGTTAGTTCCTCTTTTATAACGTAAGGAAAACAGTACTTGCATTTTAATGCCCATAATCTCATCTCTCCAGACAGTTATCTTTTAGCACCAGAGCCTGCTTCTTCCTCTCTTTCTGTACAACATGTAGCGCAAGAAGACCTTGATTTTTGACTCAGACCTCTCATTTCCTCACTGTAGAAAAGAAAAAAAAAAGTTATTTTGAGACTTTAATTAAGTTCCCACACTACAGAACTTCACAATGTTTCTTCTCATATAGGTAGCAAAATGGCATTAAAAGCAGATAGTTACTGCTCAGACATGAAGTGCTTTACTTAAATTATATGTGTCACATGGTTCATTGCTTTATGTGCATTGCCTCTGTTTTGAAACATTTTGTCAAATGTCCTAGTGGTTCTCAGCCCATTTTACTAACGCTGTGGATACCTATTGCAATCAACAAACAGGATTTTTTTTTTCCTCGGCTTTTAATATAAATAATTATGAAAACTGTCACTTCTGCAGACAAATTAGCAAAAACATTTGTCAGTCAACCTCAATAATGTGTGTGCAGAAATTTTGGTTACTGCAGGGAAGGTGATTGAATAGATTTTAACTGTGATACCTCTGGTTTTAAAAACATGGCTTACGTATACATGAGAGACAATTTTTCTGTATTGTTTTCAGTTACTTAGTTAATTTTCAACTATTTGCTAATTTTCCCATCCTGGAAACAGCTATTTAAAGATGCAAGTTACCAGACAGGCCAAAGGCTCCCACTCAGAACAACTACATTTATAAAAATAAATTAAATCAGGTCAGGCCCCTTTCTCTGGTCCTGAGGGGAAATGGCACAGCATAGCCCATGTCTTCCTCTCCCTCATTCCCAAAAAACCCACTGTGTCCTTGTCTGTCCTGCTTACGGGGGACACCATGCAGTTGACCGAGTAGTACAGACCTGGTGAGTGCTTCTTGGCATCCATCAAAAGCACGCGGAGACATCTTCTGATCATGTTCCTATGCCTGACAAAGTGGATTTTGAATCAGGGCCATGATTAATGACCTTGTTTTCTCATCTTAATAAATATTTTTTATGGACAGAATTTTAAGGAAGAGTTGCTCCATCATAGTTCCACTAAGCTGTGCTTATCTTTTTTAAAAAAAATGCCCAATGTGATCTAATATTTGCAGTAAAGTGCACCTGACATAGGCTGAGTTTGAGTGCAGAAGTTTAGCAGAGGTTAGTTTTCCAGCTTTTGGGGATTTATGCTTGTTTTTATTATTGAATAAAATATAATCTTAGAGAAAGTAATCTATATGGAGAGCCTCCTTTTTTATACTTTGGCTATGGACAATCCCCCGTCCATCTCTTTGCACAGCCCCAGAAAATCTCACTTTTGAGCCAATTAATGGAAACGAAGGTGAATATTGCTGTCCCAAGCTCACTGCCATAAACTCAGGAGCTGGGCTCCCGGTGTGGGCCTGGGCTGCAGCTCGGTGGGCAGATTTCCAGGCTCGGAGGCGAGTGCAGCAGGTAGATTTTGTGAGGCTCAGGATGAGAAACTCTATGCCTATCCAGTGCTTTAAGACGTCTTTGAAGTTTCAGCTGTGAATAATCATAACATTTCCACAAAATTGACATGAATTCTACCGTGATTATACTCTGTTCACCTTGACTGTGGAGCCAGAGGTATAAAGCTGTGGCACCGAGTGGCAAGTGTGCTCGTGAAATTGGATAGCCTACACTGTAATTTGTAAAACTGGAGCGTGTGTTTGGCCATTGGATAAAATTGGAGCAGTTTAACTTTGTGTCATCAGTCCTAAAAATATTAATAACACTTTTTTCATAGATGGTCATTTTTGCCAATAATCCTCGAAGTATTTTACAAAGCTGACAAGTATAATTAACTCTAGTTTATAGGATAATAATTTGAGGCACAGAGAAGTGAAATTTCTGGTATTAGGACTCACAGTCCAAGTTTCGCATGCCCTGCACATCAGACTGCTTTCTTGGTGATGTTAAATCCACATCTTGGACCAGAAGATTCTGAATTCATGTCTTTTTCTACCCTAATGCCCTTTCAATATTGTATGCCTGATATCTGTCTATAAAGGACTCAAGGTGGTTGCTAAAAAAAACAATTTGTTGTTATTGGAATATTGGTTTACTTCCAAAGCCCTGTGAGGAAAACATTTTCAGGTGAAAAGAAAGCAGGGTAGCTTTTTGAGCACAGCACTATCACATGTGAGGTCGATTTGCCTTTTCTAAGCTGTCCAACCGTCCCAAGAACTGTTTAGAGACAGTGGAATAGGAAAACACAACACATTGGCATAAACCCCTTAGATAAATTAACAAAAGCAATTAGCAGGTATGAAACACTCAACCAGCTCTGCTCTTCCTCTAAGGTGAAGTGTTGCCTTCACCCTCTCGCACAGCAGCAAGTAGGAACACAGCCAGACGTTCTGGGTTTAAAGGTTCAAACGCTTCCTCCTCCCCTGCCCAGTGAAGAAGAGAGATGCCCAAAATATTTCCAAAGCAAATTATAATGGAGCCAACCACAAGAATGTCCTGCCATTTCACAGTGGCTTGTACCAAGCCGATCTCACTGTTTTTCCCTGTGGAGCAGAGCAGAAGAGTCGCAGCGTGCAGCACTTCGACCTCAGCCCTGTCAGCCCTTTCCAGCCTCAGGGATCTCAGGGTAATTTATGACCAGCTGCCCTCTGCCTCTGTGGCCACCTAGGTAACCAGCAGTGTACTGGGGTGGACTTGCTAAAGGGTGAGAGCCATGCACTTTGGATCACTCTCCATCACGGGTGCATGGATCTCTTTGAGCACTTGGTGCTGAGTTTGCGGGTGGACGTGTCATCTCCATGGCGCTGCTCCATCTTTGAAGCTCACCACTGGAAATGCAGAAGGACTACACTAGTGTTTGTTCTTACTTTCTGACAGCTTGGCTTTCTCTAGAGTTTTTCAAGACCTTTCTTTTGGCTTTGTTAGAAGTGGTTTCCAGTTCAAATGTCCCATTTTTAACAATACCCTTCATTGCACAGCTGTTAGGGGATTAGTGGAGATCAGACAGGAAGGGCAAGACCCACGGAAGCTCTTGGGTGCTTAACTTGTCCTCGCTATCCCTCTAATCTCCTATGAAATCCAAATGTCTGCCTTACCTCCCACGTAACCTTGGAAACGCCTCCAAGGCACCATCAGCTCTATTCCCTAAGTTTGCCCCAAATCCGTGTTCCTGACACTGCTAAACGGAAAAAGCCTAACCCGTTCTGTATCTTTAAATCCTTTCAATCCTCTTTTAAGTGTACACCAGTATCTACCCAGGAATACACTTACCAGTGGGGAAGAGAAGACACTAAAGAAACTCTAGCCCTCCTTTAACACTGCCTGGTGTGGCACATACTTCTGTGACAGCACTAGGAAGAAGCTGGCAGGAGCATGGACCCTCAGCTGCAGAAGAACTGCATGAGTCCTTAGCTCTATACCATTATTCATAGGACACTGTCCTATAGCATATACGTGACTTTCATATCCTGGCCTACAGTAAAGGAAGCCTGTACTTCTTCCCACTATGACACTCTTTTTATAGCTCTTCATAACTTTGTAAATTTAACCATTTGGGCTGAAATTTTACAAATGTTGTTCACCTGTTTCCAAAACAGAGCCCAGGAAAAAGAAAATCAATTTTTTTACAGTATAAAACACAACAAAACCCAAATAGGTGTTTCATTAAAAAATTCTACTATATCTCTTCTTCGGAGCAGAGATTTGGAATTCAGCAAGGGGCTTACCCTAATGTCAGAGACATGCCTTTTCCTGCAAAAACCTTCTCCAGTGAAATTACCTGGTGAAATTATCCTATGAAATGAGCCTTTGGGAACTCTGAGGTCGTACACACTCCACAGAGATCTTTTTTTTCAAGTTTAACAGCTTTGGAGTTTCCTCCAGCCTTGAGCCAAATATGAGTTTCCAGATAATTTGCTGCTCTTGGCTGTGGAAGGGGTGCTGGTAATGCTGGGGGAGCTGGGAGATGGGGGACGCCTCTCGTGTGCTCCCATTGCTCCTCCTGCTGGAGTCGAGCAGCATGAGGGCGGCTGCTGGGGGGGGGAGATGGGCAACCCAGCAGTCGGGTGGGAGATGGGTATAAGAAAGGCAAGGGAAAAGCCAGCCCCTCGAATATGGGGTTTGACCCCATCGTTCTTGCTGGGGTTGTCTGTTAAGGTTTTTCCCACAATTACTGGAGTTGGCAATATATATAGTTTTTAAATGAAAAACAAACTTTCTGTGCAAGCTTTACATGCTCTCAGCTGGAAGAAAAGAAGTAATTCTAATCACCAGAGGAGATACAAGCGCAAGTGTTCGCAGCACCCAGAGTGGGAATCACAGCAAGAAACCAGATGGGGCCTCTACACCACTCTTTTCTCCCCCTGTAGTCCCCTACTCCATTTTCCCACATCCTCACATGGGGTATGGTACTGCCATACGGCAGCTCCTGGGTCTCTACGCTTCTCGTTCACCACCCAAGGCTACTGATCCTGAGGGCTGGATGAGACCACAATTGTTTGGAAGAGATAGGATGGGATCATTTCATTCGAGAGGTTATTATGGACCTTCTGCACATGGAAAGAAAACTGAGGTTGCAAAGACTACCTAAACTGCGGCTTTTCCTAATTTCTTGCTTGGCTTTGTGACCTAAAGCTCTCAAAGCATAGAAGGGTGTATACGTGCATGTGTATGTAATATATATTTTTTCCCAGCTAATCTGTGTCTGGGTTAACGCAGACATCAGACTGTCTAGTGTGAAAATGTACAATATAGTAGGTAAAAATGCAGTCCAAAACTGCCATTTTGCTATGGGTTGCAAAGCTGAGAGACACCACAAATAGGATAACAAGGAGAATTTCATGAATCCAGTTGCTCAACAACCTACTGCAGCTTTTTCAAAGCCTTAGTGGTGGATTCCTGTCTCCAGGCTCTCTTGTGGTCAAGGAAGTGTGAGGAGCCACAAATGACAGCATGTTCTTGGTGGTAGCATGCCGTCTTTGCAAGTCTTGTAGGACTCTGGTACTTCAGGACCTTCAGTTTTCATTCTCTGCAGAAGTAAAAAAGCATGTGTGTGAATTTTCTGATTTTTTTCTGTCTCCTGCACTTCATGCACGCCCTCTGGTTTGTATGTGCGTGAGTCTGAGAATGAAAGAGGAAACTGACAGATTTATCTATTTCACATCACTTTTCAGTAACGTTATTAGATGGAAAACGAAAAAAATGAAAACCCACCAAGCAATAGAAAAGCATTTTTAGAAATGGAGATGGCAGAGAGAGCTGAAAATAGCTGTCTGTGAGATGGCATCAAATTTGATATGGACATACTTGAAATTTCTCAGCGAATATGGTAGGGAGCAAAATTGTTATACACAGTTGTGACAGAGGGTGATAGGTTCTGGATATGCACTTTGAATTTCACTACAGCAGTTTTCCAGGCAAGTATCTCTTGCCACAAGAAGCAGTCAATGTCTGAAGTCCTTTCTTAATTGTAAAGGCAAAAGCTTTTATTTTGGGCACGGTGTGAGAAAGACTTGCCTGTTGAGACCCTTGGTGAAAGAAGGTGTTCAGAAATTAGTCCTGGTAAATGGGAGAGGACTAAAGCACAGTACCCTCACCACAAGAGCAACTCTTCACTGTGCTGTGGGTGGCTCTTCTTTCAGATGCCGATGAGGACAAGCTCCTCCAGAGCTGGAGAATACCAGAGAGCTGGCTCAAACCAAGAAAACCAGGGTTAAAAAAATACTCAAAGATCAAACTGAAAATCCTATGCCTTTAACCATGTCTTCGTAGACAGTAATACATAACTGAAGTTAAAACTTCCTTTGGGAGACAGAGGGACAGTTCAGAATTTTTATAGGCTTAGAGACACAAGGTGCACACAAAGAGCAAGGGAAGATAAACAAAAAGTAATGAGCTTAAAATTCACCAAGAACAATTTAGGTTTGACAAAAGGATAAACTCTTTAAAGCTAAGAGAACATATCGCTTGGGAATTTGATTTTGTCATCACCAGGTGTTTTTTAGAACAGGCAAATGTGTGAAGAACAACATAGATGACATTCGGCCTTGTCTTCAATGTCTTCTTGAAGTCTTTTCCAGACTTCCAGACTTATATTCCTCTAATTCTGAGATGTCACACACACATAAAACTACCTCAGAAAGGCATCAGTAAGATTACAAGCAAGTTTCAAAATATTCGTAAAAAACCAGACTTTACACTTCCCTGTGTAATTTTCCTATCTTCAGCCCCCTGCACATAGGCATGATGAGACAGCCACCAGCATTATTATTGCCTTTCTGCCATTTTCAGTTGTAGCAGTAGCATCAGGGCTGGTTTGTGCCCAGATGTTTTACTCCTAAGTCTTTTCTCTGTCCTTTACTAATACTCAGATGGACTTACAAGGAGGAACTCAGGGTGTCCTGAGTGTTCATATTTTGGCCTCAGACATCCTCCTGCAGCAAGCAGGACTGCTTAGACACCCCAGCATCACCCATCCCAGCAGCGTGTCTGGCACAGAGGAGAACTGGTCAGGAAGTTTCAGAGCTGAGGAAACCGCTGCAGGAATCAGCCTGAGCCTTTCTGTACAGAACTACAAACTCAGACCCAGATTCTTGCGGGAATATCCAAGCTGCCTGTCACTGCTAATACTTGAGCGTCTGAAATACAGATCCACACGGGGAGAGGAGGAGCTACCATAGCACAGTGTACAGGCACGGGGGCTAAATACCAGGTCTTTTGCTACTGCAGACCTAAGTGATGATCAAAGGGTGAACCGACCTTTGCAATGCGTTGTCAGTGGCTGCTCTGGATCTGCTACCAAAACAGACGAACTTGTCCGTCAGTCTCAGGCTTGTTCTGCTAGCTGTTATGGTGGGATGGATTTAATACCAGTTTGGAGTAGATAGAAATGTAATCATGTTTCACCTCCTTGGTGCTAACGGTGAGACTAAAGGTCCTTCAGTGATGATACAGAGACTGAAGGGGTGCTGTAGACCTTTTGCTGAGGTGATCTTTGGTTTAAGTCTCCTGCAGATCTTGGACCCAGATCTGATATGAGTTCTACCATGAATGTCCTTGCCTTGTCACAGGTCAGGAAGACCACGTATGTACATGACTTGTATATATAAGCACACAGCTTTGCTTTTTACTTGCATTTTCTACCAGCAAGAGAGGAATGAATAAGATTACAGAAACTAGAAGGACTGTTCATTTTGCTGGGCAAAATCTTGGAAATATTTAATCATTTATCAATGTTGTTTCGGTCAAAATGGTAAAGGTGCAATAGCAATTCTAGTATGTCTCCATAAATTTTCTAAATTTGTATGGGTGTGAAGGTTGAATCTATGGTTTCACAACCAGTTAGAATCTGCAATGCCTCAGAGGAACCACTTTGTCAAAGTGATGACTGCTTAGATGACTGGTTACAATCTGAGTGAACACTTCCCCAGATACAGAGATGAAGAAGGCACTACAATAATTGTTAAAAATTTATGATCTCAAAATTAGTGGTTAAACTCCCCTTTTGCAGCTATTAGCTCCTTTTTTTGCAGCTCCATTTTTTTACTCAACTCTGCTCCATTTGATGCAAACTTAATAGGCAACTCTTCCATTTCTTTTTTCTGCTCCTCATTGTTACATGTGCATTAATAGAGACAGGAGCCTTGAGGAAAATACTGTATGTGATGAGATAACTAAAGACTGTATCATAATTTACAATGCCAAAAGGCAATGTTTTGAAGTTGATTGACATCCTTAATTCTGGCATTTATCAGCTTTTAAATGCTTGATTCTACAGCTATAAAATGTTCTTTCAGGCTGGTTGGATTCTTTATTTATTTCTTTTTAAATGCAATATCCTAGGTCTCAAAAAAACCCCACTCTCCCTTCCTCCTCCATGGTTCATCAGGTGCCATCATGCTGACATCCACCTGGGTCAGGGGAAGGACTGGACTTTATTGATACAGACTATGGACCAACCACTATTAACGCGAAAAGAGAAAGCAGCAGTGGGAGTAAACTGTCATCTTCTACTGGAGCTAGGTAAAGGTGAGAAAACTTCATCAGTAATTTTCACAGACATTTACTGACTTCAAAGGTATAATGAGCAATAGAAATGCTGGGAGCCATCCAGGCTGCAAGGGGCACAAAACCAGGGCTGATTCCTTCTTCCCCCTCCCCTCTGACTTTTCCCAGTCTCTTTCCTACTTCTGACACTTTATCTAATCCCATCCTCCTCCCCTAGACAATCTCAAATACAGCTGCTCAACACACCGCAGAAAAATATCCGGTGTCAAATTATGCTTGTGGCATTTGATGATTCCCTGGATGGACAGACTGAAGAACAGCGAGACAGACAGACAAATAGATAAAAGCTTTTAAATAAGTGGACCAGCACAAGCAGAGGTATGCTTTTCTTTGACCTGCTAAATGTCTTATAATAGATTTCATATTCTCACTATTTTCAAAAACTGCATAAAAAACATCTAGGGACATGTTATACTAAATTTACAAAATCTGGAGTCAGCACTTGTTCACACACATCAAAGCCCCAAATAAACATGGGCACATTTGAGTCCATAGTACAGAT
This sequence comes from Burhinus bistriatus, assembly GCA_013397275.1. Lineage (NCBI taxonomy): Eukaryota > Metazoa > Chordata > Aves > Charadriiformes > Burhinidae > Burhinus > Burhinus bistriatus. Next base: position 295,869 of record VYXH01000687.1, on the reverse strand, counting down.
GCTAATGACTTTTTTTCTGTAGAGGTTTTCTTTTTGGTCACTCTTGTGGTGGAGAAGATAATTTTCAAGAAGCACAGTAAGTAAATTCAGTAAGGCCCAAGGAAGTGGGTATTGTCATCTGTTAACTACCATGTTGAGCTTTGAAGTTAGAAGAAGCCACAGTGCTCACCACACCGCCATGGTCAATTTTTAAGTGGTAATGTCTTCCTCCAGATGTCATTATGCCAACCACTGTAATAATGTGCTCGCTCTCTAGCTTTGAAGGCTTTTTCCGATCAGTGTCTAGGATTTTATCGGAAGAGTCATGGACCTTAGGGGAACAACTGCCAAAAAATCATTGTGAAAGTTTGCAGGATCAGATTACTGTGGTGGAGAAAGGGTGAGAGTCCAAGACGACTTTAGACAAATCTGCCTAACTCAGTTTATTTGTTACAGGTTGTCTAATTGCACAAAGCCTTTTTCCCCTGTCAATAAGGACGTATTGCTGCTTAATAGAAAGGCAATTATATGGCTGTATCCTGGCTCAACAGAACGGACCTTGTAGAAAAGTCTTTTTGTTCCTTTAAGACAGTAATTTTCTACGAATATTAAGGTAAAATGTAAAAAAAAATCTTCATAAGAATGGTGTTCTATGAATGACTAAATGTTCATCAACTATTTATTACTCAGATGACATGTACTGAAAAGACATCACGGCTTGCTTTTTATCCTTTATCTCTTTAAGTTCTTTAGCCTTTGAGTAACTCCCTTGCTGTAGAAAGACAGACTCTTCTGGGACTGTTATGGCTGTGGAATGAAAATTAGCACACTTAGATCCTCATTGTTTCAACTAAAATATAATGCAGAGTTGCCAAAACCCCTGTGCACCATCCATTACTATATTACCCTTGCAATACTACTTACCTATGGTCAAACAGTAAGACTATGAGATGACCAGAAATTGAGTTTACGTATCCCATGCCCATCTCCAGTGCCTTGACCACAACACCATCCTTCTCTTAAATCAGTCACATTTGGTTTTGGTTATCCAAAATATCACTGACGAGGTTTCCCATAAGCAGCAAAGTGTCACCATTGGGCTAAAAGTAGCAGTTAGCTGGAGTGTTCCAATCTTAATGGCTTCTGTGAGTTTGAATTGTTATTAATGAGAGCAGGATTTGCCCTTCTATTACTTGGCCTACAAAAGGATTTCAGTGTTTGATACATGAGGGGTATGGATAAGGGGAGAAGGATGGTCAAAGTATGGATTTATGCAGGTCAGATACGTGGTCTTCTTTTCAGGTTTTTTTTTTCAGGTGGTAAAACCTCATGGTCAGTCATTCCCCAAATATATTGATCTTGCATCATCTTTTTTCAGGATAAGAAGTCCTGCATATTGTTAACAGCAATTAGAATCATAGAATCATAGAATGGTAAGACTTGGAAGTGACCTTAAGGATCATTTAGTTCCACCCTCCCTGCCATGGGCAGGGACACCTTCCACTAGACCAGGTTGCTCAATGCCCCATCCAACCTGGCCTTGAAGATTTCCAGGGATGGGTCATCCACAACGTCTTTGGGCAAACAGTTTCAGTATCTCACCACCCTCAGAGTAAAGAATTTCTTCCTAATATCTAATCTAAATCTACACTCTTCCGGTTTAAAACCGCTACCCCTCGTCCTCTCACTGTACTCCCTGATAGAGTCCCTCCCCAGCTTTCTTGTAAGCCCCCTGTAGATACTGGAAGGTGACTATAAGGTCTCCCCAGAGCCTTCTCTTCTCCAGGTTGAACAACCCCAACTCCTGCTGCCTGTCCTCATAGCAGAGGTGCTCCAGCCCTTTCATCATCTTCATGGCCCTTCTCTGGACCTAATCCAACAGGTCACTGTCCTTCTTATGTTCAGGGCTCCAGAACTGGATACAGTACTGCAGGTGAGGTCTCATGNTCCTTTTCCTCCCCCCCCCCCGGCCATGGGCAGGGACACCTTCCACTAGACCAGGTTGCTCAATGCCCCATCCAACCTGGCCTTGAAGATTTCCAGGGATGGGTCATCCACAACGTCTTTGGGCAAACAGTTTCAGTATCTCACCACCCTCAGAGTAAAGAATTTCTTCCTAATATCTAATCTAAATCTACACTCTTCCGGTTTAAAACCGCTACCCCTCGTCCTCTCACTGTACTCCCTGATAGAGTCCCTCCCCAGCTTTCTTGTAAGCCCCCTGTAGATACTGGAAGGTGACTATAAGGTCTCCCCAGAGCCTTCTCTTCTCCAGGTTGAACAACCCCAACTCCTGCTGCCTGTCCTCATAGCAGAGGTGCTCCAGCCCTTTCATCATCTTCATGGCCCTTCTCTGGACCTAATCCAACAGGTCACTGTCCTTCTTATGTTCAGGGCTCCAGAACTGGATACAGTACTGCAGGTGAGGTCTCATGAGAGCAGAGTAGAGGGGCAGAATCACCACCCTCAACCTGCTGGCCATGCTTTTTTTGATGCAGCCCAGGATGTGGTTGGCTTTCTGGGCTGCAAGTGCACATTGTTGGCTCATGTTGAGCTTCTCATCAACCAACATCCTTCTCCTCAGGGCTACTCTCAATCCATTTTCCGCCCAGCTCATATTTGTGCTTGGGATTGTCCCAACGCATGTGCAGGACCTTGCACTTGGCCTGGCTGAAATTCATGAGGTTTGCACAGGCCCACCTCTCAAGCCTGTCCCTCTAGATGGCATCCCTTCCCTCCAGTGTGTCAGCCACACCACACAGCTTAGTGTCATCAGCAAACTTGCTGAGCATGCACTCATTCCCACCATTCATGTCACTGATAAAGATGTGAAACAGCATTGGTCACAGTACTGACCCCTAAGGAACGTCACTCATCACTGGTTGCCACTTGGACGTCGAGTCATTGATCGCAACACTTTGATTGTGACCGTTCAGCCAATTCCTTATCCACCAAGTGGTCCCTCCATCAAATCCATGTCTCTCCAATTTAGAGTCAACGATGTCATGTGGGACAGTGTCAAATGCTTTGCACAAATCCACACAGATGACGTCAGTTGCTCTTCCCTTATCCACCAATGCTGTAACGCCGTCATAGAAGGCCACCAAATTTGTCAGGCACAATTTGCCCTTAATGAAGCCATGTTGGCTGTCACGGATCACCTCCTTACTTTCCATGTGCCTTAGCATAGTTTCCAGGAGGATCTGCTCCATCATCTTGCTGGGCATAGAAGTGAGACTGACTGGCCTGTAGTTCTCCAGGTCTTCCTTTTTTCCCTTTTTAAAAATGGGGGTTATGTTCCCCCTTTTCCAGTCAGTGAGAACTTCACCAGATTGCCATGACTTCTCAAATATGATGGACAGTGGCTTGGTGACGTCATCCAGTAGTTCCCTCAGGACTCGCGGATGTATCTCATCAGATCCCATGGGCTTATGCACCTGCAGGTTCCTTAGATGGTGTCGAACTTGGTCTTGTCCTACAAGTGAGCAGTTCTTCATTCTTCCAGTCCCTGCCTTTGCCTTCTGCAACTTTGGTAGTGTGGCTAGAGCACTTGTCGGTGAACACTGGGGAAAAAAGTCATTCAGTACCTCAGCCTTGTCCACATTCCGGGTGACCTGGAGAGGGCCCACATTTTCCTTTTGTCACCGACATACCTATAGCAGCTTTTCTTGTTGTCCTTGATGTTCCTGGCGAGATTTAACTCTATCTGGACTTTAGCTTTCCTAACCTGATCCTTGGCTGCTCGGACAATTTATCTTTATTCTTCCCAGGCTACCTTCCTTCCACCCTCTGTAGGCTTCCTTTTCCTGTTTGAGTTTGTCCAGGAGCTCCTTGTTCACCCGTGCAGGCCTCCTGATGTTTTTGCCTGATTTCCTTTTAGTTGGGATGCATCACTCCTGAGCTTGAAGGAGGTGATCCTTGAATATTAATCAGCTTTCTTGAACCCCTCTTCCCTCCAGGGCTTTATCCCATGGTGCTCTACCAAGGAGATCCCTGAAGAGGCCAAAGCCTGCTCTCCTGAAGACCAAGGTAGTGAGCTAACTGTGCGCCCTCCTCGCCACGCTAAGGATCATGAACTCCACCATCTCATGTGTAATCACATGTTTCAGTCAAGGCTTGCATGAAGCCTGTATAAAGAGGTTCTCCTTGAACTCAAGTGACAGTGGTCTGTAGGTCTGGACAGAGTCTGTCTTCCAGCCTAACTGCCTTTAAGAAACATGCTCTGGTAATCTATGTGGAATGAACAATTTTTAGTTCAACAAGTCTTGGTAATTTGCACCTAAGAACTACCTGAAAGAGATTTTGGTGAGGTGATACCTATTTTTAATAACTGTACAGCTCGGGAGAATTCCAGAAGTAAGATCAAATCTGATTTGCAAGTTTTCAAGGCAGAAAAGTGAGATGATGCTGATAGCTAACCAGATAGCTAAGACTGATATGATTTCAATTAACGGAAAAATAAAAGTAATGCAGAAAAGTGATTCAATAAGTAAAGAACTTAGAAATAAGGTGTAATTGGGGCCACTCAGTAAGTTCAAATTAACCTGATTCTCTTTTGAAATAACTTGTTTGATCTATAATAATATCTTCTGAGATATATGGGGTATATAGGCTTTTGTAAGGTCAATTAACTGTGCCGCCATTCTCCTTCAACCATGAGCACTGCACAGTCTCAATAGCACATATGTTAAATGGATTAAGAAATGATTAACTAACAGATCTCAGAAATAGGAATGTCAACAGGAAATTAGTTTTGAATATGGTGCATCCACTGGGCTCCTACAGGAATTGGTATAATGTGTCATGTCATTCAGTGCTTTGATCATTGTTCTGAAAACAAGTATAAAAATTGCTGCTCATAAAATTTTCAGATTACGCAAAGTTTTCCAGGTGGCTAAATAATAAATGAAGACAGAGCCTCAATACCAAGTGATTTGGATCATTCAGTAACCTCATCCCAGTCAAAAAAAAGATGGTTTAGCAGATACAGATGTAAGTATAGCTCTATAAATAAGTCTTGCAGACTGTGCACAAGATCTTCAGATCACCAAAAGAGGCTTTTCTGGAAAATGAGAGCAGTTACATTGAAGTTACGCTTTGGCCAGGCAAGATGTGACCCAGGACAGAAGTAATGAAGTAAACTGTAACAGCCTGTTATGTACAGTGCATCACATCACGTTATTTCAGTTTTCAGTTATAGACCACAAGGTCCAAGTTCACCTGACCACAGGTACACACTTAAAATATAGACCTCTGCAAGGAAATAGTCACTCTGAACTCTCTTCACAGTCACAGAATCATAGAATCATGGAATGGATTGGGCTGGAAGGGACCTTCAAAGATTATCCAGATCAACCCCCCTGCCATGGGCTGGGATATCTTCCACTAGATTAGATTGCTCAAAGCCCCATCCAGCTTGATCTTGAACACTTCCAATGATGAGGCATCCATAACTTCTCCGGGCAATGTATTCCAGTGTCTCACCACCCGTATCACAGAAAAATTTTTCCTTATGTCCAACCTAAACCTACCCTCTTTCAGTTTAAAACCATTGACCCTTGTCCTGTCACTACAGGCACTGGCAAAATGTCTTTCTCCACCTTTCTTATAAGCCCTCTTTATATATTGAAAGGCCACAATAAAGTCTCCCTGGAGCCTTCTCTCCTCCCAGCTGAACAACCTCAACTGTCTCAATAGTCAATAAGGAGAGATGCATTTTAAAGTCATGATATATCTCTTCCAAATATAGATAACAAAAATAAGCTTGATGAAGCAATCCCCAAGGGATCCTATTTCTTTCCTTTGCTTATAGAAGATGCCTGGGTGACTACCCTCAGTAAGGATATCCTAGATATCCTCACTGTAGCTTTCTAAAGTTATACAGGATAAATCCCATCCCAAATGACAATGAAGGAAACAAATTCCCTTGAAGTCAGGAGACATTAACATGTCTTTTACTCAATTATACCTTCAGAATAGCTTTTATCACGAATAACTCAATTCACTGTTAAAGAATCTCAGATTCGACTGACAACTTATTTTGGAAGATATTCTGAGAAGTTAGGAAAGTGTCCAGTTTTCATAAACAGTTTGTCCCAGTTTCACAGTGCACTTTTTGAATCACAGACTGTGCACCACTCAGGTGAGGTTTAATTAATCAGTAGCCACCTTCCAAGTCTCATATCTCATTTATATCATGATATTGCAGATTGAGTGAAATGGTGTTTTCTCTTAAAATCCATTCTTCAAAGTGAAATTCAAAAATAACATTAATGCATTCTGATTGGTGGAGACTTCAGGGTGTCTTTATCACAAACTCAACCACATCTGTCCTTCAAACAAGTCTACTGACATTTCCAATGACGGAGAAGGGAGAATGGCAGGCCTGTTCACCCCTATGTGTCTGGCTTGCATCCCTGACCTGACATCATTCCTCATGCCCTATTCCAGCATAATCGAGCAGGTCAGTGGTTATTCCAAGCTTCACCCGTTCCAGATTCCACCCTTAACCCTCCAAAATGAGTCTTTTATAGTTAAATGATTCACTTATTAGGTAAAATAAACATGAAAATAATGTCAAATTAAAATAAAGCGAAGTAGCATGAAGTTAAATTCAGACTGACACTGAGCAAACAGTCTGGCTGGAATCATTATACCCTTTTGGAAACAGGCACGGATATCGGAGCATGGATCCAATTAGTTTCAACTCGGAGGACCCTTCCTGTTCCTGGCTCCCTGAGCTTTAATCTCACAGTTTAGATGTTAATTTAGAGTAAGGGACAGCTCTCCTGCAGTTGCCATCTACAGGAACTCAAGAAACCTGAAAACTGTGTTCTGAGGCCAAGACAATGAAAGAAAAGTATTGAAAAGTATGTAATTTATCATTTGCAAAGATCTTTAAGACCTTGGTCATGTAAATGCTCAACAGGCCTTGGCTCCTATGAAAGCTTGGAGAGAGACCCAAACCCAAGGCAGGTTCACCAAGTCCAAGCTCTGGTCTTCATATCTGGAGCAAACAGACAGGCCAACATACACAGAAGAAAAATGAGTGGAAAGGGACAGCAAGGGCTGCTCTGCAACTGCTTAGGAGAAGTGCTAGACCACTCTTTCAGGCTTGCTATTATTAATTGGGCTCCACAAGTGATTTAGTTAGATGCACTACCAGACCACTGCTACAACCACTTGTTAGCTTTCCTGCTACTGCCCTTTACTGTCCAGCAGGTACAAAACGGTATGCAAAGTGGTATGAAAGAGCAAGTAAGTAGTATTCAGTAAGCTTCTGGCTGTAGGCAACTTTCTGCCTTTCAGACATAAGTTTGCGTGTTGAAGTTGTGATATCATGCAGGGAAAACACAAAGTTAACTCGATGATGCCACTTCAGGATCCAGTTGGACACAGGATCCGTCATTGGGCACAGCTACTATTGGTGCCACCCAAATACAAACCCAGAAGAGGAGGGAAGTACATTTTCTAGCTAAGATAAGCATGGCTAAGCTCAGTGAGGTGGAGAAGACAACTTTCAGGCTCGCTTGGAAGAACAATTCTCAGCAGCGCTTGTAGATTTTAGACCACTATTGCAACCATATTCAGGGTGTGTATAATATAAGATACATCCCTAGTTGTTTGCAAACGTACCACCATCCTGAGAACTGGCAGTGCTCCTCAGCTGTATCACAAGGGGTGGCATTTTAATATCCCGACCCGACAGAACTCAGGAACATCTCAGCAGCTACCTGTCATGAGCACCACAGATCAGATTTGTGCAGTTCTTGATTTTGCAAGCAGTGAGAATCAAGAAGAGTGTCAGGATGGTATTTCAAATACTTGGCTCTTAATTTATATTTTTGGGGGAAAACACAGACATTAAATAATTTTTTCTTTCAATTTCTTTGAAAAATCTCAACGCAAATGGAGTCACAGTATTTCTGCTGGTACAACTATACTGTTCTTCTGAATTCCATGTATTTGGTGGCAAGCAGTTTTCAGCTCGCTCTCTGCTACACCTTAAATCGTCAATGCACAGAAAGGTGTTATGCATACACTTAAATTCCCTTTCAGCCCAAGGAAAACCATACATATATTTTTAATTATCAAAGTGTTGACTCTGAAAATTGGACAACAGTGATTTTAAAAAAAAAAAAAAAAATCAAAGTTGATATCACAGTGTCTGCCAAGTGAGAGTGATCCAATCAAAACTTGGCATAATCAAGTGGTACGAATTCTTCCAAGCATTCATTACGATCTTTAAAACAATCCTTTATCCAAAAGGCTGATACAGCATCAGTCATCACTCCAAGGAAGCATTTACAAAATAGGTAAGAGAAAAGGCAAAAGCAAAAATCTCATATTAAAAATCATGCAAAGAGGGCAAGGGATGTCTTAACTTTGGTTTTATTATACTCACTTCTCAAATATGACAGCCCACGTTGTCTACTTTTGCATGTCATCTGTGTAGGTTGAGTACTCTCTGTATGGGGGACATCAGCGTTTCTGCAGAACACTTTACATCCTGGCAGCGTGTCACAAGGCTATGGCCACACAAAAAAAGGCCATGTCTACATTATTCTTGAGAAATAAAACCAGCAAGATGGCATCTCTGTAGAATTTCTCCCTTACTGCCCCAGGGAGCCTGAAGATCTCTGCCAGCATCTGGTAGCTCTGGGCCAAAACTACAAGCAGAAATGAAAAAAAGGTGGAAGTTATCCTTGGCTGGGGAGAGCCTCTGCAGCCTCCACCACTACGAGGGAAAGGCACCCTTGGTGCCGGCCCCACCCTCCCAACATGCCTTTCTGCAAGACCAACCACCTCCCCAGCATGCCCTTTTGTGGCAGCTTGGCCCTATGGTTAGTATGGCTACTGCTGCTGGCGGAAAAGTGAGCCTCGACCTACCCACACACCCCAAGCAGAGCCAGCAGCCTGGGTCTTCTCCCAGAACACAAATGGCTACTTGCAGCTTCCTTGTCTTCTCCAAGACACACTTCCTCTGCCCCAGCAGTCTGTCATGACAGTCCAGGCCTGGCACAATCCATGGTGATCTCCGTGTCCTCTCCGCACAGTCTTCGGGGACCAAAATGCCCATTGTCAAGAAGACATTGTAACAACACAGTCAGCCTGTTGGAGTATTTCTGCTTTGGAAAGGCTGCCAATAAACCAATGGCAAATGCTCACCTACGTACTAAAAGAAAAATTTTTGTGGGTTTACGCACATAAACATCTTATTTACTTTACTAGGAAAGAGAGATGGCTGGAGTGAACTATGGGCCACAGAACCATTGCTGTTGATGACTAGACCCAAAGTGTTACATCCAAGACCGCCCTCAGAATCCAGTTTTACCCATTCATATGTTCAGTACGTGAGACAGAGAATCAGGGGTCAGTAGCTGCTTTAGGAGATCTCTGCCCCATTCAGTATCCCTGTCATCTGAATGAAACCTGCAGAGCTTGACTTTGTGAAATTTCATGGGAGTAACTACTCGTTCTCCTACATGATCCATATCTTCCAACCAAGTCCTCAGATTGCAAGCACAACTGGGAATTATCACCAATGTCCTTCACCAGACTGGATCAAGGGGAGAAAGTACATTCACCACTATTTTTCCTCTGTGGAACTACAAATATTTCCGTGATTCTCTTATTTTTTACCTTTAAAAATACAGAAGAGAGGCTGCAAAGAGCACTCAGCTTTTATTAGTACATAAGAGTATGTAGAGAGGTTTATGAATTGATAACGCTCAGGGAAGTGGTGCTGTAATGCAGATAACGTATCATAGAGTAGTAGTAGCTAGTATAGTGCTGGCTCCCAAACCCACCTCTCGGCAGCTTTCAGACAACCCTTTGAACCCGGCAGGTATGAATTGTAAAGTAATAAATCCTTGGAGTAATGTTGAAAAACTGAGAGAAAGTATTCGTTTATTGCAAGCCTAATGCCACCATTTTATTAGATTTCAGAGGAGAAACCTGGGAATACGGTATGGAGCAGAAGATTCAGCATCTCAGTACAAGATTAAACTCCTGTCAAAAGGAGGTTATTAAACTGAAGGTACTTAGCAAGAAAACAACCGATGACTGAAATGGTTGTCTTCATGGTCCCTTAATGATGGATGGTCTAAGGACATTCATCCTAGGAGCTGATGGTGAAGACTGTAGTCTGGCTCCTATCAACCCAGATGTACATGTTTATATAAGCAAATCAATGTGCCTCTGCATGATCCCTCTCCTCCATTTTTATCTCACAACAACATTGGAGCAACTTCAAAGTCAGCTTCATTTTTTTCAGCACAAATATTGCCAGTCACTATTTTATACAATGCAGCATTTCATCTATTTTAGTACTTAGCATGTCTTATAATTAAACACATAAGACCTATTTTCAGTATCAAGATATTGCAAGCTAGTTGAGCAGACGCTACAGAAGTAGATGGTAATGCTCTCATTGACCTCACAGAAATCAGAGAAAGACTAATAAGAAATGGTTCTAGAAACACCATCTTGAAGACACCCATGAAGAAAAAGTTGCTCGTCTAGATTGCGCTCTACGGAGATCGCTTGATCTCAGCAATGCATTTCTATAGCTTGCCCTGGTGCAAGGCAAAAGACACAAATCTCAGCACCTCCTGACGTCCGCTTTACAACACGAGATTGTGGCCGCTCTGGCTCCTTGAATTTTATAAACAGTGCAGTCCCAGCACGCTGGCTACTGTTTTGTATATTAAATTGTTGGGGAGGTGGTATCAATAAACAGCTGCACAATCAAATTAGTAGTGTTTACTGTCAAATTAACAAGGAAAGTGATACTTTCTGCTCTTTGTTTATAACTCTGCACAGTTGGCCCTGGCACCAGAAAGACTAAATGAAAACGGACAGCTCCCAATGGTAGATGCTCTCCTAGATCAAACAGAAAGGAAATTTTGTTTGTCTTATAAAATAAACAGTATCTTTTCAGGTTCATGTGCTCAGAATAACAGCTATTCAATTGCACCAGCTGTTTTTTATTTCACTGCTAATTGTATGTCTCCTTCCTCAACCGACTTGCAGGTCATTGTTTCCTTGCTGATGTTCACGCAGGGAAAGGTAACGGGAGTCCAGCGCACATGTATGTGCACGAGGTAGAAGAGTGGGGAGATGTTTAAATGCCTGGATGAAAGCTGTGTACGTTTGTAGGCCTGTGTCGTACTGAGCTTTAGAAGATACACCCTGGCCTTTCAGCACGCTCCCTGAGTTTTGTTCTTGGAGAGATGGTATGAAAGGGATGCCAAACACTTGCTTGCAACAGTTGTACAAAACTGAGCCCACACTGAGGGCGCTTTTTTCCCCCCAAATTCCCCGAAAGTCTACAAACAGTCCTTAAATAAATCTTCTGAACTCTTCAGTCAAAATATAAATTTTGAACAGAACTGAATCAGTGCTTTTATTAAAATGTCTGTCTTAATAGGGAAAACTTTATTTATTCCAACTGAGCCTCATTTTTAGGTGTGGTCGAGGCTACCTGCATCAGGCAAGTGTTATCTCTGCACACTGGTCTTCTTGCCGTTCACTCACTCTTCTGACTTTTCTTCCTTCACCTCTCCATTCATTGAAATTTCTCTTACAATCACTAGTTTTCTAAAATCCCATGCACTCAGACAGAAATATAGAAAGGCTGTCACCACACAACAAAATAAAAGAAAGTTGGTCACGTAAACTATGCACAAGCTTTGCTTATGATAGGTTTCCCCCTAATTTTACATCATTTACATTAATGTCATTTCAAGACAGGTTTTTGCAAGACGCTTGATATCGGTGTATCTTTCTCCTTGAATCCAATAATCATTTTACCGTATATTTACAAAAGTATAGTTAGGAGAGCTGTGTGGAGAGCTTTCTAGAGCTATATTTCTTATCAGAGAAAGTAAAAATCAGAGAAAGTAAATACACAGGCTGTCACAGTTCACTGTTTGCGTCCTTTGTTAAATGCTCAGGAACTATGTGAATGAGGGTGGCATAAATGCTTGGATGCATTAAAACTAAAAGCCAGCTCTTCTCTGTCTCCAGTTAAAAGGCTTTTGTGGTGATATCATGTTGATAAGAACTTTGAAATGTTATAAATAGGTAGATATGATCTCTAAAGAATGTGTTTGAGGTCATTCTAACTCATCCATCTCAAGAAAAAATTCACTGCGGGCAACTTTTGCAGATTAGATAAAGTTTGGCAGGCAGTTATAACAGTGAGAGTTGGTCATTTCTCCACAGTGACTTGGTAGCTTATAGAGTCCTCACCTGAATGGTGTATTTACAAGTTAGACATGAAGCATTGGATGAATCATGCCCAAAGTGCTTTCAGGACACATTTACATGCCTTGTGGGCATCCAGACCCCTGTTTTAGTCAGTGGAGGTTTAATCCCAACAGCCAGTGACATTTAGACTGAGGTTCACCTTGCTGTAGACACCTACATGTGGTCAGAGGATCTTTGCCCAAGGTTCCACTAACCATACTAATGAGATTTGAACTATAGTGGGAGTCAAGACAAGTAGTTCACAGGTAGATAGCTACATCCATAAACACCTGAAGTTATGAATTGAGGTGACATCGAAGTTACTTGCCTGGGTTCCTTGTATAAATGATGGAGAGGAGTGGCAACCCTTACGAAGTTCCTTATTCCATCCTAAGAGACAACTGTAAAATAATGGGTGGGATGTCATACGCCATTAGCTTCTAAGGAACCCTAGATGAGTGATTTAAGCCACCCACACAACTTTAGAGGACTGAAATTCAATGAGACGAGAGAATGAGAAAGAGAGAGAGGAGAAGGGGAGGGAAGAGAGAGAAAGAATGAAAAAGAAGGAAAGAAGGAAAGAGAAAGAAAAGTGATTTCTCTTTTTTGTTCAAAATTATACGGTCATCTTTACTGACATTTTTAAAGAACAATTCCTAACTTGCTATAAAGGAAGATATCAAGTCAGGATCCTACCAACTGAAATTTACCCTGTGCTTTTATCTAGATGTTTAATGATATACTACTGATCCAAAAGCCTCTGTGATATTATTCCTTCAGTATGACACTTCACAAATGACTAAAGTTCAGAACTAAGTGAAGCTATTTCTGAACCCTTCTGGATATTTGCAGGCTGAGGAAAATTACATCAGAATAACACAACAGCAAAAGGTGCCCAAGTAACATACAACATAGGTCTGCTAAACCTGAAACACAGTGGCTAATTTATTTAACTCCAACAGCATTCTGTGGTGTGATGCTAACTAATGCAGGGCAACTCTAAAGCCAAAGAAGATAAAGAAAATAATTTTTTGCAAATCTGTGCCAGACCCTTTCAGAAGAAAACTAGGAATGTAGCAAAAGTGATCAAAGGCAAAAGAGTCTGCCAGGGTTTATTTACTCTCTACTCCCTGTCTGTTGGGGATTGACATTTTTTATATTTTTATTTCTTTTTTAAAAACAATAGTTTAGACAAATGCGTCTAGACTGATGGTAGAGCAAATGTGACATTAATTATGGATTCCTGCACAGTGGCTGAGTGTATGTGGGCAGTTGCCAGTTCCCAGGGAAACAAAAATTGCCAGGCTGCCAAACTGGAAATAGCTGCTCATCTTACCATGGTCACGTCTCTGAGCATGACTGGTGTTGGATGCTTCGGAAGAGGTTGCTGGCACATTGAAGTGGACAACTGTATGGCAGCAGTGCTGGAAAGGTGCTGCTGCGTTTCCAACACGGAGGGTTTTTTTCACAGCTCTGTGGGAGGTGCTTCAGGTCCAGTCACATGCCAGGTGAAAGATAATTTGGCTTGAAGAAAGTTTTCTGCAAATGTGGTGAAGCTGCTTCTGCACCCCAGCCTAGCCCATTTAGTGGTACCCCTTAGTCTGCTCTCACAGGGTTGATTTGCTCAGGCTTGTCCACACAACAATGGGTACCCAAAAAGTATGCAATAGTGCAGACATTTTACAATACTGTTAAAACATCTTCCTTGCTGGGAACATCTTCCATCCTGGGAAGACTTTTGTGTTGTTCTGGTTCCATTACAGTGGTGGCTCCAATAAATGTGTTATCAGCTAATAAACTAATGCCTTTCCCATCTCAATTGCTTTCAGTTGACTGCTCTGATATTCAGCAAAAATTGCCATTATTAATTCTAAAGTGAAATCTTTCTGTTTTGCTCTATTGAGTATCATCCTATTTCTGCTTTTCTCACCCTCAGGACATCAGTTCTCCCTGCACGATACCCAAGTCCTTCTCTTTGTGTCACCAGCGAATCTCAACAGCCTTTTGTGCTAGAGTGACTAATGACCATATTAAATATGCTCATTCTTAAGAAATGGTTAATGACAAGCATAATTCTTGAAAAAACTGATCTAGTAACCTCCTTCCAGCCAAATACATCATTTCTTTCATCACATGCATTTTTGGTTTTTATTGAGCTGATTTCTTATGCATCTTTCAGTTAATTCATATTTGACCAGTGATGGGCTACCACATATATTCTGATACCTTCTGGGGCTCTTGGAGGGCAGACCAACATACAAACACACTATAACAGGGCAATGTCAGTTAGTGTAGAACGTACTGCTGACCGTACCCTTCTCAGTTTATACGTGAAAGTCTGTGTTGTACCAGTGTCCCAGACTGGGTTGTCAGCTTCTGCACAAGTTTATAGGTAGATGTCTTTAGCAAAAAAAGTACTTTTTAATATTTGGGCCCATGGCTGAATCTAAAAAAAAAAAAAATTATAAAAAGCCTAAAAAAAAAAAAAGTAGGCAAAATAGTTTTGTCTTTTAATAAAGACTCAGCAGTATAATTTTTAGAGCTTCCTAGTGACACAACCCGTTATTGGTTTGTCCATATTAAAAACTTCCTGGCTTTATTTTTAATTAAAAATAGCTCTGACTGGCAGAAGTGCTGAAGGCTGTAACCTTCTGGTTATCCACAAAACTAGAATAACAAGGGCAACGGGGCAACCTCTCCTCACCCTCCTCTGCACGCTGTCTGTTCTCCCAGAGGGTCTAACTCTTCCCACTCAGTCTAGGGCTGTTTTGCTGAGTCTGACACCAAAACTGTGGAGCTGAATTTCCTGTAGGGATGCCAGGGACAAAACCAGAGTCAATGTGTAGCCACAAAAAATCCCTTAAAACTTAAGACTCAGAAAAATGACTCAGACTGGCTGAGGAAGCCAATTCATACAGATAACTATTCTCTGTAGCATTCAGGCTAGGGTGAAAGAGGTGGGTGAAAACTCCTGCCCTGTTATTAAAACAGCAATTTCCCTGAATTCTCCCTGAACTGAATTCTCCATTGCCTTGAGTGATCTGCTGGTGAAAGTGCGGCAGTCAGCTCCACTGGTGCCAGAACCACAGGCGCTAGGCATTGCTAGAGGATCGCATGTTCTCTCTGGAAGCAACGCACCTCCCTAATTCTTTAGTTCCCCACTTTTTTGAGGGGTGTGAACATGGAACCACTGAGAGGAGAGTGGGTGGGAGTGAACCATATACATCTCTGCTGATCCTGATCCATCAAGGATCTGAGCAAAATTGTTATGACGTGTAGAGAGCTTTAACGCCCCATTTAATGGCCAAGAAGCAATCAGTATGCTTGCATGGAGCGTGGCTATGTTTTCCTGACCTGAATGAATGATTTGGGCATGTTTTGACTCTTTTCATTGGTGTAAGCGGGCAAGGCACATAGAAAGAGCTGGAAAACCAGGGCCCTGAGAGACATGCCAATGGGATTGCCACCTCCTGTGGTCTATATCACCTCCACTTTGGCCTCCACTTAACAGCTAGCGTGCAATGAACTTTCTGCCTCCTCAGATCTATCGCATCCCCATGTATGAACTGATGTTGCTGGTGCAGGTGGGTTTCTGTGAAGACACCAGCCTGTGAGTAGAAGAGCAGGGTGGTGGCCCCCAACAGAGAGGCAGAGTGGGCACCTGGGAATGATTGCACCTGGACCCATCTCTGCCAATTCCACCAGTGCTGTTTGTCAAACTCCTGCCTCCCTGTGCTGCTCTCTTTTTCATGTGGTTTGGCTTTCAAGGCAGAACAGGCTTATTCCAATCGACTCCCCAATACCAACAGTGTGAAAAAAAGTCCCTGCTAACTCAGACCTTGCCAATGAAATGTTTATTTTCTACAAGAAGAGAGCAGTCCTTGAAAAAACTGTTCCCAGCGAAGATGTACCCTGAAGAAAAACTTTTACAGATACGACGCACAGAGGAAACTGGAAAGCCCTTGAAATCACATATCAAGAAGGGGCTTCTAAAGGACAATTTAAAATGAGGACTTGTTTTACCCAAACCAGTCCAAGAAGCATTACCATACCTGCCAAAATAAGTGACCACACGTGGGAACAGCAGCAGGAGCAGAGAGGGAGGAGGTGAGGTAGTGTATGCGACCAAAGCATTTGTTCCCAGCATGAACATCAATTCATGGTTCTCGTTTCCCTCAAAACACACAGAGAAAATCAAGATGTACAACCATCCTTTGAAGGGTCCATGGTGTAAAGGCAATAAGTCCATTAAAAGCATTTATTTAATAAAAAAAATGTAAACATGCCTGGTGCAGTAGGAAATGTCAGTCTGGATAGAGTAAGATCTACCAAGTGACAGTTAAAGACTCTGAATGACATTTTGGCTTTCCTAAGCCACCAAGGTCCTCTAAGCTTTTTCTGCACACTTGGACTGGCTGACACCTTTGACATTGTCCACATTTCAATTTTTTAAAAAAATTTCTAGAAGAATATTC
Organism: Burhinus bistriatus; assembly: GCA_013397275.1. Taxonomy (NCBI): domain Eukaryota; kingdom Metazoa; phylum Chordata; class Aves; order Charadriiformes; family Burhinidae; genus Burhinus; species Burhinus bistriatus. Next base: position 279,163 of record VYXH01000687.1, on the reverse strand, counting down.
ATTTTCTGTTAAATCTTGGACAAAGAAGAATATCTCTTTTTCAACTGAATCCATAAGTGACAGCAACGCGTAGATTATGGAAACAACTTCTTCGCTGTTCCCACTGTGCACAGTTGTGCTAGTTTCAGTGAACTTGTTCAGCTTCTGCCAGTCGTCAAATCCTTAACACCAGTGCACAACAGGAGAGCAGTGATTTTCAGTCTGCTTCCATTTACAAGATATATCTTTAAACACAGTCTAAATTTAAGTAGGTGGTATTGTCCCATGGATAACTCATTAGTGAAGAAGCTGGAGATAAACTCTAGATATTCTGTATTCTAGTACTTGTCTTATTAATGTCTCCCTGTGCCTCAGCTCCCTTACCCTTAAAAGAGCATTAATATATCCTGAAGTACTATTCATACAAGGTAGTACAGTAAAACTAACTAGTCCTGTTTATTTAGGAAATTCTAAAACAGAAGTGATATACAATATCAGTAAATATGCATGTAAGTCTAATTTTTGTTTTCAAGAATGCCCCGAAAGAGTAAAGCTCTGCAAAATCATTTACTGGGGGTTGCTTGAAGGGAATTAAAGAAAACTATTTTCTTCTTTTTTGCTTTGATTTTTAACCACGTTTTTCCAGCCTTTTTAAATTTTCTAGTAATTTTCCTGGTTTTGTTCATTCCTACTTTTTTGTGTTGAATAATGCCTACATGTCGGGTTGACTTGTGTTTCTTTTTGTTTCTCCCTTTCTCGTATCTTTTTGTTGAATTGGTCACTTCTCATGGGAAGCACTGATCTTTCCCTATACTCATTGTGATAAGAAATGGCTACAAGACTACTAAAAACAGGCATTTTTCCTATCATTTTTCATAAGTGGACTTTTGGAAGAGAAAATCCCTTAAGATAAATAGGATGCAACTTCAGAACAGCATTTTTGTATTGTACTAAAACTTGATTTCTTCATGTGGGCTAGTTGAGGCTGTTGCAATGAATTATATGTTCCCGGCATCCAAAGATTTTGAATGCTCACTGCCAAATGCCAGGAGTTACTATTAATAGTAAGCTTTTGACTGCTCCCCACCCCATAAATGACTGTTTCTGATACAGAATGGGCTCATACTTGGCATGAGCAACATGTGTGCAAGGCTGCACATTCATGAAATACACGTGTTCCCTATGAAAACACAGGCCAAGATACAATAGAGAAGAGAAAGGGGAGATGGGAATACTTTACAGGCTCTGAGAGGAAAGAGAAAAGGCAATACACAACAAAATGAACCGGCCGAATGGGGAATCCCAGGTGAGGAAGGTGTGTAAGCCTTTGTGCGGGATCTCACTAGCATCAGTGGGATATTCATAGCCCAGGCTCAAGACCCACTGAGACCCTTGGAGATCCCTCCCATTACCCTTTGTGGTGCTGGATGCCAGGTCCCTCTCCTGCCCCAGCTTTGCAGCTCTTGCCCCAGGCCTTCTGCACAGAAAGGGTTATCCAGCATTGGAACAGGCTGCCCAGGGAAGTGGTGGAATCGCCATCCTTGGAGGTGTTCAAAAGACAGGTAGATGTGGTGCTGAGGGACATGGTTTAGTGGTGGACTTGGCAGTTTACGCTTGGACTCGATGATCTTAAAGGTCTCTTCCAACCTAGATGATTCTATGATTCTATTATTCTTTGTTGACTCTTTGCTGAGCTAATTCAGCACATTAAAGTGACAAAAGATATGTCCAACAAAAAAAAGTGTGAAAGCGCACCATTTCCTGCCATTTTACAGGGGTGACTCAGCTCACGTAGGGGTTGGACATGCAGTAGAGCCTGCTGAGAAGATGAGCAAGACTGCAAGACCCTGGTGCTCAGCTGTCCAATGAATTCCCACCCCAACACCTTCCAGAAATCTGCCTCTGATTTTTTATGATGGCTATATATTTAGATATTTTACTTTATTTTGACCATAAACACACTGCATCTATACCAGTACATTAAACATGGGAGCAACGCTTCACTGGATATCCATGTCCACACTGCTAAATACTCTCCCAAAAAGTAGGCAGCTGCATTTGAACTGCTACTGGGAACAGTTGCTGTTCTCTGTTAGCTCCCAGATCACAACTGGCCCCTGCTGGGATCAGGCCAAAAGCATGCTGGGGAAAATTCAGGCTATTTAACAGCAGGGACAACCAAGGAGCTGCACCTGAAAATGCTCCTTGACGCTGTTTAATCTATCAGCATAGGTGAAGATGCAATGTCTCTGGCCAAAAAAACCCCATAGCAGCAGCAGCAGCAACATAAAGACATGGATTGAAGTAGTCAAAACCACTATTGCTCTCTCCAGACACTGTGTTCGCTGTTCACATTTTGCTTTCAGAGGCCATCCTAACAAGATGCCTTGAGTCAACAAGGTATTTACTTACTTATTTATTCTAAAATTATCCCAGGGTTGAGTAACCAGTCTTTTATTGATTTCCTTCCTTTCTTCAGAGTTTTGTTCCTTCCTCCTGCCTCCTCTTCTCTGTCTCAAATGATGACCCTGTCATATGAATGTTTCCCAAACACTCCCAGCATGTGGACTTCAAGTTGTCACTTCTTCAGAAGGGGGCTCAGGACTCATTTTTAATGCATAATCAGGCAGGGGGGGAAGGAGAGAGGAGGGGAAACATACAGAGTGAATTTATTTCTGGTATTGCACTAGAACAAATCCAGATTAATTCCAGTTGTGCTGATGAAAGAGAAATTTGTATTTGTGCTGCCCAGCAGGGATCTTGTAGGCTATAGGATATTCCACTCCTTGGTCGTAGACCAACACAACCTTACGGCGCACAGGGCTCTCTCTTTACAGCCCTCGTCTGGCTCAGCCCTGATTTACAGAGGTGTCAATAAGAGCTTTTCTCCTGGCTCCAGTGGGAGATGTCTACAGCTCTTGCCTGGTTTGCTTCCTACTCATCGCATTTTGCTGGCAGCTACCTCTGCTGTTGGAGGGACAAATGTGTCCTCAATTATATATCTCCTAATCACTGACCTATGGCACTGCAATGAGAGGAGCCTTTCTGAGGTGGGAGCAGAGTTTGTCCCTTTCAGAGGAGTGGTTCAGTGAATATAACCTCAGATGATCTTGGGGGTTAGTTATAGCAGCTGCTGACTGCCCAATCCAGCAAAGCATGCAATGCAAGCCCAGTGCTTCAGTTCAGGCCACCCGTAGTCCCATTCATCTCCACATGAGATTATTCTTGCTTGACTTCACCCATCATAAAGCTAAATGTATATTCCTAGATGGTCCTCTGGAAGAGAAGGTGTTTCCTCCCAGCCTAAGAGGCGTGCCTACGACCAGCAAGGTAAACAGCTTTGTGGAGGTGCTCATCTCACGTCACTGGTGACAGAGACACCTTGGTCTGAGGTGGCCAAATTTAGATGAGGACAAGCCCACCTGAAGAGTTTGGTGTGAGCCACTGACTTTGCAGGGTCACACCGAGGTGCACTGGGCTCTGCAGAGGCAACACACAGCCCTTACCCATCCAGCAGTTCCTGAAGATAAATAAAAATCTCAGCTCTCTCCCCCACTGCATTGCCATCACCTAAATGATCCTCACGGTTCAGAGTAATATAAATAAATAAGCAGATCTGTGATTCGCAGCAGCCAGGTTTCTAAGAGGGTTTAACATCTTTATCAGTGAAGATTTTTGCAGTGAGGGGTACCAGTGTCCCGGTGGGAGACACCCAGTGCTACTGGCTGAATTAATTGGAAAATGTGGCCCAGCCTGTAGACACCAAATTGAAGTAATCCAGCTCCTGGCTCTTTAGAAAATCTGACCCTTGCATTTCAAATGGATCCTTGTTTATGTCCTCCACAGCTGTCACCTTTTGCAGCCCTACAAAGAGTCAGAACCAATTAAGCGCTAGAAAATAGTAAAGAAAGAAATACAGAGAATTGCAAAGAGAATGCCAGCAGGCCTGATTTCCAGAGCTCATCTTCACAGATATTGCAGACATGGCATGAATTTGTAGCTCCCTAGGACCCAACGCTTGCTATTCGCAAAGATGGTGCAACCACCTGTCCCCACCAGCCACCACATGTGTGTAACCTACGTGCCCAGGAGGTTTTTACTACAAACTGCAATCACTCTTGGTTTGTACAGCTCCAGGCTGTCCTCCCGTGAGAAGCCACCTAACTCCTCACCATGCTTCTGACGCAGTGATGGCAAACACCAGGAAGGGGTTGACCACCTGCGTACCACCACCAAGCCACGGCTCAGCTGCAGAGGCAGCTGCAGAAAACCAGCTTCAACTCAGGTGGGGTTGGACAAGCAAGTTCAGATGTCCGGTCTGAACCAGGATCTTGGTTTCTCGCTGCCTAGAGAGCGTGTGGGCATGTTACCGCATTTGAGTGACTGAGTAGATGCTTAAAATAAGGAGAAAACGCTTTGAAAATGTCATGTCCTCCACTGCCTTTGGTGCCCACAACTATGTTTGCATAAATATATCAGGGGTATCAAGAATTTTATAATGATACTCCCTCACCCATGGTTCCAGTTAAAACCGCTGTAATAAACAAAACATACAGAGCACATCACTGGCACCGGAGGATATAATTTTCTCTGAGCAGAAATACTACCAAAAAAAAAGAAATAAAAAAAAAAAGAAAATAAAAAAGGCAGGATTTCATCCAATTTAGGAAGAAATCTATGCAGATCATTCCTTTCATTAAACTTCTCAACTATTATTAAAGGCAAGTCAGTAGCCAAAAATTCTTTGATGATGACATTGAATCATTTGATGATAGAGTGTTTTGGGAAAGGCTGCAGATGCAGATCATTGGTAAAAACCTTGAGTCCCAGGAAGAATAATCTTTCAAATGTCACAGTACTTTCCCTTTTGCGGGGAAACACTTTTAACCCTCTTTTTGAAGTGAGTTCTACATTTTATCTTAAATACTTTGGCTTTCCAGCTATGAGGAATATAATATACAATGCCTTTTCTTCTGAACCTGCAGAAGATCTTGACTGATGGCGAAGAGAAAGCAAGTACCAAGGCAAGAAATCTTGGTATTGCAGAATATGAAACATACCGAAAGAAAAGGTGTTTATTTTCTTATTTTCCTGCTTAAGACATTTTATAAAACCTCAAGGAAAATGTGGGTTACATAGTGAACAATTCATTGCTGCATAACTTCTCATTATTCCAGATTCTACTGTCGACATATCTTTATGTTTCAGATATCCCTGATGATTTCTTTTTCTCTAGTTTTTAGTGCCTGACTGCAGACACTTTAAAGAACTGACTTTTAAAGGTGCTGATCACTGCTGTTCAGAGGACGGAGCTATGTGAAGGTGCTTCTCTTGCTGTGTCACCTCCTCCAGTGACACTGACCTTCTCCCTTGTCTTGGCTTTTTTTTTAAATCAATCACTCCTTAAACTCGGTGGAAATGTTCCCATTCAGTAAACCAAAAGAGCATGTCTTCGAGCACACGCTAAACTCTATCCCAGATCAACAGACCGTATAATCCCCTTGACTTCAACCCTGCATTTAAGGATAAGTATGTGACTATGTGTTTTTTCAAGTGGAAGTCAAAGAGACAAAAGATCCCATCCAAGCTGCATCTGGCCACCTTTGAGCACCCAGGAAAAGAAGCTGGGGGCTGCCTGCACCCTCTCCTGAGACTGAGGCAGAAAACATTCATTCCTCCTCTCTATTCGTATTTCATCAGTAGTAAAACTGAGGGTCCCCTGTGTTATGTGCCACAGTACACACAAATGGAGGTGTTCACCCAGCCCATGTGTCAGAGGACAGCAAATGAGTAAAGCAGGCAGGGGGAACACAAGTGACAATGACTGTCAGCCCAAAATTGCCTGTTTCAGTGCGCTGGAAGGAACAATTCCTTTAGAGCTGCCATTTAACTTAAAAATGTAATTTCATTTCCAAATACTGACTTTAGATGAGATATTTAACTTTGGCATCCTGGTTAGTAAATGAAAATTAATTGTTTTGGTGGGGTTTTGAGTGTGTGTCCAAACCAGCAATTTTATATGGAAATTTTTTACTAGACTACGTTTTTTAATGAGAATTTCCTTTTGGCTGAAAAATGTTTTTCATCTGGGATAAATATTGCTCGGAAGAGCCCCTAACTGAGGAGTCACACACAGAAGATCCATGAGCTATGCATTCAAATTTTCCAAAACTGATGATAAAAATTAATTGTGCCCCTGGGACCCCAGGTCACTAGTGCTGCAAGAGGTTCTTGGTCCGGTCCCTGTGGGTGATGAGCCACCCTCACAACTCTCAGGGTGCTCCTGGGAGCTCCTGGGAGACATGAGGATTTCACCGGTCTCACTTAAGGAGTGGATAAAGGCAGGAGAGGACCGGGTCTCTGATGTCCATTCCTTTGTCTGTTATAGTGGTAGTGGCACTGATGAGACAAGGGTTTGTTGGTCAGTATTATCTATCAATTGCATTTTTAGCCCCAATGTTGAGCATGGTGGACCTCAACCCGCTATATGAGATGTGAAGTCAAGAGCTAACATGGGGCGTGGCACAGACAGATGTGGCAAACAGAACAGGGAGGAAGAAATAGCGATGAGATTGTCATGGTTATTCAGTCTCTGGTGTCCTACATGGTCCCAAAAATGAGGGAAGACAGGGACACCTGTTGACTCAGAGAGAAGCTTTCCAGAGCACGGTTTGACTATACTTTTCCATAGACTCAGCAGATGGCAAAAAGGCCCCGAGGAAACACCATTCATTTTTGTCTCTGGCTTTCTCTCCCCAGTCTCTAGATTTCTCTTGCAACTGCACACCATCCTTTTCCTCTCCCCTTCCTTTCCATGGAGGAGAAAACCTTCCTGCAAGCCCCTCTATTTATGGAATGGGAAGGCACTCATGGTCCAGTGCTTCATAGAAACATAGAATAGAATCATAGAATAGTTTGGGTTGGAAGGGACCTTTAAAGATCATCTAGTCCAACGTTCCTCCTCCTCCAACCTCCCTCCTCCTCCTACATTACTGTCCAGGACATGAGGGCTGAACTACTAACCTGGCTGTTTGAGTGATGAGTGAACATCTTTCGACAATCCTCTCTCTGCAGATGGAGGCTCCAGTAAGACATCTTTATCCCATTTGGACTGCAAATTTGTGGGAGTAGCACACTCACTTCAAGCACTTATTATATTATTGACGTATATTGTTATATATATTTTTATAGGAGCCTACAAGAAAGCTGGAGAGGGACTTTTTACAAGGGCATGTAGTGATAGGACGAGGGGTAATGGCTTCAAGCTGGAAGAGGGCAGATTTAGATTAGATCTCAGGAAGAAATTTTTCACTCTGAGGGTGGTGAGACACTGGCACAGGTTACCCAGGGAAGTTGTGGATGCCCCATCCCTGGAAGTGTTCAAGGCCCGGTTGGATGGGACTTTGAAGAACCAGCTCTAGTGGGAGATGTCCCTGCCCGTGGCAGTGCAGTTTGGAACTAGATGATCTTTAAGGTCCCTTCCAACCTAAACTATACTATGATCCTATGATATTTTCATTATTATATTGCTACATTACTATAATAGGATGGCAGGATGTGTGGAAAACCTCTTTCAAAGCTTGCTGTGCCATACAATGCTGGTATCACCCATTCACTATTCGTCACCATCCCTTATGCTTCCCTGTAGTTTTTCCAGAGGACAGGATTAACCAAGTGTTCTGCCATCACCTCCTGACAGAGCTAGGCAGGCTTGCGCACAACCACCCTCACTGCTCATTCAAACTACTCCAGCTAGACACCATCATTGACTTAGGGAGTGCTCAGGCAACCCCTTGTCCATGGACAGAGTTGTGGAGGTTGTAGCAAACACCTGGGACGAGGACATTTTCCAGCGGCTCGGTAGTTTGCTTAGCAAACCACCGTCCGTGGCGTTAGTTACAGCACCCCAGTGCTATGTAGGTAAAACAAACCTGATGTACTGGGCAGAGGAAGGAGGATTTGTGAAGGAGGATCTCAGCTCTCTGCACTGTCCAGTGGGATTAGTGCCACCATGGTCCCCCTTGGACACTGTGGCTTGTGGCTACTGGGCAGTGCAGTCAATTTAAATCAGGTTGCGTCTATCCCCGAAAAGTGAACGGTAAAAGCACGTTAAAATGTGATTTGTTGAATGGCGACCAGCAGAACGAAACAGAACTTTTCCCAAGCGTTCCCTTTCCAACAGGCAGCTGGAACTGATAAAGCTGTAATTGCCCCTTCCACTTCAGGCAGCATTCTGGGGAGGGGTGCACAGAAAGCAGCTTCTGTCCTACCTGGTGGGCACAAGAGTCTCACGCAAAGCAAATCTTTGAGTGGCACTGGTGCAAGGATGTAAAGAAAATATTTTCCTTTTTTTTTTTCTTTTTTACATCAGCAAATGTCACATCACCCAAATCCCTTGGTCCCTCTGCATCTTCCCAGCCCCAGTCCTGCTGGTCGTGCCTGTAGGACACTGGAGCAGGGGAGGAAGCAGAGCCCACGTTGCTCCTCCATGCATGGCACAGATGCTCAGCAGCCGGTGGTTTGGCTGCCAGAGGAGCCCCAGAATCAGGCTGGTCTCATAGGAAACAATGGCATTGTTGCCACTGGAATAAACATCCTGGTGGCCCATTTGTGTTTATCTGGTATTTCCATTCTCTGCTGATTAACCCAGCCAAGCGAGGTCTTCATGTGGTAATTACAGCACAGCTCATTTGTGTGTGTTTTACAATGGTGTTGATATAATCCCACTAGAGCACCCCAAGCATGTGCAAGGAGTTCCCACCAGAAATCTAAATAACGCCCCAGCGCTGCTGACAGCTTAATAACATGACAAAGTTCAGTCTCGCTGGATGTCAGGGACAGGAATGCGGCTCAGGCTGCTCTGACCTGGAGCTTTCAAAATACCGTACAGTTGAGGCTGAGCATTTGACAAATAACCTTTTCTTTGCCTGCTCGAATCCATCAGACGCTACCAGGTGCCATGGAGAGGCCACATGCCACTGTTAAAATGTTAAATTGAGTGGCACGGCCATCGAAAGCTCTGGGGAGGGACATTTATCTTTATTATTATTGTTATTAATAATGCAGATATTGCTTTGCGTTGCATTCCAAGGTATTTTTGCAGCACTAAATCATCCAAACGCCCATCGACGGCCCTGATAAATCACACAATAAACCAAAATTCAATACAGCTGTCAGCCCAGACCCCAAGCAAAATCTCAGTGAGCTTAATTATAAAGTTCAGGCGGGGACTGAGCCTGTTTGCGAGGGGACGAGCAGCAGCATGGCACTGCCATTTCAGGCGCTCGGGAAAGGCTGTATCAGCCCTCTCCTCCCGCTCCTCAGTATCTCAGTGCTGCCGCAAGCAGCGGGATGGGGACGGCTGCTCGTGACAATATTTCTCATTGTTTTCCTCTTTCTGCTTTTTCCACATTGTTTCTTTGCTTCTTCCTATTTATTTTAAGCTGCTTCTCTCCGTTTGTATTATTTCTACTTTTCCTTTTGCTCGTCACTTTTCTTCCCGTTCTTTCCCCTACCACTCGCCTTCTATCTCACCATCCCTTTCTTGCTCTTTCCCTCTTCTTCCCCTCCCGATCTCCCCATCAAAGCAAGGAAACCGTAACCCAAAGGAAGAACAAGAATTGAACCTGTGCCAACGCAATGGGCCAAGAGGCTACATATGGAACCAGCAAATCACAGAGCCATGAAGGATGTTAGTGATTTAAAGTTATGTATATTGAAGTCTGGATCTTAAAATGAATCCATAATGGTAGAGGTAACTAATGGAGAGACTTAACTGACAGCAAGCAGAGTTTTTTTCTTTAACATTGTTATGTTCCCACAAACTCCTCTTTTCCGGTCCGCACCCTTTCCCTGCTCCCCTTTCTGATTAGTTCAACATCCACGTTGACAATGAAAAGCTAAAGCTGCCGCTTTATGAATAAAGATTTAAACCCATACACCATAAATATGAGTGCTACTCCAGCTGGATGCAGAGCAAGGCATCCAACAGGCTCTGACAGGCACGGGGCTCTCCCTGGGGAATCGTGCCCCGTGGCAAGGGGTAGTGAATTTTCCCGGCTGAACGGGCATGGCAGCACATCTCTGGCTGCGGTGTGATAAATAACCTCCCTAGGACTCGGGCTTCAGCGGAGACTCAGTGCAAAAGCCAACCAGTCCCCTGTGGCAGCTCAAATACCAACTGCACCGATTGTCTGTGATCATTGCAGATACCCAGAATTAAAATGCTGCTCGGAGGGAAGGATGCTACCATACCTGTATACATACATAGGTATAAATAGATGTACGTATGTGTGTATGCACACATGTGCGCGCGCACACACATACACACAAAACATTATACAAAGAAAAACTACACTAAAACATCACTGTACTTGCAAAGTCGGACACTCCGAACTTAGGAAAGACCAAATATTGTCCATCTGAGCCAAATTTGCTACTTTTTATGGTGGCACTGGGACCTGAGGTGGCAACAGTTGAGGTGCAGGAGCTCTGAGCACTCCCAGCAGCACTTGAAAGCAGTGGGAATGTACCCCAAAGACCGGCCTCTAGTACTTAGTGTATACAGGTATACATACACCATATATATATATACATAAGTGTAAATATGTCTAGACTGTGAGATCCCTCATGGCTCAGGCTGCCTAGCACCCTCCCAAACTAATCCATCTCCAGCATCATTTGGAAATTAATTTGTCCAGGGCCTTGTTTCTAATAAGCAGTTTTCTGGCAGCCATCCAGTTTAAGAGGGTAAAACCAGTAGGGACAAGAGCCATTTCGTGCCAGTTTCTCCCAGAGACTGGGAGTTTCCCCAGCACATTGAATTTATTGGTACAGCAGTACCCTGAAATTGCTATGCAGCGCAACGTCCTGTGACAAATCATGTCTTAAATAGGTGAAACCGAGCATCCGAAGAGAAAACTCGTGTCTGAAGTTCTCAGTCTTGGTTCCCACGCTGTGAACCATCGTCCTGTCCCCCTTAGGGATACAGGGAGTGATCTAATGAATGTTTGTGAAGCAGTTACAAACAACGCTGCTGGAGAAAGCACATGATACGACGACTATTTTAAAGAGCTTCCTAACAGGCTGAGTAAGAAGGAGTAAAGAAGGCCCAGCGCCACACGTTGCCGAGAAAACAAATTGCATCACCCGTTCAGGGTGGCGAAGGGGGCAGGACCTGCGCAGGATGTGTTGCACGAGCCGGTGAAAGCTGGTCCCACAACACACCTGCACGAGGAGGTGAACGAGGATTGCATGGGTGACCTGAACTCCAGCGGGTTTTGAAAAGTCCTTCCCTTGGCACCGGTAATGTTCATTAATATTGTTTCAACAAAGGGATGAGGGAAGGGGGACTTCTTGCAATAAATTCTTTCTCACACTTCTCAATGTATACGCTTCCATCCAGCTTTTCCCAAAACCTGTGTCTTTCCTGTGCCAGGGAACTAGAAGAAATCCCCCCTATTATCTCTGCCCTGGAAAGCAGGAACGTAAGGGTTACTTAAGCACTACAGAAAACACCCCTTCTTTTCGGTTTTTGCAATTTAGGCTTTCCAGACTGCTGCACCTTCTTCCCTATGGCATGAAATTCCCCTTCGCGTTCCGCAATGCTGATTTAAGGAGAAACTTAAACAGATTAAAGCCCCTGGAGTGTACACACAACACACGGGAGAGAAGGGCTGTGTTTCCCCCTCTAGATGCCGAACAACAGGGCGGATTGGAGACTGGCCACCAGCCACTGGCATTGCCAGTGGGACGGTGGTGCTGGAGGAGCCGGTTGCAGTCCTGCTGCGGAATGACTAGACTGCGGGTTTTCCCTTTTCCTCCAGGCTTCACCAGAGAAAGGCTAGATCCTGTTAGCGGTGGCTGAATATTGGCCAGATTATGGGGCATGTGGGTATAGCCTATATTTATTTTTTTTAAGTATATATTTGTTTGATGTTTTGCAAGCATCTGCTTAACATTTCTTTGCTTATCTAAGGGGAGGAAAGAGCCCATTCTTCCCAAAGCCAATTCAGTGCAAGAAAATGTCATAACACCGCTGGGCCCCTTCGTTTCATCCTTCGCCAACGGGACTCCATAGTTCCTCTGCTACTTCTTGGAAAGCCAAGAGCAGTGGCTGGCAATTAAAGGCATCTGCTTGGCTCATGAAAGGAAAGGCATGCACGAGATATGAAGGATGGATGACACCTGAAATGTCTAAACTCTTGCCTGGCGCAGACTGGACTGATTGCAGCGTGTCTAGCAGGATGTGTAGAGTGTTACAGCAGGTATGGAGATAAAAAAGAAAACCCAAACTAAACCCTCCTTGACAAAGCTCCCCCCTACCCCGTCCCTGAAGGAAGAGGTGCCAGCAGCTCCGTGGAGCCCACTAAGGACTCCATTTTTCACGTGGCAAGCAGGGAGAGACAGCAGTACAAATCCCCATCACATAGAGCGATTAGCTGGGTGGAAGTGATCCTTCACAGACCAAATGACCAAAAAAATGACCAGCAGTATAGAGATGCGGCTGTGGAAAGGAAAAAGCCTTGACTTGTTCAGAGCAGATGCGTAAGGAATGATAAAATAAAGACGGGAAAAAAGCTGAGTGATCCAGGTTGTTACTCACCCCATTTTTCATCATTCAGGTCTGCAATCACAATCACTTATGCACCTAGACCAGTGTCCGGAAAGCCTGAGAGCAGTGTCAGGTTTGTGTAATGAGAAGAGCCAGAGCTACAGCTACCTATTTTTAATGAAATAAACACTAAAAACCCCACCACCAGTGTGGAACATGGTTTGTGTCTGGTCAGTATGACAAACCCCAAGTGCTGGAGCTCCTGACAGCATCCTTTGAAGCATTCAGTGCCGGCCACTCTCAGAGATGCTCATCAGGATGGCGCAGTCTCACACGTGGTTCTGGCAATGCGTGACATGACGGAGCTGTGCAAGGTGGGGGTTCCTATGAGAAAATGCATGGCAGTGGTACCCATCACCCATAGCAGTGCTGGCCACGGTCAACCCTCATGCAGTTGAGTGACCAACAGCAAAGCTGTGCTTCCATTCAGGACTGGTTATAAATTAGGTGAAAAGGGGATTGCGTTACCTTATTTATTCATTCTTTGATATGCTTGATGGTGAGTTTTGCCCTGGTTTTCCTCCATGCTGCCACAATCGGAGAGAAAGGGAAAGACCACCTCTGCTATGAAGGTGCCCCTGGGTGCTTGCACATTGAGGACTTAGTCCAACAGCAGCGAGCCAAGGCCCTGGCCTTACACAGTTCTGCACAACTGAATATTTCAGCATTAGTTAAGGCAGAAACATTAGTCTGACACCATCTTTGGTTTGAAGAATTTGAAACAAATTCTCGGTTTTATATCACACATCACATCAAGAGAGATGTGGTACTAGAGATGTGGCCCAAAGGGTACAGTCTTTGGTGACCAGAAAAAAAGTTGACATGTAAAGTGGGAGAAATCATACTTGCACCTCTCCAGTTGCAGCTGTTAGATGGTGATGAACACTTATTATTTCAGATGGATGGTGATTCCCTGTCATTGGATGTGAGAGGGACTCAGAGCCTCTCTCTGTAACACCTCTCTGGAAGTGGTTTGCGTTGGAGAAGCTAAATTCAAAGTTTTGGGCCAGAATAAAATTTATAATACTTCATGTTTGTGTATCATCACATCAGAAATGCCATCCTGGAGCCAAGCCACCCAGCTATGTCTGACCTCTAGCAGCAGAAGCAATATAAGAAATAAGGTAAGTGGAAACCTACTTCTCCCTGGACCCTCTCCCAGCCCTGGAATTTAGGGACTTCTTGACCTGGAAATTGCATCCAAACTTTCATGTTTAACAACTTTAATGGACCTGTTCTTCATGAGATTATCATCTTCATATTTGAACCCTATATTGTCCTGAGTAATGTGCTCTAGGCATTCCTGTGTCAGCAGGGGAGTTGGACTAGATGATCTCTAGAGGTTCATTCCAACTCTGAAAATTCTGTGATTCCGTGATTCATTTTGATGTGCACAGCATCCTCTGGTAAAGGGCTCCAAAGTTTAATTATGCACTGTGTAAAAAGGCACTTCCTTCTGTTTGCTTTAAACTTGCTGCTTGATTCTTTCATTAGGAACATGTAAGCTGTGATATGAGAAATACTGAATAATCGTTCCCCATTTCACCCCATCCATTATTTTACAGACCTGTATTATAACCCCACGGGTTCTCATGTCCTGTGTGCTGCGCTTGGACACTGCCTTGGAGAGCACTCTCTGGTCCAGGCCAACACGGTGCCACCAGCTCCATGAACCATACGGCACCGACATCTGGGGGTCAGTGCATGAGCTGTACCCTGGCCATGTTTCCTCTTCTAGCACGGATGTAGCTTACTTTTCCTTGCTGTCTTTCCCTTTATTTCTATTAAATGGACTTTTACATCCAGTGATGAGTGTAGCTGTATTCAAGCTGTGAGTGGACATTTTTTTCTTGCCTGTTGCCTGTTTAAAAAAAGTAAATAACAAATCAAACAAAAGTTCAGGAATAAGCCAATGAGAAAATAAACCACTTTTATTCAAATTATCAGGTGCTAATCACTCTTGGAATATAAGATTATAAACATCTCCAAGTCAGGAAGGTGGATTTCTTCATTTAACACATACTTATTTGAAGGATACAAAAGAAATGTTTGCTTATTTATGCAAAAGCTCAAAATGAAACAATGACCAGATACTTTTTTGCTTTTAAAAATTAAATTTAACTGTTTCTTCAATAATAAAATATGCTGCCTATTATACAAAAAAGACATTGATTTTATTCACAGTTGACAAAGTATAGCCGCACAATCATAATATTAAAAGTGAACTGCAATGACATTTTATTTATATTCTTCCTATTATTATATATTACGAAGGTTAGAGCAGCACGCAAAGGCTCTAATCAGGCTCCTGTTGTGTTAGGAGCTGTACATACAGAGAAGAAATATATGGTTCCTACCCCAAAAAGGTTACAGTCTAATCTAAAATTAGCCATTAACAGAGGATGTGCCTCAAACGAAAATCACAAGTAGGCGAAGGGATTTATCCTGTCTTTCTTTCTTATCTGATGGAGACCCCTAGATGCACAGTTACTTTTCAATGTCAACCGCTATAAAATAGTTGTTTACAAATAAATGACTTTTCTTTGAAGGTTACTGGGTCTGAGTTTAAAGATCATTCCTGCTTTCTCCTTGTGAGTCCCTGATTTCACTTTTATCCCATCAGATCAGGTGGTGACAATCCCAACAGCCATTAGGTGTTTCTGAGCTTAATGACATTTTGGAGGAGAAAACCCAGTCCTGAACTTGGGTCTGGGCCAGTATCTACAAATTCGAGTGTCCTTTCAAATGAGTTATTTTTTGCCTGTGTAATGCCTCGAAGAGGTACCACGCCTCATCATCACGTCATTGTTCATATCCCAAATTTTGCTTTTCAATGTCATTGCGATTTTTAAGCAACTGGGGGTGGAGGTAAGTTCAGGGCCATTGAGGTCTCTGTACAGGTCGCTTTCACACTGAACATGGAAAATATGTCCATATACCTCTTAGGACTTCCAGACTGGTTCCTGCTATCCTCTCTCAGTGGAAGGACAGTAGCATGGACAGTGGGCTCCCCTTCCTCTCTTTCAACCTCAGACCCCCCTCAAAGTAACCAGGACTGTGCCCCAAATGAGTAAGGATTTGAAAATGGGTGGGTTTGGAGAAAAAAAAAAAGCATTTCCATTCACCCCCAAATCTCACTTTGCAATTTGGTTTTGATCTTCAGGCTTTAGAACTGAAAACAGTCAGACTACAAAAATAAACCTATTGATTGCTAGATCACAAATTTCTAGGCAATACAGAGCAGGACCCTTCAATTTAAAAAAAAAAAGGGGGAGTGTGGGGGTTTACCATCATAGCTCTGAGGATTTGCGCCGATGAGGACCCATTCTCCAGAAAGCAAACCAAGCAGCTATTGGGAATTGATTCACAGCCTCTGAAAATACAGTCACGTGCACAAGCAGTCAGATTTGTGCTAGGAAAGAGGGTTGGGTGGGGGCTTGGGGTTTTTCACCCCAATTTCTTATGGTTAATAATGCCCAGTAATTTCCAGCACTAAACAATGCAATATACTCCTGGTTCATTTGAAACCCAAGGCTTAGACACAAAATGGGCATTGGAAATGAGACGTGAGGCAAGGTGGCAGCTCAGCACACTTAAGGGAACATTTTTAAGCCATTTAGCAGGAGTTTATTGCTTCAGCGCAGGAGTCTTTGAGCATTCAAGCACGACAGGGTGTGCATTGTTGTGCCAGAATTGCCCGCCTTGGGTGTGTGTGGTGAGCGGCAAGGGGCCAAAGGCTGTGTTTAAACGCACCCGCACGAGAAACGCGATTTAGGCAGAACAAAGCCCACTCCTGTTGTGCCTCCCCGTGATTACAAAATAGATCTGTGTCGTTATAAATAGAAAATGACTGGTGACAAAGATGCTGCTTTGACTCACTCCTGAGGCCGAGCTCTTGCGCTGCGGTTCCTGATGTCAGACCCATTTAGCGGCTGCGCGGCAGGCAAATGTGTCTGGTTCAGGCTTAGCCAGTCTGCATCTCATGATGGCTTAATCTCATTTTATAACAGCGGGGGGGGGGTTCACTGTGGTCCTTCGCAAGCGACGCTATCCGTTCACTCAAGGACGGTCCCGGATGCCTTCTGAAGTGCGCTGTGCCCATTGCGAGACTCAGATAGCTAAACAGCAAATTACCCTGTCCTCCGTAGAGACTGCCAAACTGTCTGGATCTGTGAAGCTGAGATCCTGCTTCTACACAACTAAATGGTGCAGCTCTTGTTTATTCCAGCGGGAACAAAATCAAAGACATAGAAATAACAGTGCTGTTTCAAAAGTGTAAGTTTTCCTCTTTATGCCACCTTCCATCCCAACACATTTTACAGCATTATTGAATTAAATAATGCAGTTAAATAAAGTGAATATATGTATATATAGTTTCCATGTTGTACAATCAGTAATAAAAAACCAAAACCCAAAACAATGGAGATTGGAACTGAATCTTAAATCCCTATTGCAATTTCTGGAGTACTCTGTTTAGTCCTAAGCATGATCCTTAAAACCAACTGTAGTCTTCTTGCTTAAAATCACACTTCTATATATATTTTATACCATAGTTTATTCCCAAAGCTAGGGATAACCTCTCATTTCCTGAAAGCTCTTAAAAACTTCCTTAATGAAAAAGTAGAGAAATCTCTTGTTTGCAAATTCTATTTACTTATCGCTTACTTCCAAACTAAAGTAGTTAATTTAATGGGGGGGGGGGGG
>VYXH01000687.1:172371-261848 GCA_013397275.1 Burhinus bistriatus | reverse complement strand
TGGACAGGAGAGTGCGGCGGGGCGCGAAGTGAAAAGGAAAAAGATTAATGTGGTGCCTATAGCCATTTCCCAAATTCTTGAGAGTTTATAGACCTAGGGAGACAGGGAAAGAGCAACTTCTCAGCAGTGCAGCAGAATAGGCTGAAATGATCCTGTGAAAGCCAAGTGATTCTGGAAATTAAGGGATGTTCACTCCTGCTACGGTTCTACACTGCTAACTGCTTTTAGGGCTCCCAGTAGTACCCATTAGCAATAGCCAAGCTTTTCTGTTTTAATTTAATTTAATTTAATTTCCACCAACAAATTCCACCCTGTGGTGAGAATTGACAGTATCATGTTGAGAACCATTAAAGCATATTTGGATTGTTTTTACTCCATGTATATATAAAAAAAAAAAAAAATCCCCCACCCTTCTTAGTTTTCTTTAGACACGCCACTTCATAATAAGAGTGAGGCAGACACAACGGAGGCATCGTTGTACTGTGGGATACCACCATAGGGAGTGTGGTTGGAGATAGAGCAGAACACGCCTTGGCATTACACTGCCAGCGTGGCCTGGTCCCAGCTCCACTCCGAACCTCCCCATGATAAACCAGAATGGAGCCTGACAGCACTGGTGGTGTCCCTCCAGTGACCACTGGGACAGAGCTGGTGTCCTTCTTCTGCAATAAGACCTTATATATCACTGCTGCTTCCTTTTCTCCTTGAGTGTTTTCTGTTCTCTAAGGACGTCTTCACGCTTGAAACATCTTCGTGCTTATGTAGCCTTGGGCTCTACTGGGAATTCCTATTGGGAATTCCCCCGCTGGGAATTCTGCCACTGGATTTCAAAGGAAAGAGAATAATAATACTCTTCATTAATATAGGCTTTTCTGTCATGACTTTTAGGCCCCTATCCAGGCAAGCAGGCAAGCACATGTTTAACATTAAACACATGAGTAGTCTCTATTCACACGCTGCAAGCTAGAAATGCTCATTAGCGTTGGATCATGGCCCCAGCTGAGCTGCTAACGCACTTCAGCTAGAGAGCCGGCCCGGAGAGAAGGTGGCACTGAAACCTTTCATCATAGTTGCACCAAGCTGAGCAGCTTGGGCGTCTCCCACCCGAGCGCTGCTACTCCAGCGGGCGATGGGTCGTCCCTTTGGCAGCAGAGGCACGACCTGCTGAGCTGCGATAATGTCATCCTTCAGAGCTGGTTGGTTGACGAGCACCGCTCAAAACACACCACATCCAAGTGCATCCTCGGGAGTATTTTCAGCTTTAGCATCTCTCCACTAAATGGCGAAAGGGGAATGATTTGGGGCCACAGGGGAATAACGTGATTGCTGCGGTCTCTGAGATGCTGCCGAGTCCTGTAACGCTGCGTGGTGACTGCCTGAGGAGTTACAGGGGGCTCTTTAGACCTTTAGCTCAAACGTTAAAACACGGACTGATCAAGCTTTGAAAACCAGCATTGGGTGGGGGTTCTGCGCTTTCCTAGGGCTGGAGCGTTGTTTGGGACGTGGGGCAAGGAAGTAAAACAGATTAATGCTTTCTCCTTGCCCTGCACGCGAGCTAGAAAGGAGGAGAAGGGAACAGGACCCCTCTTTTCACTGCCTAGCACTGAGTTAGTGGGCTCTCACAGTTCAGTGCCAGTACAACCCAGCACATCCCTCCTGACCAAGGAAATGGGAAATTTTGTGTCTCTGAAGGAACATCTCTATGTATCCTGGGGAAATCCCTCAGCAAAGCTGCCTTAAACATGGTGGCTTGCTCAAGTCTGTGCTGAAAATCACAGTCCAGACTAAATAGCCTGTCACTCTTGGTTAAAGCATCCCAGATGAAAAGACACATTTTTTAAAAAATTGTTTTAATACTGTTTTCTCCAAAAAAATCATTACCTCCTTCAACTTCTCAACAAGTACGAGCCTCACAGCTTTCCTGCCTCCTCTGGAACTGCTAGGTCATCGCAGACATCAAAATTAATGAAGAGATGAAAGATTCAGCAGAAAGGCAAAAATCTTACTAGAAAGAAGAATGAGTTTATCTAGCAGAATAATAAGCAAATGCAAACTTCCTCGTGCTTAAAAGAATACACATGAAGGAGGACAGAAGATGTTAGGGTTATTTTTTTTCTTTAAAACACCAATTCATTTTAGAAAGTGAGTGTTCCCGTGCCTTTCTGGGGCTTTACCTAAGTGGGATTTCCACTGCCTAGATTTTCGCAGTACCTTAAAGTCAGCTAATTAGCCAACCTCAGTCAATGCAGAAAGGGGGCTGTCTTTGCTTCATCCCACAAGACGGATGGGTTACGCTACAACACGCTTCCCCGTGTGCCCATCCACAAGCACCCTGCTACTTAGCACTGAGGAAATGGCAGAATGGTTATGGCTAACTTGGAGTTGACTTTGAGCAGGGACGAGAGAGGAGGAAAGGTGGCTAGGGGTTACAATAAAATAAATGTGCATTCAAAATAAATGCTATGTGTAATTCAGCTGAACTTTCTTGTAGGAAACAAAGATGTCTAGTTTCTCTGATACTGGCTGTCATTCCTCCATGGCAGTGGCTTTTCAGCTGATGCAGACGTAGAAGAAGAGCTGGTAACCTGTAGCTGTATGTTCCACGCTAGTCCTGATAAAGCAGTATCACTATATGATTCTTTCTATTGGAATAAAAACGTCTGTCAGAAGCTCTCTTTTAAATAGTCTTGAAACAGATACTTCTTTAATCCCACCTGTACAGCAAGAAGACCTCTTGGCCATTCAAACAGTCTAACTGATAATAAGAGTAACTAATATACGAGATCCTCTAGCACTCTCATACCACTGCTAATAGAAGAAAAATCAATATTAGTTCCAATATGAATGGAGTGTTGGATTGACTGAACAGGGAGCTTTGAAATAAATATCTAAGAAATGTTTGGATGAAATGGACATCTTTACAGACATTTGGTCTGCATTTCTGAAATGTAGATGATTAAATCCACATTGTTGGCTTCTTCCCCGCTGCACTATGTCTTTCTTTACATCTTGCAAAAAATTTATGAACAAAGTTATTGTAAATCTGCAATGTCTGTCTTGTCACTTAGATTCTTTTCAGAAATGCTGCCTTGCCAATGTAGATATACAATCCTGTATGATTAATATTTATTACTTATAATTCTAAATACAATGGAAGGTCACCAAAAATACCCTGCCTAAAGGAGTCTGGAGCCCTTTAAAATCTCACTGGTGATGGATCCTGAGTCTTGAGAACTGAGCTCAAAATCTTAGCAAAACACTTTTCTATGTAGGATTTCCAGTATTTCCTGCTTCTGACTATGGCTAAAGCCAAAAAGCACAAAGGTGAGCAAAAGTTACAGATCTGAAAACAGGAGCTTGGATTTCAAACCCAAACAAAGGTCAGGGAATGCCTGAACCTGTCCATAATCTTGGATCAGCCTACAATAGAGCTATGAGTAAGATGCAAAGTTAGGATGCAGAGCGGGATTTGAATTCACACAGAGTGGGCATGGTAACTGAAAACGATTTCATCTTCCACTTATTCTTTCTCATATCCATCAATACATTATATCTACATTTTTTGGGGGGTGTTATCAGAAAAATGAAGATATTTAAGGATTTTCTTATTACTAATTAAAAGGAAGGTAGCTTGGCGATTTTCAGGTTTTATAGTGAAACCCTAAAAAACTTTTAAGAACATGCAGATCATCTTACGAAAAGCTCGTTTTCTTTTTGATATAAGCCCAACCATTTTTAAACATAATATTTTAAAAACAGATGCAATTTGAAGTTGCTGAGATCAACTGTGCTTTGGCCCTCTTCTAGCAAAATTGAAGTAAGACATACTAGAACCATGGGATTCAGCAAATTGGTGAAGATTCACAGAGGCAGAAGAAATCAGGACAGACCCTGAACTGGTTCACTTGCCCTGCCTGAGATCTGCTGAAGGAGCTAAACATAATAAGCACAGAGCAAGAATATGCATCTGCCTCTGCATCTTTATTCAAAGATTCACTGCAGCTGTGATTAAGCAAAGCCACTAATTGAAGTACAAAACCTGGAAAAAGACAACTGAGAAAAAATGTAGATTCTGTTGATCGGCATGCTCCTAGCCAAATTATACTGAAAGTAAAAAAATCCCAGTGACCATTAATCAGGCAGAAGACTTTTCACTAGAAACAAATTTGCAGAGCATTGCTAATAACACTTTTCTAAACAGACAGAGCCATCTTGACCAGCGTGCTCAGTGAAAACAAAACCAGAAAGACAGACGGAAAGGACTGAGTCAATTAAAATAAAAAAATAAATAAATGCCTTAATTTAAAAAAAAAAAAAAAATCACAAATAATTCCAATCTCATGAAGAAATGTTTTTAACAAGCCACATGTGCTTGCGCAGACACTTCTAATCTCATTAGATTTTTCTGGCTGCTATTAGTGCTCTCTGAGCCAGCTGATTTCTCAGCAATATTTTAAAGAGTGCGAGCCTTTGCCCTCCAGTCTAGTCGTTGCTAAGATAGCCCGTTCTAGGGGAAGACTTGGGAGTTCATGGATTTTCTTCCAAGGTTTTGGAAAGTTCAGAAAAAATTGACCATTGCATGCAAAACAATAGTCAACCACAAACTATCTTCACAGTCAATGAGCAACATTCTGCTCCCAGCTGGGTTAGTGTGAAAAGCGGAATAATCCCACCAAAGCAACAGGATGGCTTCAGATTGTCATCAGCATCACACAGCAGAGGCTGGCTTTTGATGGTGTCTCCAGTCCTCCAGGTCTCCGGCTGCAAACAAGCCTGCTGCGAGGTTCCCCTCGGTCACAGCTCACCGGCTTAGGGTTCCCCTCAAATCAGTGCAGCTCTGGCAGCTCTGATCAGAAGGGGAGCCGCATCGGGTTACAGCTCAGCTTTATTTTATCTTTGAAAACAATGATAAATCCCCCCAAAACTGAAAATCGAGAGCCACATGCACTGTTGTACATATCAGGGCACGTGATTTTCATGCAAAAGAGCTGTCATTGCGGACTTGCTAAAGTAATGTGCAAATAATCACTTGTATAAAGCAGATTGTGGCAGGCAGATGCTACAGATAGAACAAAACAATCAGTTTTAGAAAAAAATCCTAATTCAGAATCATGTAACCTGGATCAGTAAACCCTGGATGAGCGGGACTAAGGCATCATGCATGGATTTCTGCTAGCGTACTTGCTGAACTTCTGGCTAGAAATGTGCCCTTCTCTGTTTTAGCCTGCCCTCTTCGAGGCTCTCGGAGCAAACTTCTCCTGGGGTGAGATGATGAGTGCTTGAAAGTGACCCATCTGGAGCCCAACGTGAAGAAAGTGCTTCCCCTGCCTGGAATTTGTGTGCAGCGACAGCTTTCTCCTGCCTATCCAAGTTTCCCAAGATAGCAAATATAAAGGAACTGTCAACCATACAGTCAAGACGACAATATCCTACGTGCTTTGGTTAGCTGTGCCGATTCCCTCTATAGTCGCTGGAGTCAATATGCTGCCCCTGTTATTGCTACGTCTGTGTGTCTCTACCAACTAGCAGATCCACTGGGCATTTTGGCACTAGCCCCGCTCTTCCAAGGGCTGTCTGCTCGATTTCTTATTCACTCTCTTGCACTTTAAACATTCGGATCCAACAGCATCATGCAAATTTTATGCAAAGTAGCATCTGCAAGTCTGACATATTCACTCAGGCTTCCCCCTCTTGCACCAAGTTAAAAATAAATACCCTATAAACTCTTGGGCCTGCTAAGACAGAATATGCATTCAGAGTTTTTTAAATATAACTGCTAAGAACATTTCTCCTTTAGGATCAAGCTCCTTTTTTTCCCCTCTCTCTCTCCTGTTCTGCTACTGCCTCAAGGATCTCAACAGCACTGGGGGAAAAAGCGTCCACAAAATAACCTACGGAAGAATCAGTTCTGTGTGTTCCTAACTTTCTTACTTGAAATTTCAGCTAAGCTCCTATTTCAAAACTCCAAAGAATACAGATGGTGGTATACCCCCAACATGAAACAAGAAATTAGTAAAGTGGTCTCATTTCCAATACTGATTGCGAATAATACTAGTTGCGCCAGATCTTACGTTCAGATTTCAAAGGGTCTCCACCCCTCACGCTAGAGCTGCCTTCTCTTTTCTCCAGGGAGAAGCAGATTTGTCCCTGACCAATACAGTTGAACAGGTGCAGTCATAGGGATGCCAACCAGATAGCATAATGATAAAGTATGTCTTAAGGCAACAAGGAGAAGAGTCTGTAAAAGGGGATACTGAGCCACCGCCGAGGTCAGTTAGGACTTGCTGAGCCGCTTGGCCACGTCTGCGTAGGCTTGCTCAATTTCTTTGTCTGCCGCACAGGTGTTGGTGAATTCATCCCTGGCATATGCGTTCTTCAGGTACCGCCACAGCCCCGTCATCTCTGTTGGGAACTCAAAGTTGCGGTATTTCTTTGCAACAATCTAAACCAAAGATAAAAGAGGGGAAAAAGCATCTTGCTAGTGACATATCTCCGGATTCCTTTTTAGAGAGATTCTTATTCTTTCTTGTCATATAATTAATAGCAAAGGAGAGATATGTTTCGACGCTCAGGGACTTATAATAGAAAAGCCCGAAAGGTGACTGGTGGTTGTCCCCTATCTTGCAAGGATGCTACTTGGCCTAAGGACACTCTAAATCAATGGTCTGGCTACTGTCACCAAATTATAACTTCTACGGTACCTGAAGTTCATTAATTTTACCATATTGGGTTTTGGTGGTTTTTGCCCGTCTTAAGTACATCACTTAAAGCTGAGACGCCACATAAGAAAGCTGATTAGCTGAATTATAAAAAGCAAGAGAGATTTAAGAGAAAGGCATTAGTAACCTTTATATATAACATATTTTCATATTAATTATTATATTTATATTTAACATTATATTTTGCATATACTGCATTTCTATTTTTATTATATGTAATATATTTTGCCTGGCCAATGATGTCAGAGGATGTAACCACCTACAGCTGTTGGAAGGCTGTATCTGTGCTCATGCAAAGGAAAAATTCAGGGTGGTATGGGCACCATGACTGAGAAACCTACACGATTTAGCAGACATTAGAAACAAGAGTATTAGGATAAACTGGGGGAGAAAATGGTTATTTCAAGACTTGTTAGACTAGGAAACTGTCTATCCAGGGAAATTTTTGATTTCTAAAAACACTCAGGCCCTTATTCAGGAAAATAGTTAAGTGCATGCTTAATTTTAAGCACCTGTATAGTCCCATTGAGGTAAATGGGACTAATCTGTGCTTAAAGCTAGTTGGTTGGTTAAGTAGCTTGCTGGATTGGGATATTTCAGTTTTCATGTAAGAATATACCATATAGAATAATCCTGTGGTGACAGAATGAACTAGCTGATAGGAAGGGATGGATTAGCTGATTTAATGACTGCTTCCAATCTCTAATTTTTCTGACAGTATAAAATTGTTCCTGGGCATAAATTACATACATATGTGCCACAGAGTTCCCCTTTATTTTTAAAGCACATGGTAGAGCTGTTTTCCATCTCAGATTTCTTAGGACAGTCATGTTCTCAGAAATGACTGTGATTTGGTTTTATTACCAGGATCCACTTGGTATATGCAAGTCCAAATCCTGTCCTAAACTGCATTTAATTAAGCATTCTTGCCTTCAATGATGCTTCACGTACACACGGGGAAGATAAAACCTGCTGGGCAACTTAAGTCAAGACTTTCACAATTTCCAGCACACATCTTCCATCAAATGAAAAAGTCTTAATAATTTACCCTTTTCTTCCATCTGTAAAATACTTTTCAGGCAATATCCTATGGCTATGCTTGTCTCAGAAAGATTTTAATTCTCTTTTGAAATCTTTCATTTCATTCCAAGGAGACAGGAACCAGTAAGGGGCCACACATTCATCTTGCATTGTCTGACTCCAACGTCACCAATGAAGATGAGCCAAAAAAAGAGCTAGACCTGTGAGGATATTATCGCATTTCTGACCTGGTGACTTATGCACTTTTTTTTTTTTTTCCTATTTTTTTGTATTTTTTGCATGCGTGCAGTCAGCTTCCGGGCTCAGTTTATGTTTTGGCTCATGGAGCCAAATTAGATGCATGACTTGGCCTTAATTCCTAGCTTTCTTGCTTGCCAAGGTCTGCCAGGTACTTGCTTTATTCTAAAGAAACATGTAATCTGATAAATTAAATAAATGCAACATTTAGAAGTCAAGATGATGTACAGCATTTGCACTATACCAGCGACCATTGTACATCTTAAATCCCGGGCCTTGGCGGTGACTTTGATTTGTTAACTTCTCTGTGTGAAATACCAGCTGGAACAAATATTCCCCAAAAGATGGACTGCTGCTCTTAAATTACAAATGAGTAGGAACTGACTAAAGTTTTGACATCTCTCTTAAGAATAACGGGAACTAATTAATATGAAATATGCTGTTACTTGCAGTAAGGTCAAAATAAAGAGATGTGATACCTAGATCTTAATATTGTCTTTGGCACTAATTAGCGATGGGACAATTTCCCCATGTACTAAATACAAAGTTGCTGAAGTTAACCTATAGGAAATACGGAGGAGCAAAAGTGTGTTTCAAACTCTGCTCCTCTAGCACTGAAGATGCCTCTGCTGACACACATATTGGCCTTAGCTCACGGCTGTGGGAGCAGGGCACTTCATTGTCAGATAAGGCTTCTTTGACCATCGCGTGACATCTTTTACCTTGACAACATGGAGTTTGGGCAGAAGGTTGCAGTCAGCAAGAGTCAGGTCATCTCCATCCAGAAACTTGCGTTTAGACACTTTCTCCTCTTCAGTGCTGTCGGCATCAATCTCCTCTGGCAGAGGGGTTTTCAGATAGTCATCCAGCTTCTTCAGAGCCTTCACCAACCCTCTTTCAAGAGCTTTGCCAAAAAGCAATGAATAAGTGATTAGGGCAGAGTAAGAATTATTTAGAAACACTCATTGTCAATGGCTATGGTAGTATCTCAAAAAAAAAGCCAAGAACCATTTCTTTGTTGTTAATTTGTGCTTCAATGCCCACACGATCTGATGACAAAGTCGCCCAGTAAGGCCTGCCTGAGGGTAAAGCTCATCCTGCCATGGAAAAAGGAGACACAGGAAACTGTCGTGCCATGTCGTCTCCTGACTAGCAAAAAAAAAAAAAAAAAAAAAAAAAAAAAATCACAAACCAAACAGTGAAAGAGATCACGGAAGGAAAGAACAGCTTGTCGTTATGATACACCAATAAAACACATTCACCCTATGACATTTTTGTGGTCTGTTGAGGCCATCACACAGTAAATTGGAACCCTGTATGCCACTACATTATTTTTCTAAGCAGCCAGGTAGAACTGTAATGAAGAGGAATTTTCTACCAATACTTCATCTCTAAAAAGTTGTAGGTTTATTACTTTTAAACCCCTTCCAGAGTAATTAAAGGTAATACCAATAACTCCAGAGATGCTAACCAGAGCTCTACAGAGCTGGAAGATACACTAAAACTGAAATGAAGTAATATAATTAAATACAACACTACACAAAAGAGATGAGATATTCAGCCACTGTTAAGATTCCCACTCACTTCAGGTTCAACTTAGGTGCAAATTCTCTTTTTGATATGTCTCAAATCAGGTATCACAATGGAGAAGAGACTTTGGACCTCTCACTTCAATTGCTAAAGACCAATATACAGAGGAGTGTAATTTTTTTACTTAAAAATATCAACCCAGGCACAGAATTTGTGTTCTTTTGCTTTACCAGCAGGATAGTAGAAAAACTTGGTTGCAGCAATGCACTTAGAGAAAGCTGAAGACTGTACACAGGTTTGCGTGTTATTTAAACTGCAAACACTCTGGGGCAAGAAGGATCTTTTGCATCTCTGTTCGAAGGGTGACAAGCACGATGGGGTCCTGCCCCCTGACAAGCGATCCAAAGTGCTAAAGCAATATAAATAAGAAACAGCAAGAATTTACAATGTGAAAAAATAACAACATGACTCAAGGGCTTAGGGCCAGAATTTCAGCTGGTGAAAATTACCTGCAGTGATTTATACCTGCTGCAGATCTGGCCTGGAGTCAGCAGTTAAGGCCTAATCCTGTAAAATCTTATATCTCTGAGTAACTTACTGCCATTTAACTTAGGGGAGACTACTCAGTGCGTCAAGTTACTCAGGCGGTGTAGCACTACAAGGCCTACGGAGATAATTTTATTTATGGAGCACAACGTAAGCTTCAACAGGCTGCAGCGATCGCCCTGCGCGGAGCAGCTTGCTGGCACAGGTAGCTCCGCTAGCTCTGCTGTCAGCTGCCCCTGTGTTTTTGGCACGGAGAGAAAGGCGGTGCGTATGGGGCCATTGAGAGAGCAGGAGCCGAACACCACAGAACATGATTTCTCTGCTGCCTTAACATCCATTAAACCTTGTGCCAGTGGTGGAAGTCAGATTAAGCTGCCTGATGTCTTGCTCCCACTCAAGCCTCTTGGCCAAGCACCAGGGAACCATACCAGCTCTTTTGTGGCTGACTCTTAGACACAGTGGCAAATCCTGGCTTAATTGATTGACTGGAGAAATGACTGCAATCCAACTGAAAACACCCCAACAAACATAGCAGGGAGGGAAGGAATTTTATTTCTGAAAGCAAAGCATCTAAAGCGACTGAAGTGCTGCCATCCATAAAACAAAAGTGTTGCCATCCCCTATTTAATCAATTCAAATTGAATTTTGACACTGACATTCTGCTGTCAGATGCTGGCAGTGGTGTCTTTAATCGTCTGCAGCTGTGCTCTGCCGCACAACTTCTGCTGAAGAGTAGTGACTGTATAGCATGTAATATACCCCCATGTGGCAACACTCAAAAGATTTAGCAAACTCTTTTTGGTTTGACCCGTAACACCTGTTGAATAGATAGTTCTCCTTCTCTTGGTCAGCCTCAGACTATGTCCTCTTACAATGAATTCATTTAGAGACAATGGAATCGAATTAATCTGATTTAATTCAATTTTGCACATTCAGATTTTAGAGAACTGGCTTAACACTGAGCATTTTCCAGTATCCCCTTCACCCAGCGGGATCGTGGGTTCTCCGAGTCATCTGTGCAATGTTTCCAGTATCAGCACTACGTGAGATGCTCCGCGCGAGCCCATGGGGTCAGTTAGGTGTGTGTATGAGGACAGAAGCATCAGGTGGGATGCATTTACGTAACTTTTCTGGAACTTATTAGGGTTGGGGTTTTTTTGTTCTTACTGATATATCAAAGTGCGTCATGGCTGTCTCAAAAACAATGCCTGGAGTGAAGCCTATTTGTGACAGTGGGAAAAACATCTATCTGAATTCATACTTGGCGCTTGCATACGGCAGCTTTAGGCCAGAAATAAGCGTATGTTCAGGGTTCAACGCTTCTGTGACCTAATTCACAGGCTCTGCTGGAACCCACAGGATACTGACATCTCGCGGTGAAATCACCAGTCAGGATCATCTCATATCCTGATAGTCAAGAACTGGACCACTACTTGTGACTCCAATGACCTCATTTAATTAGTCCAAACTCTTGTGATCCGAGTAAATCTCTGAGAAAAGCCGTGAAAATAGAAGACTAGTAGAGTAGTGAACAAGGGAGAACTGCCTTTCTTCCAACAGATTAGTGACAGAATTTTGAAAAGAGAATGAAGATCCTAAAATTTCCATTTCAAATGGAGTGTACATACACAGGATCAGATTTTTAAATCTTGTTGATGGTTTTCACGGCATTTTTTAAAATCCCTATGCGAATATCCATGTTGCAAATCCTACTTTCTAGGTGCCCTGACACATTCAGATTAATCTATATGATTTCAAGTCTTATTTTCCTTGAGAAGGTGCTCAGGGAAATCCCCACTCAAAGTAGGAGGATGCATAAAAGAATCTCAAAAACATTGAAGCAAGAGGTTTCTCACCCCCATGTCTCAGAGAGCACTGTGTCTAATGCTGGCATGCGTAGGAGGACCCACCTTATGTTTGAAGCCACCAGAATTCATCAAAAGAGAGAGGTAACAAAAGCAGGTCAGTTTTTAATTTCTTACTAAAAATTTTGGGAGAAGTGCTGTGATTTTACCAGTGGTATAGGGAGAGCATTTTCCTGGAAAGTGGAAGACAGGTTCAAATGCCTTTTCAACGTGATGTCAGCCCAGATCTGCCAGATGAGACCCCACCAGTGGAGTATCAGGTAATTGGTACAGCTCTCCTGTTGAACTGTTTCACTTTCCATAAATGACTCAACATTCAGTGGATCACAACTGACGGCTAACACCACAAGTAAAAGTCAGAAAAACTAACTCTCTCATTTTCTCTCTTATCTGGTTGATATTTAAGCATTATGTGAAAGGTGAAAAAAACATGAACAGAGACCAAGAAATAACCTCCTCAGAATATCCTACAGCTCTGAAGGTTTCGGGACTCTTGCTGAGGAAAGAGCTGTCTGGGTTCATATTACTGAGCAAACCCAGCAGAAGAAAGATTTTATTCTAACCATCCCATACCATGGCTATTTTGTGAAAGTCTGGATGACTCTATACATCGTCTCCACTGAGAAGACGGGGGACAGCAGAAACTCACCAGGGCAGGGGTCTTGTGAATACCAGCAACAGCACTAGACTGAATGAAGACATTTAAAACAGTGTGACTGACTAAAAAGTGACATTTGTGAATGTACTACCCATAATGAATTTCAGAAGCGGCTAAGCAGCTAATTCCTTTAGCAACTTATCCTCTTGGAAACATCATTAAATAACTACATAGGTTTGCTGATAACAGCTGAGGCTTCACTGCAAGTCAATGAGTGGGATTAATCTTCCCCAAAGTGAGTAAATTAAATGACTAGGTTTGAATTAAACACCCTGACCTTCCTCTGTAGTCAGTGGAGTCCTCTCTTCTACACTTGGTTTAGGTGACCCCTAAATCAGCTGTGTGGAGTGTCTAACCCTGAAGTGTCTAATCTCAGCCTGAAGTGTCTTGGTAATGTCAGGGTGGAGGAGTCAATATTACAACACCAAGTGGAACTATGCCTGCGAATGTGGCTCTGTGCTGCTTTTGAAATTTCTACCTCCGATTGCTTCCCCACCCTGCAGACTTTCAGTAGGAACTTAGAGATCCCAAATGTGACCAGCTCTGCGAGAGGAACCCTGTCACCAGGTTACCCGTGCAACAGCTGCAGTGTCTGAACTCCCCAAAACCATCTTTCTGGACAGCACAAAGGCACCAGCATCGTATTGCCTCCACAGTGATGTATTTAACATAACTTCAAATTCCAGGAAGTTCTACCTGTGTATATACAAAATCCATGGTGGAACCATCTCTCTCACCCTTCACTACTCCGCTCTGGGCTGCTTACGCAGCCAAAGACAACTTACAGCAATCACAGTCCTACGGTGTCATCCCACCAACAGTAAACAGCGATATTAATAAAAAATCCTCATGAGCTCTTTGTGATTTTCCTTCTCCTTTCAAAACTATGCTTTTATACAACTTTACTTAAGAGTCCTGAGTTAGAAGCCAGAAAAATAGCACTTTCCAACCTCAAAGCAACCACAGAACACTTAATGAACGTATTACCATCTGTCAAATGCACAGGGTGAGGTTCAATTTAGCTGATGATACCTAATTCACAATGACGCTCTGTTTTCAGCAAAAGGTTACTTGATGTTGAACAATGAGATTAACAAATCCTGACATGCACAGAAATACAAATAATGTAACAAAAGTTAATAATTGGCAAAATTGTGCTCTCGGTTACACTGACATAAAAGAGGAGTAACTCCGCATTGTCAACAAGCTATTCCATATTTACTCCAGTTCAACCACGAGCAGACTTTGGCTCTGTTATTCAACTCTTCAAGCAAAAACTTCCTTAAACTATTAGCCTGTGCAACTATTTTCAGGGGACAAAGAGAAATCCTTGTGTCTTGAAGCACTTATACCACAACTGAACAAAACATTGGAAAATGTAATGCATGGAGCAACCCTGCAAGTCAAGGGGAGGGCCAGATGACAAAGATTCATTACTAGGTACTCAGGGTGAAATTTTGGCCATACCGAAGCCCATGGAAGTTTTGCTGTTGACTTCAGTGGGGTTAGGATTTCTCCAGCAGCTTTTAAAGCCAAAATGAACTATTATAATCAGTTAATCTGACCTCCTGAATAATACCAGCCATAAAACTTCCAGCGTCATCGGTCGTTTCCATCTCTATTTTCTGCAGGTCAAATAAGGCTGAAGCAAAACGGAAAGTAACTAGAAAGTAGTAAAAGAAAAATGGTTCGGAAAAAGTAAAACTGATTCAGGCTGCCCACACCCACAGCATTGCAGAGGTCAGACAAGGACTCTTCTTCCCCTTCCTTGAACTCCAAATATTTCCTTCCTTGTTTAATGCCGGGATGAGGAGAAATAGCAAAGCAGACAAAGCACATAAACGCCAATCTCTGTGGCCTGAAGGAGCCACTGGAAGGCAAATCGTTCCATCCTAAAATAGTAGGCTAGGAAAAGCTGAATTACCACCAGAGGAGCCTCTCTCTCTCTTTTGAGAATAGGCAGACTGGCTACCTAAATTTAAAATAGCTAAAATTAGGTGAGATGACTCCTGTTTTATGTGCCTGAGTGGAACCATTTGCAGCATGAGGATTTTACTTGATAATTGTTACGGGAAGAGATGCAAAGCACAGAGGGCACAATAAGAGCAATAAGAACAACTGATTCTTTGGCCAAATTGAACATAAAAAACTACTTGATTTACATTAGAAGAGCAACACCAGTTTGAATTCTTAAAGAAACTTATAGCAAAATAACACATTTCCAAACAAACACGAAAACAAAAAGAAAGCCATGTTTTGGGATGGTTGGTTAAGTAAGTCGTGTCTAGACATTCAACCATTTTCACATGACTTTTAAAATGTTGGTAAGCTTCAAAATTAACATGTCATTTCCAAATTAAAAAGAGAATAACCTTTTGTTTCAAAAAATTTGAGAGAAAATACTTCTACTTTTCAAAACAAGGCATTATTCACCAAACTCAACCCACATTCGCGTATAATTCAGGTTACTCACACCACCCATGGCATTTTTTGTCAAATAAACATTTTGTCAGAAAATGTTGTCTCCAAGCCAAAGTAAAATATACGCGGCCCTCTTCACAAGCGAATACCACTGAAAGCACAGAGACAGTACGGCTCTAAAGTCATGGAGGCCCAGCAACATAATGGCTTTTGTAGCCATCACCTGAAACCACCTGAGACTGACCTCGGCAGAACTGCGAGTTTCTTAATTGTCAAGCCCAGGCAAGTTCAACAAACAATGATCTACGTACAAAAATGAACAACGATTCCTGCTGCTACCCTGGATCACTGATTGATGCTTTTCCTTTTTACTGCTTTCTTCCACTGCCCTCCAGTAAGATTTATCCTGTAACACACGCAAATGAACTTGGTGAAATACGCAATGAGGGAAAAGGGGGAACAGTACATAAATATTCACAGTCTCACACAAACAATCTGAGATTTATTTTTCCTTTAAAAAAACAAACCACCTTTCCTGATCATTTCCAGATTCATAGAATTTGATATTATATGAGACCCAATACTGTTTTCTCATAGGAGAGGGAAACCAGCTAAGAAACAGCAATTTAAGGTAGGAAAATAGTATCATTCTACTAGTCTGACAGTCTGATTAAAGACCAAGGATACATATTTTCACTCTCTTTTTTCTCCATCCTGCTCATTTTTTTTCAGGCAGGCTCAACAGAGTATTGTAATTTTTATTTGTATGGATTAATCCTTCTCACACGGCGGAGCTGTGACTGCGATACGTGCGCCACTGTATTACACACTGAACAGTTTCTCTTCCTCCCTGTGTTTTCAATATAACCCTTGAGACTGGAGTGCTGCCTTGATTTCTTCTGTTTAGCCATTTAAGAGTCAGGTGTCTTGTCTAAGCTGGTTATGTAGGTTCCCTCTCTGCTCAGAGGCCCTGAGCGTCTCCAGAGGGCAATTCCCTCCAACTGCCTGAGACACCTGATTTAAACTGGTGTGACTCACTCCACACATGCCCTTCTCGCTGCATGGATTACAGGCGAAGCCTAAACCTAAAGGACTAGCTCAGACTAGACACCTAACTTTCAGGGAGGTGAAGTTAGGCGAGATGAATCCTACCCTTTGAATATAATTTCACAGCTCACCTAAGTGATGTAGGATAATACCTCCCCTTTTTTTAAAGTTACTTAACTATTAGGGCTTACTCCCCAAAGGGCAAGTACATTGCCAATTTGAGCATTGCAGCATCCTTTCCAGGCATGTTTCTGTCTTGTAAAATTCCCAGCTCTGAGCAGCATCTATATTGAGAGGCAAACGAGTGGGCAGTCGCTAAGAGAGCCATTGGAAATGCAGAGGAGAAGGACGGAGGTTGTATGCTCCCATGCATCCAAGGCGTTTAAGATGCCTAACTCTGGGCCAAAGGGAGTTTCTAGGCTGAGTCACCTCTCCTATTAAAGATGTTTCACTCTAGATAAATAATTCAATATTCACTGGAACAGAGGCTTGAGCATGTTCCCACAATAAAGGTAAATGCCCATCCAACCATGCTGAAAAGTTGTGATCTGTCTGGTTTTGCTCACTTAATGAATCAACCAACACCTAGCTGTATACACAGAAGATATATAGTATACAGTGTCTCTTATTCCTTAACTCTACTTTCTTGGTTAGGGGTTTCTCCTACGGGACAGGGGTTCATATTCACCTCCAGATCAGTCAGAGCTGGGACTTGAAAAGGGATTTTTACTCCTGGTCAGTGTTCAGGTGAGCATACACCAGGAGTGGGATGAGCCACCCAGACACAGGTGCACACACGCAAACAACTATGCAACTTTGGTCATAATCTGCCTTTCAGACATGGTCTAAACCAGGCATAAATAGGTACATATTTTCCATATATGTTGGTACGTATGTTCTGTGTATGTCTAGTGAGAGAATTGGAGGTGCTAAACCCTAGGAACTCAGGGCCAGAACTCAGAGGAACATGGAGCTGAAATACAGCCGTTAGATACCCAAAGCAACCTTAGGAACCCAGACGCATCAAAAATCTATTGATTTACTTATGGATATGATTCACCTTGTCTAACTTCAGCCATCTAAGTGTTAGGTAATTAGTCCAACCTAGTTGTCCAAGTCTCCTTTATAGATAGCAATGAAAGACAGGTACATTTAACTAAGTTCTCCCAGCTTTAGATCCATATTTTAAGATACATCAAAGTGCCCTTTAGAAATGGATTTATATCCCTCTCCATTGATCACAAAAGAAGCCAAGATTATTGAATCACTAATGTATAACTTCTAGACAGACTTAGGTGAGATGATTCCTCCCTTATCATCCCTCATCCCTTCCCTTCCCTCCCCATCCCATCTGCAAACCCATGATGATGTGGATTGATCGATTAGAGTTTCATCCCAAGTCTGGGATATTTTGACAGACCTGTCTCAAAAACTCCACAGAAAGTATGTCTCAGTCTCTCTGAGACATTGATTACCCTGGTATCCTTTCCTAAGCTAGAGCACGATGACCCAAGGGTTAAGAGGTTACCTGGATTTAGGAGACCTGAGTCTCTTCTTCTCAAGCTTTACTATGTGACCTTATATAAATTATTTAAGTTCTCTGCCTTCCAATTTCCCATGTACAAAATAAGGATAATAGCACTCTTCAGCCACACTTTACATTGGTAAAAGCAGTAATGCTTTTTTAATGTTTCTTGTTGAGGCGGATAAACTGTAAATATAGCAAACAAAAGAGGCATCATCCATCTGATACTATCTGTTCTGCTCCCAAATTAAACCCAGTGAAATAGGTAAATTGATAACGTCTTTAAAAATAAAATTAAACACATATTTTTTCAAGCATCTAGGAAATTTGTTTTGACTTGTTTCTAGTTTTAGACTAAAAACTCAGGTTTCTTCCTTCCCTTTTCTTATTTAGTTTTAGAGTGGATGCGAGAAATAAATGTAATACTTGTAATGTTATCGTGAAGAATGCAGTTGGAGCACCTTCAAATGCTGTTTTTTGAGAAGAAAACCCAGGTGTTAGAATGACACCAAAAGAAGGGTTCATTTCCAAGTCTCTTAGGAGTCCAAATGACCCTGAGGGCAGGAAACAAGTGAATGTAAAACTACTGGCCTACAAGTGCCCCAGGAAGAACAGTACCTAACTTGCATTTCACAAATCATCATAACTCTGTAGCAGCACGTAAGCGACAAGCATCATTTCTAGAGCACGTCCCCAAGGGCCTAATCCTGACCTCTGCAATGCTAGTCTTGTGCAGGTGTCCCTAAACCAACTGCAGACAAGCAGCAGCTGATTTGCATCAGAAACCTGAAAAAAAACACCATCAAGGCCTGCAGATTATAAAACCACATATTTATAGTATGAGATTATCACTCCGCTATCTTGATTTTTAAGGTGCTGTGTGTTTACTCAGATTGTAAAATTTTGTTTTACTAGCAAAGAGCAGACACGATGATTCCGGGACTAACAAAGAAAAACTAACTACAAGTTTCTGCATTAAAATAAGAGTAAAGTCAGCTCTGGCAGAGTGCAGCTGGGCTTTAGTGACAGTGCTGTGGGGACCCCTTGTGTTCTAATATTTAAGCAAAGAAGATTGTTCCTCTACAGGCTGTTGGCACTTGCATCTTTAATATAAATTTCTTTCAGTCCCAGGCATGTAGAGGAATAGCCTGGTTTTGTTTACACCAGGATAATCCCAATTGCACTCTGCTGATTTCAACTAAGTAATTTCACTTCAGCAGTGGTGGAGCGAAGACACGGGAGAGGGAAATGCAGCAATGCCTAGCTAGCAGCACCTGAGGATGAAGTTTTAAAGCTTACTGAGTTCCCAAATCCCTCAGTTCACTTAGGAAACCTCAGTCTCAAACAGTTTTATTTTAATGCTTCCAGTATTTTCTGCCCTTTGTGTTCAAAAATTGTTACTCAGATACAAAAAACCATGAGACAACGAGATTTACAAATGACTCACATCTTAATTCTTTTCCATTGTTTCTCTGCTTTTGAGATTTTTTTTGTTTCAAGCTCCATGAAATGACTTAGGGATCATCGTGATTATGCCTCAACTTAACCTCTCTGAAAGGAGCAGAAGCAAAAAGAGTTATAATTATGACTGGATGTATGAACATTTTTCAAGTACTATTATGGAGGCATATTCCCTCTGTTGCAACAGCCCTGTTGCAATAAGTATTAAGAACATTTTTCCCAGTCTTGGTATCCCCAGTTAAAAAAGGCTTTGAAAATTCGAGCAAGAGGTCGAAGGAGAACAATAATACGGCGCTCAAGGACTGGAAACAAGCCTCAAAATGTCAGGTTTGAAGAGCCTGTTTGCTCAGCTTACCAGAGAGAAGGCTGAGAGGCCAACACGCACAGATGCTCACTCATAGACAAAACATCTGGGAAGTGTGAGGCAGCTCTTCAGCCCTGCCGACAAAGGTGTGAAAGGTCTAATGGTTGGAAGTTGGACAAATTCACTTTCCACATTGCCAAAGCAATGAACTGTTTAAGGAACAAACAAGGAGAGAGGGGAGGTGGACTTTCTTATTGGGGTGTTTAAAATGAGAGTAAGAAAAGGCAGGCTTTAATTCACTGGATTAAAGCTGTTCCATGGGAACAGCTGGACCAATGCTTTGGAGTGGTGCAGAAAGTCTTGCTGAGTTGATGCCTTCCTCACATGTTCAGAGCCATCCTGAGTCCAGGCTGAGGTCCAGGAAATCGGAGTTTTTTTCAGCTTTGATTGGCTGAATCACCAGGATTCCCCTTCCTCTGCAGTGCAGAACATGGACCAGCTATTGCCATCAGCTGGGCAACTCTCATCCAGTAAATTTCCCCCTTAGAGGGGCTTTGTGCATCAAAGACCCTTCAGTTTCTCTTATTCTCTGCTCTGATACAAAACAACTTATACTCTAAAGGATGAAATGCTAACATGCTTGCTCAATGAGCAAAATTGACTGGGATGTGATTTGCAGGATATCACAGTAAATAACCCAAAGATCCTTCTAGCCTCAAACTCTGTGAAATTCAGAAATTTTTTCTGCAATCAGAAGAATCAGGATATTTAGAAGAGAATTATGTCTCCAGTTTCCATTTAGTCACCTTATTCCCAGCACTGTTTTCAAGCTAGAAGTCAACTATTTGGGATCTGATCTAATAAAGAAAATTAGCAACACTGATTTTCATTTATGTCTCATTCTTCTCTTCCCTGTTATTTTATGAAGAACATTTGCATGCATAAAACAA
The DNA here is from genome assembly GCA_013397275.1 of Burhinus bistriatus. NCBI lineage: Eukaryota > Metazoa > Chordata > Aves > Charadriiformes > Burhinidae > Burhinus > Burhinus bistriatus. The sequence goes on along the minus strand of VYXH01000687.1, from coordinate 241,544 downwards.
AAAATCTGTTTTGGGAAAAACAGATTCCAGGCCAATCCTTCTCCCTTTGAAGTCATCAACAGTTTTGCAAACTGACTTCCAGGAGCCAGTCACTGGGCTCTCTATCATGTGATAGCTTGCTCTACAATTGCTAAATATAAGCCTGTGAACAATCGTGACAATAAGACCAGTTGGGTGCTGAAATCTGGACATTTGCTCATATAAGCTTTGGAGGCTTTACTGAGTAAGGCCATAACTTCATCTAAGTCCTTGCTGTGGGGATCATACTTAATATGCATCAAGTATATCGCAACAAGGGGAGTTACCCACTAGTGCGAAACCATAGAGCAATGAAGTTAAAACTCAGTTCTAAATAATAATGTAATTTAGGCCTCCCATTCCAGCAGCGAGGCGCTTAATTCCTCCCAGGACTGCTGCCGCCAGATTGCTCTAATCCACTTCCAGCTGTGCTACTGCTCCTGTGTGCGAGCATGGGAGCTCAGCTGGGAAACAGAACAAAGCATCCCAGTAAAGCCAGCAGCACTTGGAGGAATATTCAAACACACACAGGGGAAATAATTCTCTCTTAAAGAAGAGCGTCTGCCAACTACTGTTCCCGTTGCAAGTATTTTAGTCTAGGCCTGGCCTGTGCATATAAGCCCCGATTCAGCAAAGGCTTGAGAACGTGTTTTAATTTGAGCCTATCTTCAACCTCGTTGACTTCACTAAATATTGTCAACTGTTCTCTGTTTTGAACATATATAAATATATATATTCTTTCTTTTTTTCTCTCCCTCCCTATGAAGCTATGGTTTCAAAGCTACCTCAGCACACATGAGTCAGAAAATGGTGTCTGCTAATGCATTAGTTGTAAATATTTACTGTTCCCAGAATGGCTGCGTTGAACCGTGCTAGTCAGGCACACCAAGTTCCTGCCTTGGAGGGCTTGAAGTCTGATCACATCTGGACTTACACAGAGTTTTAGTTTTGTACTGCTTTCAAATAGTATTTTTCACATTTCTATCAGGAAATCTTTGTACCCTAATTAGCAAGGTCCTAAAAGAACAAAAGCCCCTAATTGATAGGAAAGTTCAGAAACATTCTCTAGTAAGGAACATATTTCTGAGATTAAGATGATGGTTTGTTATCATTTTAGAAAACTGAAAACCTCTTCCTTCCAATGGCCTAAAATTTCAGTTCTTGGTTTTGGCAGGTCAAAAGATATTGGTCCTTAAAGCTGTCACTGGTACCAGACAGAATATTGATGGCTCTGGGCCTCCAGCCAGCATGATTTTGAGGAGAAGTTTCAAAAAGTTATTTCTCAAGCAAACTTATTTTGCAAACTGCTGTTTCTGAGCATTTTAGAATCAGTCTTTGATTACAGGGCAGAAAGCAGATAAAGCAATTTAGGACAGATGATAAATGCAACTTGCGGTACTACTTAACAAGTTAGCGCACAGCTATCACCACTGTTTTAGTGGTCTTTATATGTGTGTTTTTATAAAGAGACAGAGCGGAGAACGGTTTTATTAACATATCACAAGTGAGTTATATGGGTCATCCCAAATGAATGGCAATAAAAGCTTTATATCACACTCACCAACATGTATTTGGTACTTTATGTGCCACAAATGTTGCAGAAAAGCTATTTTACATATGTTTTAAAGACTGGGTATTTTTTATATTAGGGCTGGTTTTGTAAAGCTGCCAGGCACTTTAGCTACCACAAGCCCAACAGTACTCAGCTTAGAGGGAGCCATAAAAACTTGTTTAAAATGGTCTGAAATAGCTTTTTTGTGCTTCAAAATGCCAAAGTTAAAGATCTGTCATCCTGATATGTTCCATCACAAAGCAAGTCCTTTTCTCTAGAACAATTTTAAAAGCTATTTCTAGTCCTTCCTGGTTGCATGACAAAGAAAACTTAATATTGTCACAGCACAGGACAAATTGTGGCTTGTGCTGGGCCTTGGACAGGTGTGGTGTTTTGCAGTGGAAAGGGGAAATTCTGCAACTAAAGAGCAAGAAAAAAAAAAATTTAATTGCAAGCTGATACACAGACATACGCGTGCACGCACACATGCCAAACATATATACATTTATATCGCACCTGGAAAATCTGTGCAAAAAGCTTAAAACATTAATGCTGGTCCTCCATTAGAGCCTGATCCAAGATCCTGGTCACAGGAAACTCGCCATCAGTTCGAGGGCATTCAAACAGCATTTTTAACGTGCTGTGTTAAAGTCAAGAGGAGCTGACCCACAGCATCCAGAAGCTCCTACCCCGGCTACGCACGTCAGCTCAGGTGCCGTGAAGGGTTTGCACCACAGAGCCATTGTTACTGTAAATATTCTACGTAGGTTTTTGGAGTGAACTGATTTTCTGCTGATTTAAGGAGGTATGCAGTGGCTTTTAGAATGGATCAGAGCACGCCGTCCAGCCTGTGCACGTACCTACACTATGGGTCTGACTCTCTTCTCGGCAGGAGTAAGTCCACAGTGTAAAACTGATGTAGGCCAGTTTTAGTTCCAGCCTAATATGCGTGTGTGCATGTCCACTGTATACGTACACGCACAGCACACGAAGAGAGACATTTCCCACCTCACGCATTGAACCACAAAGTGTGATGTAGCTACTGAAAGAGGTGAACGGCATTTAATCACATGTAAGCTAATGATTTAAATGCGCTTTTATTTTTGGCTTCTTGATGTAAATCCAAACCAGACAAGCGGAGTCCTCTGGTCAGACGGCTGGAAATTCCTCTGCATGAAATCATGTTGGTGGTCTCCCGGCTCAGCGCCTTCTGAAGAGCCGTACAGTGAAATATCCTTCCGTACCACTAATGAATGCGCCCACCCACACTGGAGCTGGTGCCCCCTAAGAACTCAATTCAAGAACAACTTTGTAAACTCATAAATGAAATCAAAGGGCTCATTCTATGAGCCAAAGAACTTACAATTTTAGGTGGGACGGTTAATGGGTGGTTACTATAGGTTGTCCACTTGGTTTGCAGTATACAGTCTCACAAGAAAAAAAAATAAGCAGGATACCAAATATGTACACGGCATTCCAATTAATTAAAATTCATCCTCCTCCAATGAATACATAAATTGTGGCTACCCTGGTTACTGTACAGAGTTTGAGTGACTTGCTCAGCATCAACCAAAGGAACGACAGTAAATTCACAAGATCTTGGTTTGCTTTCCTGTGCTCAGACAAGACCTCCTTCTAGGTATTAAACAATCAATAAGCAACCAAAAACTCTCAAATTGGCCATGAAAACTTGAGCAAGAGCATCCAGGAAATAGCTGTTAAGACTACTGCCACTGAACTCGCCCAGGGACCCCTGGTTTTCTGTGAATGAGCACTTGTCATTCCAAGGACAAGCGGTGAAGCCTGGTGGCAATGGCCAGAGGACTGAATAACCCAATTGTGCTACCAAGGCGAGACACAGATCTAATCCCGCGATGAGGAGATGACTCCTTCAGAAAGGCCTGTTATAAAATTATCGAGTGACACAGGGGGTGGAAGGAATCAAGCCCGTTGTAATTGAACTGACTTGAAATAATAAATGCACACACTTTCTTTAAACACAGCTTGCCACATCCTGAGAATCTGGAATCAATTCCTTCCCTTTCAAGAAGCTTAAAAGTGGTGGGACTTTGATATGGCATGAGCATGTTTGCTTCTGGGCTTACAGCCCTCACCAGCCCATTCCAAACCTTTCAACGTTTTTGTATTATAAGACAGAAAAGTTAGGAAAACAAAGACGGAAAAAAAAAAGAATCAGAAATTCAGGGAACTATTAAATCAGGGCAGCCCAACTGCCAAATACCTTTGGTAAGTAAATGAATCATGATCAATAACATATTGCCGTACAGACTAACAGAAGAAGGTTATCACCTGCTTCTGTGCCAGCCATAAAACATAACAGTGTGTGGCTAACGAAGTACTGCATGAATCCAGAAAAAAAAAGCGCTATTTTTCTCTAATATTAAAGCATTTTACTTCAAAGTAATTTTAACTCATCCAGAAAAAACATGCTTTTTTCCATGGAAACTTTGTCAAAATCGATAGGTTACTATGAAACACTTCTCTTTTGACAATGTTGCATTTGTAAGAGGAAACTGTCTTGTTAGAAGGAAACCTATGTTGTTAGGGGATGTTTCAGCCCTGATTGTAAAGCTGCTTACTTCTTATATTCACATATTTGCCAGCAGAGGGTATCGCAATCTCAGAAACAAACAGACGTATGTATCATGTCTATTCATTTACAAGCAAGAATTCAGGCACACACTAAACAAAGAAATGAAAAATCTTGTTTTCTTCAGTAACTTTTTCACTATCAGGAAAAAAAAAAAAAAATCATTTAGCTACTTAAAGGCTTCAGACTGTTGTCAGTGCCATCTCACCACCTCTCTCAGGATAGGAAATATTCCAATGACATAGCCAAGTCATGGCATCGCTTGAAGTCTGAAATTGTTGCATGACCCTGGCTGTAAATCCTGCTGGGAGGAATACCAGTTTGGCCTTATCTTCGGCATGCATTAGGTTCTCATTATTTCTCACATCCAGTATCCTCATACTGCATAAATCTCATTAATTATCCCAACGACTTCACGCCACTTTTGCTCAAAGATATAATAGCCACAGGCTGTAGCGAGAGCTCATGTTACGTAGACAGCGTGATCTCTGCTACACCAGTATGCTATGAAGAATGACCATACATAATTACACTTAACCCACGCTTCTCACAGCTAGAGATAGGCTGATGCTACAAATTCCCAGCCTGATATCCCACGCATTAATGAATTCGCCTCCCTGACTCCCATGTTAAGAGAACATAATTTAAACAACCTGACGTTTGGTGCTTTAGCTTACTTGACATTCAGCACTCCCCTATTCCCAACTAAAATTATTTTTTATATAACAGTCTGGGTTCTCCATTCTATTTTGGATTTATTAACAAGTCTTTTTCTATTTGTGTATTTTGAACATGTGCAACTGATGTCCCAGTCACCGGTGTGGCTTTCCAGATTAGAATCATAGAATCGTTTAGGTTGGAAAAGACCTTTAAGATCATCCAGTCCAACCATTGACCCTACTCTGCCAGGTCTGCCACTAAACCATGTCTCCAAGCACCACATCTACACGGCTTTTAAACACCTCTAGGGATGGTGACTCAACCACCTCCCTGGGCAGCCTGTTCCAATGTTTGATAACTCTTTCAGTGAAATTTTTTTTCCTAATGTCCAGCCTAAACCTCCCCGGGCGCAACTTGAACCCATTTCCTCTTGTCCTAAACCCAAGCACTTGAGCCAGCTGGAGCTAGGAGCCGATATAGAGGATGACTACGAGACAGGTGTTACCTTTATCTGAGAGCTGGGGGGTACAGGAACCATTTAAGATAACCACAAGCAGCAATCGCTGTTCTTTTTGGATCTCACCTGCTCGTATGGAGACAGGGAAGGGGAATTCTCCTAAGTAATTACATTTTACATTTATAAAATGTTGTTTTGGGTTTTTTTTCACAGAACTATATACAACTAGTTCTGCTGTTTTAGAAGAAAGATATGAATGAAAACCTGCTGCAAAATGAAAAGTATCAGATCAGGGCTAGAGCCCCAGATCCCTTTTTGACTGGTGTTGCAATTTTTAAAAACACCAATCAAAAAGAAATAGGTTCATTAGGAAACATGTATACAGTGGCTCTGTCCTTTCCTTTTTGCCCATAGTTTTCACTGCTCAAGAAGTCTAACACAGCTACCTTTTAATTAATCCATTATCTGCCATCCAAATGAGCCTTCAGATTAACTGCTGTAGATTCAGATGAACTGGATAGGAGAGTGGGTAAAATGTTCCTGGGATAAGGGAAAAGCTATTCTTGCTTAGCCCTTGAAAAATGAAAGTCAATTACTCTGCTGAAATTGAGGTCTACTTCCCGCATGGCATAAGTCTGCACTGATAGTCCCAAGGACTCTGAGGTCCTCAGGTACTTTACTCTGTTGATGGAAAGAACATGTAGGTACTACTTATACTCTGCACCTCTGCTTTATTCTCCTTGCACTGCAGCACTCCAGCTGTAAGAAATTAAGCTAAAAGCTCTTCTCTACTTCAATGAGGAAAGTTGAGTATCAGTATGTTCAGAGATTGCAGCGTGTCTGGATGTCCCAGGAACACGAACCAGCTAACAAAATGGAATGAGGACAGGGAACAAAGATTGTTGCTGTCCTGCAGCTTACCATCTATTTTCTTTATAACTTGGTGTGCTTACTTGCCATTGGGAAGCATTTTTCTTTTATTTTCAAGAGTACCTAAACCAAGAGTTTGTTAGGCAGAACTAGGGAAAGCTCCCATTAATCACACTGCAGCTAGTAAAAATGTGGAGACCTGATCATGAGCGCTTTGCAGGGTTAGATTCCTTATCTCACAGTAGCGGATATCCGACCTTGAATTCCAGCTCTGGTTATGGCCAGATGCAGACACCTCTAGGACAGCCATTTATTACCGCCTGGAGCTGCCAGCCCTTATGGGTCCAGGGATTTGCACACTGCAGAGTCACCGAGAAGTGACACACTGGGATTATGCATGTGGACAGATACTCGTGGCTGTTTTAGAATGCGAGGGGCAGCACAGCTGAATTTATGATTTACAGTTGTGGAGCAGACCGTAAAAATTCCTTGTAAACAGCCAAGATATTTTATTTTCACTGTAACATCTATTTAGTCTAACTCTTAATTTATCTTCCTTTTACAACTTCCTACAGAGGTTAGCTGAGCATCCCATTAGCATTAGACAAAAAATCAGCTTTTTAGCATCCCTGAGAAGTGAAGCACTATAATTATTTCCTTCTGTTAACAATGCAAAAATATTAAGGAGCAGATTTTTATCTGACATAAATCATCATTTACCCATTTTCATCTCATGGGTCAGCCCCAGGCAATGAAATACAATCGCACAGATGAAATTTGTGGCAGAGCTGGAACCTGAAAAAAATCTAGTCTTTTCCGAATGATATGAGCATACGGTGTTTAACACGCCTTGGGTCTCTGTCTGTGAAACTAGTAATATAAGGCAAAACGTACATCAGTGAGTGACTGCAAATATTCTACTAGATCTCAAAGGATATGGCAGTGTAAATCCATTAGCTTTCACGGAGCAACAGGAGCTTAGACTAGCTGAAGTCTTGCCTCTCTGAGGGGAAAGGAATGTGGAGAGAAAAGCAATTTCATTAAGAAGACAGTGTAGGATGCCTGTAAATATGCATGGCATCCAGCTTCTGGGGAGGTTGTTTCTTTTGACACACAAACATGTGAAGGAAAGTCTGGAGCTTACAGAGTACAATTACATTTCTTAAAGCCACTTCTTTCATTTAATTACTTTATGTGTAATGTCTTGATGTAACTCATTTTATATGCGCAAATTAGTTATAACAGCATAACGTAATCATGGCATAAATGGGCTAAGAGTCTGATGGCTACATCTCACAAATTATGAAGGGTCAGGGCATGGGTTGCTCTCACCCAGTCATTCACTGCTACATTTTTAGTACTAGCACAGTCTGGGGTCCAGTCCGCACACACTCCTCTAAACAGTGTCTGAGCAGAGTAGAGGAGGTAGCACGGGCCACCAGACACTTCCAGTAAGCAGTATGGAATCCTGTGCTGGTGATGAAGCTGTGCTGTATGGACAGGAGCCATGTCATGGCAGTTGGTAAAGGGGCTCCTAAACACTCTGTGGCCTGTTTTATTTATTAGCATAGGTGTAGTTAATTCGACTGTGGACGTGTGAATTGAGTCCACTGAACCAACCATCTCATGTTGATCAGCAGCAGTACTTGATATCGTATGAACTGAGTTTACAATAAAATGATGGGAGAATGGCAAAATTATTCCACTTCTAAGCACACAAACTGCCTGGCACATTTGGTAACGATCCTACTCACCAGCATTATCCTGCTGCTTGGTATTTTTGATGTATGCAGAAAATTTGGAAAATATATCAATTCCAGCAGTGTTTGATTCCCGGTGCTTAGCAGCCAGCTTGGGGTACCTGAAAAAGGAGAAGCAGTGTGGAGCAACATCTTGTTACCAGCAACATAGTGATAATTACAAATACAATTTACAAGAAGAAAGAAAAAAGCTCTTTATAAGGAACTGCAATTAACTCCATCATTTATCTCAAAACAACAGCTTGGCAAGTCCCTCTTAATAATATCTGTGTCTGTCAAAGCAGGCGTTTGCATAGTTACACAGGGATGGCTTCATGACAAAGGTAATTGCACTGGTGCTTTATGTTACCACGATCCAAGATACAGTGGCCTTAAATCAGAAGGAAGCATAAATTTCCAGAAAGGGGCAGGGGAGTTTGGCAGCCAGCTCTCCCTATTATGAATGGCAATCGTGTCCAATTCCCTACGCTGAAAATGTGCTCCCGGATGTAATAGCAAGGCATGTTAGTATTACCCAGCTGAAGGAACATAAAGTTTTCAGTCTCTGAATTGTTTTTTATAGACATCTGGTGCAAAGGAATATATCGATTTGAAAGACCAACACAAACTAACGACTGCTACTGACTTCAGTGGTCTTGGACCAGAGTATAGAAAATTTAAATATCTGGCCTCCGGACTGGCCTATAGCTGCTGATTCACTTGGAGGTAAAAGAAGGAACCAAGCCAGTTTTCATTGATTCATAGATTTTAAGGTCCAAATCACAAGCCAACAATTTTTTTTTTCCTCATTATCCTTGTATTAAGTCCAAAACATTTGACTAACTAAGACATATCTGATGAATCTAAACCTTTCCTTGCTAGCTTGTTCCAATGGTTAATCATTCATACTGAAAAAATCTGTGCCTTATTTCTAATCTGAATTAGTTTGGTTATAACTTCCAGTCATGGACTCTTGTCAGTTCTTGACTAGAATAATGAGTACTTTTCTGCCTCCAGAGCCTCTCGTACTCTGTAATCAGTTCCCCTTCCAACCTTTCTAATATAACATACAGCTCAGAAACCTCCAGTTTTTCACTGTAAAATGCTTTTCCTGGCACAGATATTTTGTGTGGCAATTCTGGGCATCTATTCCAAGTTATTTTTAGCTTTGTAAAATGTGGACACCAGACCACTACAAAAATTTTCTAGTATTGGTCTCCTTAATTCTGCATACAAGGGCATCCTGAAATGTGTACAGAGAAAACATTCTGCAGTTATTAGTCATACAAGTAACCTTCACACATGGAAGTCATCTCACTGAAGCCAGCAAGTTTCATAAATAAATACTACTCCCGTAAGTAAAGATTGTAGGAGGGAGTGCTTTTTAGGAACTCCTCTTAGGACATCTTTCATTCCTAGGAAATGGAATATTGACTGAAAAAATCCCAAGTTCTTACTTTGGAGGTGCAAGAGTCTCTTCCAAAAATTCCTCAATCTTGTTAACATCTGTCTTGACTTCTCCATTAAAAGTCAAGAAAGGTGGGTGGGTCCCAGGAGCCAGATTGTGTAGGTCAGCTGGCTTTCTGCAGAGAGAGAAAAAGTCATGAAATCACTAATCTTTATGGTCAGTTCCTACAAAATCAGTTGTTTGCCCTTCTTTTTTTTTCTGCAGTTTGTGGTTAGAAGACTTTGAAACTACCCCAAGCACCCTGTTTAATATAAAAACATTCCACAAGTGAAAAAAAAAACCCAAAACCCAAACCTGAATCCCAACTATTTTGTTGTGCACCACAGACTCTCTAGGCCAGATACAAATCTGATTGAACTTGGTGGGGCATTTCTACAGGGAAAACACTGGATCGTATAACCATTTTCAGTTAAACTGAACAATTTTTACCTTTTCAGGTCAACAGTGGTGACGTTGAACACAACTCCTTTGAGCCACAGGATCATGAAGAGACGCTGGGAGAATGGGCAGTTCCCAATGCTTTCTCCATCTATACCAGCCTGAGGGATGGAAAGAGAGGAGAAATAGATTTCAGACTTGTTAGTCACTTACGTCCCTCAAGATGGAAAATTGGAGTTTGAAAGAAAAATAACCAGTTTGAAAATAACCAATAGTGCCTGTTTTTTAATATAGTTTATCATCAACACAAGAATGGAGTTACTACAGGATTCAGCCTTCATCAGGAGCTTGAGAAAGCAACCTTGTGCCTCTCCTGATGGCAGCTCTGGGTAAAGGAGATGTGTCCCTTGCTGATGGCAAGCAACATCCATGAGACTGTATATTCTTTCAATTATTCTCGTCCCTGTAGGACTGCCTGCTTCACAGACATGCTAGAAAACTCAGGATGGGTTTTCTGCTCTATTTGAGTCTGTGGACTGCCACCTGTATCAGCCCAAGATCTGCTTCACTGTTTTACTATCCAAAATGTGGACTTTCAGATCTAGATTTAAACCCAAGCACTCCGGACATTAACTCATTCTTGTTCACATCCAGTAAAGCAACAGCCTCAGACATAACCAACCAGATCCAGACAGAAATCTCCATCTGAATCCTTCCAAGGTTCAAGGCAGACTTCAGCCACCGCATTCAGTCTGTTCCTGTCTCTAGTACCTAATGAGTTGCCTACAAACCACTACAAAACAATAAAAAACTGCTAGTGTTAGCATTGAGGAAACGGCCTATTTTTTCCTCTAAAAATTTATGGTCCTTAGCCATGCAAATTCTGACTTTGAGCCATGCAGGGATACAAATAACACTAGCTGAACTGAGCCAAAGCTGCGTCCAAGGACAACATCCTTCTACAATAATTATGCTTGTGGCCAAAGCTTTCAGGACGATAATGGTTTTGATAGATTTCCATTTTAATTTGTGGTACCATTGTGTTTAAAAGATTCTTATAATCCTGGTGAAGCAACCAACCTTCCGTTGTTGACCCACATGGGTTGCATAACTGTGTTTTATGCACAGTGTGTGTCCGAAAAGGGCTGATGAAAGAGCTAAGCAACTACACGCCTTTTTCCTTTGGAGAAAATATTATATTACCCTGTTTGCTTTCATACATTTTATTTTATTAATATTCAAGCTGTGAGGTAGCATTTCTCTGTCTTAAAGAAGGAATCACTTCTAATTATTGCAGTTCTATGAGACATTCACAGCACAACTAGAAATATTTTGAGATCCAGGCCTTGCATGTGAAATGTTTAGCTGAAAGACTTTCTGGTAGGCATCATGAATCTTTCTCATGTCTTGAATGCAGCCTTTGATGATTCTGGGTTTAAAAACAAATCCTTGATTACCTGTCCACCAAAATATGGAGAGAGTGTGGATTCCAGGCTTGGAGACAACCCATCATAAAGTTTAGGGCTATGTAAAGAATTTTTCTCGAGGTTCAGATTCAGTTTCAGGCACTCAGATTCTAGAGGTATTTGGATAAGGGGGTACAGTTTGGGTGCACTTTTACCTGAAATTACGGATCTGCAATATGCCTGGCACATGGCATATGCAAGAAACAGCAAATGATGTGGGTGAAAGAGTGGTATGGCACGAGGATGAGCAAGAGAATATGCATTTTTGCCTAGTTTTGCAAAATTTTATTAATGAAATAGTTCACTCTGTTCTGCAAATTTCATGGCAAAACAACGACAATGTTACCATGGGAATACCAAGCACCACCGTGTTGAATGCAATAATTACTGCAAAGTCATATTTATTGATTTGGCCTTGGCTTGTTAAACCATTGCCAAGAACTTTTAACTTCTTACCCTTCCTGAAAAGAGGCAAACGCTATAGGAGAAAACAGCCATATGACACCAAATTTCCCCTTGGCTTTTTCACCATCTCAATCATAATTATAGCCTTCATAATGGAGTTGGTTAACTGAGTCTAACAATGTATTACAAACCCAAATTTTGAAGAAAAACACATCAACAACTGAATTACAGGGCAAAGGAGTGCAGATAGAAGGGCTGATTCTCATCTTACCTACTCTGGATTTACTGTGGCTTATAACTCCATTGAGTCTGATTCACTCTTCACCTAACTCCCTTCAGAACGTAAAACCCCAATTTGCCAAGTCCTGCAAATACCTTGCTAGCAAACGTGTCTTGTCTCACAATAACATGCAAAGCTCCAGCCCTCCTGCAGGTCTCCATCCTGCATGGAGGCAATCTCCCGCCCGTCCTCATCACCCGTTTCTTGTACCGCAAGTAACAACTTCACCTTTTTCAGGAAAGAGACTCAGGGAGACCATTTCCCTGCTCTCTCCAATTATATATTCTCAGACGAAGGTTAAGGGTTACCCAGATCTGCATCTTTTTACACATTCCCCATCCTGCAAGGCAATGGTGAAAAACCCTCTCAAGACCAGAGAGGGTTATTGGGGGAACAAAGCAGTTGAATGGCAATGAAGACACAGAAGTGATGGGTCATGTGAGGCTAAGGGATGCAGAAGACAGGAGAAAGATGAGGAGTCTGAATGAAATAAGATTCACTTGGAGATCAAAAATAAAATTAATTGTGGAGGTCAAACGAGGCCTCCAACTGCCCCAAATGGTCAAAATATCTTCCCAACACTTCCAAAACAGTGGGAAACATTAATTGCTAGAGACACATTGGGAATAGACAGAGGAAATTCCAGAAACGAAAGATAAACTAAAGAAAAAGTACGGTATGATCTCTGTTCAAAGCTCCTGGATCTGGAAGCCAGGCTCATGATTTGGGTGGAGTCTGACTCATGGGTTTTGATCTCATGTGACTGGCATAACTGAAAACACTACCACAAATCACAAGGCAAACTAGTGACAGAGAAGGGAACAGAATCAAAATCTCCCCAGCAACACAATTTATCCATTAAATTCAGCTCTTTTGCTGCAGAAATTATAGGCAAGGCTTTGTCGGTTTTGTGAATCCTTTCTCATTGCTTCTAACAGCAGTTGGTAATTCAATGTTCAGCACTCAGAAAGAGCAAAACCTTAGTAGGTAATAACTTCAAAGGCTTATCAGAGTGTCTCGAGATCCCTTGTGAAGTCTATTAACTACCAGGAGGAGATGAGGAAGAACAGAGAACTTCCCAGGCTTAGTCACTCTTGGCTTCAAAGACAACCAGCTTGCTTAAAGCACCCCAGTAGCGCCTAAATACAAGCCTATTATGTATCTGTCCAAGGTTAAGGGCTCAGAAATGCAGGAATTAAATAATACCTTCATCAAGATCAAGAACTCAAACAGTGGATGGCAAGAAAAGAACAAATAATTGACAATCTGGAGAAACACCATTTATCCCTGCTGTTAGTCACAAACGACCACAAAAGCTTTCTCACGTAGCTTCCCTGAGGCACCGCAAAAGTGGTCAACCACCTACAAAAAGGAGCAAGTTGGGGATATATGTACTCTCCCTGCCAATAACGCCAAATATTTCTGATTTAATGATTGCAACTAGGGATAGACCTAAGGCTTTGTGGGCACTAGGATCAAGGAAACAGAATTTTTAAAGTGCGCTATAAGTCCCAAAGCTGTGAAAGGGTTTCAGAGCCACCTTCTCCTGGTAGATGAGCAGTCCCTCCTGATCTGTATGGAGAAGGACCTCACCTGAAAAGGCACATTCCCAGAGTGACTGTGGAAGAGTAAAATGGATTCGAGGATTTGCTGGGTGAGACTCTTCAGCCAATGCTCATCCCACTGAAGTTTAACTGAGACGCCTAAGGGAAGGTGCCCTGTGTGGGCAAGGGTGGGATGCACATCTAAAAGATGAATCTGGCCACCTTTCACTTTGACTGAATCTATGAGTATCTGAATTTAGGTGGGATGAATGCTCACGCCAGCAATAGAAAAGCCTGGAATCCATGGAGGCCTAATTGCTAGACAATTATTTTACTCTATCCTGGAAACATCACTTTCTGCTCCTGTTGCTTCACACAAACTTACTCTTATTAGTTTAGCTACTAAAAGCAGATGCTTTTCTACTTAACCTCCAGCCGTTCAGGTACTTCATACTAACTGATGCAAGGTCCTACCCTGGAACTTGGTATAATCACATCAGGAAAACCCCACTGTCATACCAGCTGCTTGCCTCTATCTGATTAATGGCAAGCATGAACAAGATGTTCTCCTTTATTATTTATAAGGTGCTCCTCCTTAAATACTTCAGCTATTTTTAATGAATTAATTAAACCTTAAAGATCTTTGTGTGCACAAGTAGGGGATGTACTGCCACGTTACCAAGGAACAAAATTAAAAGGGTTTCAGGGGAGGGCGAGAAAAAAAAGTCTCTGATTTTATGAGTTTGTGCCAAATATTTTTGTAAAGTAGTGGTGATATTGAGAGCCTCCAACCACTGCACAGCACAGCTGAACGACACGAACAGGGAGCTCTTCTCAAGTTCAAGCTACTACTTTGCTATAAATGAAATAACTGGAATAAACTTCCTCACTTGTTCCAAAAATACTCCAACTGGTACATGCACACAGACAAGTGTATATTATTTTAACTAACCTTAAGGGGGAAAGAGAAAGCAAGTTTAATTTCCAGTTTTTCCCCAAATATAGCAGCTTTAAGGAAACATACCATCATTAATAATGACTAAGCATCAAGTTTAAAAATGGCAGCGTTGGAAGGAGTTACATACTGGAAAGCACTGTGTTTTTTTCCAGGAAAATAGTATATTTGGTTTTATCTGTTCTCCTCCTCCTTTCATTTTTCATTGCATTGAGCACAATGGTCCAGTGCTCTCTTAGACTCTGGGGTAAAGTAGGGAGATATTTTTGATGACACTAAAACACATTTCTTTTTCAAAAAGATTTTAACAAGTTAGCAAAAGTAGGCCGGCTAATTCACCTCAATGTTTCCCAGTAAGGATTAAGGAGGGATTTGATTTCATCATCCCTACAATCAAAATCTAGGCTCACATTACACATGGTTACACCCTCTCTGTTTTAAAATTGGGAAAGCGCCTGCCTTTTGACACTTACTCTCCTTACACTCAGGACCCAAAGGGGAAGTGAAAATCCTATTCAAAACGCAAAGCAGGCCAGGAAATATCCTATTTATTGTGCCATTTTAAAAAAAAAAAAATCTGTCTTAGTAATTATACCACACACACAATAGCACAAATCTCCATTGTAGGGAAAAATCATTGGCTGCAACATGAGATCAGACATGCCAAGGTATTGCTTTAGTAAGGATCATTTTTTTCCAGTTACTTTCACAACTTCTTGTCCAAATGTAAAAGCCAGTAAGCTATTTGGAGTGCCACCAACGGAGAGGCAAGCTAAGAAGCATATATTCATCAAGCAGCGCTGGTAGGTCCCAAGTAAGAAGTAAATCTTGTAGCACAAGTCCTGTGTATCACAGGACACTCTTGTTGACTGTGGCTCTGGTTCAGGAAAGCATTTAAGCGTGTGCTGAAATACATCCCAATTCAGAGGAAGTATATGCTTGACTTTAAGCATGTTCTTAAGTCCTGACAATTTCAATGGGACTTAAGCACATACTTAAGTACTTTCCTGAATGGGGGCCTACAACAACAATAATAAATTTGCTGTGCAGCATTTTAACTTCATTGGACTTTTTCCGAGATTTCATTTTGCTAGGAGAAACTCTTAGCAGCAGCCTTCCAAGGGAGGGCAAGATAGAGCAGGAATATATTCCTGAGCACACACACATGGAAATGGACCATGTGCATATATGTCAAACAAAAATAGAGCATTTGCTAGAAAGACTGTCAGGGTAGTAACAAAACAGAAAGGAAGTGGTGAAATTCTTTAGCCAGCTCCCCAAAAGCCAGCCAAAATGTTGTCCAAGTCTGGCATACATACAGACATATATAATAGATGCACATAAGCTTAACTTGGTCTGCACTGCCGGCCAATTTGAAGGGATCTGGCTCGTTACACTCAGTTCAAACCGGCTGAGCAGCACGTCAGTAGAGTTGAGGATCTCCAAGGAGCTGCCGTTGCGCTTCTCGGATCTCTGCAGTTCTGGGAGAGATGCATTTGTACTCTTGAGACATTCAGGATTTTCAGGAGATGGAATTGCAGGTTGGAGACCTCGTGGGCATCAGTAGTTAAGACACGACAAATATTTTCTTTAGGTTTGGTAAATCGTTAAATCAATGGTGTTAAACCCAGTTGGCAGCAGGTCTCAAGCGGTGTTCCTCAGGGCTCAGTTTTGGGGCCAGCCTTGTTTAATAACTTTATTAATGATCTGGACGAGGGGATTGAATGCACCCTCAGTAAGTTTGCAGATGACACCAAATTAAGAGGGAGTGTTGATCTGCTTGAGGGTAGGAAGGCTCTGCAGAGACCCAGACAGACTGGATCAATGGGCTGAAGCCAATGGCATGAGGTTTAACAAGGCCANAACAGGCTGCCCAGGGAGGTGGTTGAGTCACCATCCCTAGAGGTGTTTAACAGTCGTGTAGATGTGGTGCTTAGAGGCATGGTTTAGTGGTGGACCTGGTAGAGTAGGGTCAATGGTTGGACTAGATGATCTTAAAGGTCTTTTCCAACCTAAATGATTCTATGATTATTTTCCAACTTTTACATTCACATGGATGGCAGCATGGGCAGGAAGGGATCAGTCATATAGATCAGCTTCTTTCTAGGGATCCTTTCCTGATGGCTTGGGATGTTCACAGTTAAAGATCAGTCGGCTCAAGCTGGTCCATGCCTCTGGTGCAGAGCAGATTTATCCACCACATCAGCTGAGGTCCTGGTAGCAGAATAGCTACGTGCACAGTAATCAGCCTGTACAAGTAAGTCTTGGTTTTCCTCAAGGGTTTTGTGAGAGCCACTGGCCACTGCATATGTTCTGCATTAAATATATTTTGCTTTGAAATATAGTCTGAGATGCCTGAGAACTCCAATCAGTCATGTATAGTCTGGATTTAGGAAACTGCACAGTAGTCACATGTGGATAGACTCAGCGTATGAAAATGATTCATGCTATTCCATCACCTCTTCTGCCTTCTTTAAAGAACTAAAGGCCCAAGACTTAAAGAATATCATAGAATCGTAGAATCATAGAATGGTTTAGGTTGGAAGGGACCTTAAAGATCATCTAGTTCCACCCCCCCTGCCATGGCCAAGGACTCACTGGACCTAGTTGCTCAAAGCTTCATCCAACCTGGCCTTCATAACTTCCAGGGATATCAACAGAGCAGAAAAGCAAAGACTAGTCTGACACCCTGGACCAAGAAATTATTTGGTTCTCATTTATATTTGTAGATCTCTTACTTGTTGCATGTGTTCATTTTAATGAGAAATTGATAGCAAATAATCAAAAGAAGTAGGAACTATAATGAAGCTTCCTACACCAAAACATATACAGCAATTCCTGAATTAAGGATGGGACGAAAATATTTTTTTTCTAGGAGACTATGTTCCAGCATGTTTTGCTGTGAGGAATTTCTGCATACCAAATCTGACTTTCACATGGTGATGTGTAAGGGAAAAGCCCCCAGAAGAGTGAGTGTCATTAAGTAACATCAGCAGTATCGCAGAGACAAACCACATACAGCACATCTTTCATTTATAAGGATTCTATTAATGTCAGCAAAATACTGGCTAAAGGGTGGGCGGTAAATACAGGCTGACATTTTTAAAGTGGCTAGCAGTTTTAGATCCTATGACACAATTTGAAGGTGGCTGACTTCTCACAAGTATCAACTCTCCACACTTGGAAAATCAGGTCAGGAGCCACCCAGAAGAAACAGCTGTTTTTAAAAGTCTTAGTAAGAATTTTCTAGATCTGCTTTGGGAGTATCCCTGACTGTGAGCTTCTTGAGCAACTAGGCAAAAAATTAATATGAAACTGTTGAAAAAAAAAATCTCCATTGGAACAATATTCTTTTAAGGAGCACACTTGGAATTTGGCAAATACCTGGCGGAGATGTGCAATGGCTTTGGCCATACCACCTGGGAAATATGCCTGGAGTCCTGGTCTTTGGCTACCCCACCGCAGTCCAGCTGGAGGACGGGCAGGGTGCTGGCACCACGCAAAGCTGTGAGAGCACGGGGTCGCAATGTGCAGCTCGACCAGGATTCACAGGGCTCCTGGCTGCCTGGCAGCCCACCCACCAGCCAAAATTTCCTTTCAAAATTACTGGGACTATTTCAGTTTCCCTCCTCGCAGAAAACCCACAGCTTCTGTTCAATAATGCTGTGAACGTTTTAAAATGTGGTTTTTAGACTTAGAGCAGTTTAGAGCAAAATCTTGAAATTCTTCAAAACCCGATATTGCCATTCTCATCACAGCTTTCATTAGCAGATTATACGTGAAGTTTGTGTGCTTCTGGACATAGTGGACTGGAAATATATATGTTTCTTTCTTGGCTTGATGGACAAATAGCAATCATCCTTTACACTTCTTCCTGAGCCTTTTCCAACCTAATAAAGCAATCGTGCTCTCATCACTCACCAGTATCATGGCAGAAGATCCTGTGTACCCACATTAGCCACAGGATGTAACCACAGCAAACAGCTTTTAAAAGCTTTGCTTTTTGGGGACCCATTTTCAACAATTCATTGCAAATGAGACTCCACAGAAACGAGAAAAGAAGTCAAGAAATGTCAGATATATAAGCTTAACATATAGAAAGATACGGGAACAAACGATTGAACAGTAAGCTCAGAAGCACATGTGGAGTTGGTAAGAAAAGACAATAAGGACTTATCAGGAGCAAATGACATTAAATCAATCAATTTTTGTTCTCTGACAAGGTATCCAGCACAGCCGGTAAGAAGGAAGCAGCAGGTAACTAGAAGCTGACTTCTGTAAGGTTTCCAACATAAGCTCCAGACTGTGTGTTCATAAACAAAGTAGGAAAACAGGACCTGTATGAAATCTCTGCAAAGTGCTTGTACGAGTGGTTGAAAAAATACTTATGGAGTAGTAATAGTCAAGTTTTCTGTTAGTCTAGAAACACATAACAAATAGAGCTACCATAAAGGTCTACAACAAGATGAGTCATATTTAATGTTTCCATTAGCAAAACAGAGGAAGGAATAGACAGAACCTTAAAAAGTTTCCTGACAGCAACAAACATGGAGAGGTTATTAGTATTTCCCAGGAGAGGAGCAGACTCAAAAGGATGCTAAGAAGTTGGAACAAAGTGTCTGAAATCACTTAAATTGAATTTAGGAAAGTAAACCTCAAGGTATAAGATGTAAGAAGAACAAAATCTAATGTACAAATGCAGGATGCGGAATAGGTGGTGAGGCTGCAAGGATGAAGCGAAGGAGGTTTTACGTAAATCACAAACAGTATGAGTCATCAGCATATGCATCTACAAGCAACAGCAACAAGATAATGCGATGTATGTGCGATGTTCTACCACCACGTAACAGTCCTCAAGCATGTGGAAGACTGTTTTACAAAGAGGATGATGATCCATTGTTGTTCATGCCCACAGAGGACAGGATTAAGTATTTTGCTAAATCTGCAACAATAAAGCTTTAGGGGAAAAAAAATCCTGTGTAATTATAGGACTAACGAAACACAAAGCAGGCTTTCTAAGGAGGTTGTGTAATTTGCATTAGTGGAGGCTTTGAAGAAATCAAAAGCAAAAAATGTTGCTAAAACTGGTCTTGATTTATTTCATCCTGCTGCAGAGCAGAGAGAGTGCATAGGATGCTTTAAAATCCTTTCTAACAGTATATATTAGCGACTCTGACAACAAAGCCGTTCTTGCTCTCAATGCTAGATGCTTGGTGGCACAGACTTTCGCTTTCCTCTGACCTGCACAGGATGAAGTCTGGCCCAGGTGAAATCAATGGGAATTTTGCCCGTGACTTTGATGGGACTAAAAATTTCACTTATAGGTTTAATGGCCAGAAGGGACAATTATAATAATCTTTCCTGACCTTTTGCATAATACGAACCATAGATTTCACTCAGCCTGTAGCCAACATCTTGTGGTTGAACTAGAACATATGTTTTGAAAAGTTTTTCAGGCTAGACATATGCTAGACATAGAGTGGTAGTAAAATCCCCTCTAGTGGTATAAGTTTGCATTGCAGGGTGAAGTTCTCCTATGGAAGTCTGGCACGAACATCCCATTTGTAGGATTTTGCTAAAGGCAGCTAACTTGCCCCGTCACCTACATATGTAATTTTTTCTTTTTTCTTCTTTATCAGTTGCACTGATGTATGTGGATTTAAATTAGTTACAGGATTTGGGGAGTCAGATCACAGCAGTACTCAGAAAATCATCACAATTTTAGTAAAAGTCAATAGAGATGCTCAAGCATCAGCGGCTGCTCGGTTATCTTGGCTACATCGGTATATCTCATAGAAAGAGGTAAGGATGTTGAACAAGAAATCCACAAATCCTTTTTTAAGGCAAATAAACTTGTCCCACAACATATTCATACTGGATGGCTGTTCATGCTCTGCACATACAGAATGCAGCTCCTACATTTTGGAAGCCTATGCCTATAGGGTCATATTCTGGTTTTGGCCTTTTGGTGCCAGAGCTATTAATGGATTATACTCTAAAACACTTGATCTAATTCCATAACAGTCAATATTTGTATGAAATATTCCCACTAATGACAAATATTCCACCGACTTCAGTGAGAGCAGCGTCGTATTTTGGATTCACTAGTTTCTTTCTAATAAGTGATTAAAACCACAAGTGGTTTTATGGGCTCTGGAGAAAGAATCTGGGAATGAATCTGGTTTAGCAATTCACAAAGCATCAATTACAATCACTTCAAATATTGATGATTCTATATCCTGAGAGCTGATTAGATACGTAAAAAATTTATTCCCCGAGGAAAGCTGCCGAAAATAAAATGAGAGATAGATCACTGTCAAAAGGTGTCACGGGGAATGCAAATTACAGTCAAATTATTACCATTTCTAGTAGAGATCAGGTGCAAATAAAAGAGTCGTTTCTCCGAAGTAAGCTCTATGCAGAGCTCCGGCTCCCATTACAGTACCAAAATCCTGCATGCAGTTTTCCTTGTAAGAATTAAATCTGTGCACATCTGGAATGTGAATGTCTGTTAAAAATCTCTGAGCCAGGGACAATACTCTGGTCATATAGTATATTCTGCAAATGTTGATGAACTGCAGCCAAATTTCCATGCCTCTAAGCAGCGTATCGGACTAACCAATAATAACGGCAGCCAGGTGCTGAAAGTTAATGCTGAATCTGAAATCAGATCCAGGGCTGAATTATTTATTGAAATTCCATGACTTTATTTGCACTACTAGAAGAGAGAGTCACTTGCAGGCACTGCAAATAACGGTCCGAATCAGGGGGGGTGTCGCTGATAAGGGCATTTACCACCGCATCAGCTGACCCCAGCGCAGGCCATAACCTGCCCTCGACGGCCTCCTTTTGTATCTCATTTAACATCATACAAATACTATCCATCGGTGACTTTTATTGATTTGAAGTGAAAGTAACTCTCAGGACTTGGTCTTTCTACCTCCTTCTGCATCTCCAAAGTTAATGGCGCTGCAGAGGGTATGAGAGAAGCTTCATCCCAAGATGTGATGAATGTTCATGACTTTCACTGAAAGCAGATCAAGTTGCATCGCAACGGAGCAGTACATCGCAGGCTCAAACTAGTCTTCGGTTTGACCTTTGCATCTCAGCATGACTTCCCAATGCAACCCACAATAACTTCAGTAAATGAATTACTTACTGATACGATATTACCAGCATCTGGACTGCCATGAGAATACAAATGCAATATAAACAAATTTTCTGGTTCCCACCTACTCACAGAGAAATCATTACAGGGTTTAGTGTTTAGGGGATATTTTTCCACCTTTAATATTTTCTTATCTGCCAAAAATGCTATATTTGTTCATCTGGTCATTTACACAGACATACAGTCAAATTCAGCTGTTCAAGGGAGTGTTACACTACAAGGCAGTCTTTACTGATAGCCATCTACAAAGGAGGGGAATGCAACTCTCTCTGAATATTTCATTAAAGAAACAGAGAGCAAGTTCTAAGTTTGTAAATGTAAATACCTGCAAAGAAAACAAGAGTCTAAGACACACACACAAACAGCAAGCAAACACTCCTTGTGATTCATCTAAAAGCAAAACAATTTCTGTTTTCAATATCAAACACTCAAGAAAAAAAACAGTGGTGCTTTCCAAAAACTACTGAGAAATTTTGAATAAGTGTGTATACTAGTAGAAATACAATTTACAAGTATTTTACGGTCCAGACTTCTGAAACTAATGGATGATAGATGTTGTAAATAGAAAAAAATAGTTGGATCAGTGAGTGGAGTTTGGATCACATTTCTTGTCTACTTGCCGTCTCAGTGCAGGATGATTCTTAAATCTCTGTGTCTGTACCGTTTGGGTCAGTTTGAAATGCTCCAATGACGCTGCTTCACAAACTTCCCATAGGAAATGTTTTGGACAATTTTCTCAAAACACATTTTGACTTGTTGCTCAGACTGAATTTCCTCTAATTTCATTTTATCCTGTTATCCAGCATAAAAAAAAAAACTTGATTAAGTTTAATTCAATGCTATTTATTAAAATAATTCTTACTTTTCTTCCTTTATGCAAAATCTTAATTATGCCCTAGCATCTCTTCACCTCTTACTGTCCTCTTGCTTCTGGGATTCTTGACCATGCTGTCTATTCCCAATACCATCTTAGTTTTTCATTCTCATCAGAGCGTCCCTCTCTCCCCCAGGCCCCTCATGCTCCAAGTGGACCACGCTCCAAGAAGACCAGCAGTGACCCCAGCTTGGTCATGCAGCAAAACCCTTCTCCAGCCGGTCCTTTCCTATCATGCCTGTCTCAGAAACAATCAGTAACCACCTCCTCCTCCTCCCCAAATCTCTTTTTCTTCCTTACCCCCACAAAAAAAATCACTTTCTTGATATTTTTTTTGTGTGTTATGTCCCTCACCTTTCAGCCACATACTCTTACTGTTCACCAACTTCACCAACCAAGTTGGTGACAGCAATGCCAAAATCTGCCCCCACCTCCCGTCCCTTCTCCTGCCTGTCCACTGTATTTCCCTGACATTGACATGCAGCTGCCTTATTCAAATTAAACAAATCCTGTTTGATATGGTGGAAATGGAGCATGACATGGGGATCATGCCCTGTAAGTCCCCTCACCCGTTTATCGTTAAGTAAGTTCATAACCCAGTGCCACCTTCTCCTCCTCTGAAGACAGTCCCCAGCCATACTCTGTAACCCAGATCTTTATTCTGGTTTCCTCTGGTTGCCTCATTTTCGTGATCCTTTCCTGATCTGCAACATCTTATCAATACTGTTTGCCACTCTTACAAACAAATCCTTTCTCACAGTTTTTTCCTCTCAAGCTCAACAAAATAGGCACAAAAACTCGTCTGCACCTTCTTCCTATTGTCAGTTCTACAGGAAAATATCCACTAAAATTTGTCACTACCGTTTAACCTGGACACTCAGGTTTGGGCTGATAGAGCTGGATATTTAACGCAGTGCAAGTTGGACATCGTACTTCCTATGCTTTGCTTGTGCTTCGGACTAGACTTCATTCTAGATGGATTAGACAGAAAGTTCATGCTATCAATCTACAATCTTTCTAGTCTTCTATAGCATTTCTACATATTTTATATTTACAGTTTTACATTTTTTATTTGATATAAATTATTACATAATTTATATTTATATTTAGTATATATTTTCTTGTATCTTTTCTATTATATATGTTTACTACATTATTTCTTTTATATTTACAGTCTGTTGTGCAATCTGTTAACGGGCATGGTTAATCTATTTCCCAGCATGCTTTATCCATTATAATTCACACCTTCTGGTGCTATACTCTTAGACAGGTAATTGGGCCTAACCATCATATCTAGAGAAGGGTTGAATCTCACCCTGCTTCGTTTAAGAAGTTTCTCTGGTAGCTTTTTGTTTGATCCTGTGCTCCTGCTTGGAGAAGGCAGCAGGTTCCATCTTGCAGGCTGTCGGAGAGCCGCTAGCCTGAACCACTGCAGTCTGCAGAACACCATTTGAACCCCACACACCAGGTACCCGCTGAGAAAAGCTTATCGGAACATCCAGGTTAATGAGGCAATTGAGAAATTAGCATTTGGCAAGAGAATTTCTGAACATTTTATATACATTTGTGTACAGCTAGGCCAAATTCACTGAATAAACTCAAAGATGATTAGGGGACTGGAACATCTTTCTTACGAGGAAAGGCTGAGGGACTTGGGTCTTTTTAGTCTGGAGAAGAGAAGGCTCAGAGGGGATCTCATCAATGTTTTACAAATACTTCGAGGGAGGATGCCGGGAGGATGGCAACAGTCTTTTTGCAGTCGTGGCCAGTGATAGGACAACAGATAATGGGCACAAACTTGAACATAGGAAGTTCTATCTGAACATGAGGAGAAACTTCTTTCCTTTGAGGGTGGCAGAGCACTGGCACAGGCTGCCCAGAGAGGTGGTGGAGTCTCCCACTCTGGAGACATTCCAAACCCACCTGGACGCCGTCCTGTGCAACCTGCTGTAGGTGACCCTGCTGTGGCAGAGGGGTTGGACTAAATGATCTCCAGAGGTCCTGTCCAACCCCAGTGATTCTGTGAACTCTGAAGAATTAGCTTTTTTTTATGTTTACTTATAATTCTCTCTGAAACGGAGATATTTTTTTTATTATTGTGAAGTGCCAAGCACACAGGTGGCTCTTGAAAAATAACAAATATAGTGAATTCCTACAAATTCACACTTCCAATGAATAGCCAAACATCAGTCAATACAAACACCCTCTGACTGACAGCAGGGCACAACATGATTGCTACGAACTGCATTCACTCTCAAAGGTCCTGGGTATGGCTTTAAACAAATTTGAAATAAATATTTAAATAAATAATTTTAAATAAATAAAATATTTAAATAATATTTTAAATAAATAATTAAAAAAAAAACCAAAACAAACAAACAAACAAAAAAAACAAACAAAAAAAAACCCAAATACCACAAAATTCTTGGTGCCCAGTGTCGAAGAGGGGCTAATTATAAAAAACCCCTCTGGCCCATGGGAGCTGCAGGAAGGTGCCACCACATGTGCAGACGAGGCGGGGAGCAGTGGCCAAGGTCAGGGAGGAGAGGCTTTTCCTTCCCCTGGAGAAGAAAATCCCCATTTCAAGGTTTGTCTCTTTGTCAGGGGAGTGGGACAGCACTTCCTCTAAGTTCCCCTCCTGCTCACATCCTTCCCAGGCTCTCCAAGGTTGGAGCTGAGTAGCTGTCTACAATCAGCACTTTCTTTAATTACGATCATTATTATTGTTGCAGAATCATCTCTTTTGAGATAAACATTGAACCACCAGGCCATCAGGCAGAGGTCCTGCTCAGCCCGGTAAGGGGATGATGTTCCCCCCAGTAGATGCGTATCATAGGGCTGCTGGTTTCAGCATACCAGGATTGCTGGTAGACACTTCCCAATCTGGAACAAGTCTTCCCGCGTGCATGTTCGACTGCCTTTTTCACAGAGCAAATAGTGAGAAGTAAGACTTATGGGGTGTTTGGAGATATACGTACTTGGAGATGAACTAAGCCCCAAAAGATTGCATTGGTGCACTCTGAGGAGATCCTCATGGCTCCATCTTGGAGCAGGGCGAGTGCTTAATGCAGAGGAAGTAACAGATCATTTTTGAACCTCACGCAAGACCCAGATCTAGAAGAGGATCTAGAGCTTAACTGGAGGACTCAGGTTTACTGACATTAAAAAGAAACCAAAAATTCAAAGTTAGAGTACCTCAATGTGAGAAAGGGCAACTCAGTAAATCAGGGCAAAAATACCATTCCTTGCCAAACTGCATGTGCGAGCTGACAGTCAGAGAAGAAAAGAAAATTAAAATTATACAAATGCATGGAAGTCTGGGAAAAAAAGCCTTAATAATGAAGGGGTTTGGGGCACTGGATCCTCTTGGCACGTCCTGAACATTTAAAAGAACTGGGCACAGAAAAACAACTAAAACTGCCATTCTGAGAGAACCTATAACCTGCAAGAATATTCCATGATTCAACCCCTCTTCATCCAGGAACAGCTTTTTAAAAAATGCTATAAATAAAATAAACAAACAAAACAGGTCTGCAGTTGCACACTGAATCAGCAGCAATAGCTCGTCACAAAACACAGGGCAGTGAAAGAAAATCATTTCCTCCCATGATATGCATTCGTATCTGTTTGAAGCTGCCCATTCAGCAGCGAAAAGCAAAAGGAAAGCAGTAACACAACGTGCCTGTTGACCCACACAAATTGAATCACAATCTAGAAAAACACCGGCAACAATAGCGATGATCCATCGGGGCCGGTTTCTCTGATTTCCACTTGTTTCGGACAATACACAGGTACAGACACGCACCAGCACCCAAAACAACAATAGCCAAATGCGGCGGGTGGCAAGGTTCAGGGTGTTTATTTGGGTGTTGAAATGTTACGGGGAGGACAAGCTTGGGAGCGGATATAGAGAAGCACCTGCCCAACCTGAGAATTAACTCAGTGTTTTGTGAGGATTGAAACCACAATGCTTGAGGAGCTTTTACAGTCATTGGTCTGTGTAAAGAGGAAAGAAGGAACGCAATTTTAGCTGGAGAAGCTACTGGGCCGCAGAGAGATGAAAACGAGCGTTGGTGTGAATGTTCCATAGGAAACGAAGCCAAGGCACAGGGATGTGGCATGACTGAGGCAATGGCTCCACGGCAGACAGAAAGGGAATTCAGCTCTTGTATCTCCCAATTTAGCTCTTCCTTCATCTCAGCCTCAAGGTCTGACCCATACTGACACAGCATTCAGAGCCCCTTGCAAAGCCTGGCCCTTGCATATCCAAAGATAAGCAATTACATATTTAACCACTACCTGAACTAATCCCACCCCATTATCACACCCAGGACACCAAGGAATATGCTAAGACATGCAAGCAGCCTCTGAACACAATTTCTATCAGACTGCCTTTGACCAAATTTGTGCTGTCTTTCAGAGACACAGAAATCCAGGATTTCTTCTGCGCTTGAACCAAGCCCTGTTCTGGTTTGCCAAGACATCCTCCATTGCAATGCCTTCCTGGTTTGTAGGTTTTATGGCTTGTTTATTCCTTTATTGACCCTAACTATACACGTTTCATTAAAGCATATTTAGCTTGATCTGACTGAGAAGAAGAAAGGGCATGACTTCTTTGGTGGTTCATTCCAATGGTTAATCACCTTTACAGTTACCATTAAGCTTATTTCTAACTTGACTATATCTGACCTTAACTGTCAGTATTTCTCATTATACTTGTTACCACTATATTAAAAATCCCTCTACAGATACATTTAATATTGCAGTCAAGTGACATTTGGTCTTTTACTTAAACGAGAAAGACTGCCTTAAGGAACTGCTGGAGGAGACTGACTTAAGGAACTGCTGGAGAGGGTACAGCAGAAGGCTACCAAGATGATCAGGGGACTGGAACATCCTTCTTATGAGGAAAGGCTGAGGGACTTGGGTCTTCTTAGTCTGCAGAAGAGAAGGCTCAGAGGGAATCTCATCAACGCTTACAAATACTTAAAGAGAGGGTGCCGGGAGGATGGGACCAGTATTTTTGCAGGGGTGGCCAGTGACAGGACAACAGATAATGGGCACAAACTTGAACATAGGAAGTTCCATCTAAACATGAGGAGGAACTTCTTTCCTTTGAGGGTGGCAGAGCACTGGAAGAGGCTGCCCAGAGAGGTGGTGGAGTCTCCGACTCTGGAGACATTCCAAACCCGCCTGGACACCGTCCTGTGCAACCTGCTGTAGGTGACCCTGCTGTGGCAGGGGGGTTGGACTAGATGATCTCCAGAGGTCCCTTCCAACTCCTGTGATTCTGTGATTCTGTGATGGCAATATTAAGTATATTTTAAGCCTTAAAATTATTCTTCTCTTTATCTTTTCCAATGTCATAACACACATTAGCTCTGTGTGCATTTAAAGTAGCCAGCCAAAAGATAATCTAAACCTTGACTCCTCCCTACTAATAGCAACGGAAAAAAAATAAAAAAGCAAAGTTGTGACTAGTATAATTTGTGTATCTATTATTGAAATATTTACTGTGAATTACTAAGCAGGTGTGGCACATGAACACTGAATCACTGGTGCTACGTGCTGTACAAAACCCAAAAGAAAACACAAGAGCTACACCTAAAGGACGGAGAACAGGACCAGAGCGGTGTTCTCGCTGGACCTCCTGGCACAAGGCCACCGCTTCTCACCTTCTACACCTGTAAAGTGCTGACCATGACTGTGAAGCACTGCAGAATTGCTCTAAAAAGGCCTCCGTATGTTTTATCTCAGGGACTGGGTTTTGCAAAGGGAATCATGTTCACAGACGGCTGCCGAAGCACAGAGCAGCCGGCTTAGCCTCCTTTGCAGAACTGGGGTCTAAGTACACTTAAGAGGTATCAGCATCCAGGAGCTTTATAGATCTTCTGTTACCACCCTGTGTTTTATTACTAAGATGGGGGTTTTTTTAAGAAAAAAGCAACTGCTGAACATTTAAAAGCTAGGCTAAACTATCTTTTCTGAATTGCAGACAGTTGTTGAGCGTAACTGCCAAATGTTTTCTGAGATGGAGCATACATCTCCATGGATGAGCTCATCATACTTTGAACTCTACTGCTAGCCTGCAACAGCGCACACTCTTTGGAGGTGATTAGCCTTTTTCCAAACAGTAGAGCATTATACTTCTATGTGTTTATTAGCAGCAGAAGTTAGAAAATTTTATATCTGCTTTGGTATCTTCATGGTTAACAGAAAGGGAAACTAAAGCCATACCTAAATCAAACAAACTTCCTCTGTGTGTAAACTCCATTCCCAGTATCATGAACAGGTATTAACACCTGAAATATTGGTGAATGGCAAACTGAGTCATATTTTTTTCTTAGTCCAGAGGAAACCAACAAATGCAACAGAAGCAACAAAAATAGTCAAGAAATGGCTTTTTTACAGCCTGACTTACATAAGAAGGAAAAAAAAAATTACTATTCCCATATATAATCTTTCCAAGTTTTAAATATGTGAAATTCAAGTTTTATAGAATTTAAAGTAAATTAAAATCAGCTTCTGCCTTGAATATTAGGCTTTGAACATTCTTATTGCATTTTGCATCAAGCACATACAGGTGAATGCCATGGACTTCTGTCATCTGCTGTGTACACAAAGTTGGTGACTATCAAGAATGAAGATTCAGAAGAGCAAACTATCACTATCTGGGCAACTTCATCCTTAATATAACGTCATTTAAGCCAAAGCAGCTATAGAAAGAAGAGGTTCAACTCCTACTGTCCTACAGGTGCATAAATAAGTTGTTACAACACAACTCTCCTGAAATACATTTCAATTAGTGCTTCATCTGAGTTTTTTGCAGAGTTGCCAGAAACATGTATAAAGGAGCTATTTCAATGCCTTTTGGCAATCAGACGCATGGGGAAAAAAATGGAGAAGCACCCAAGCTCCAGATATACACCACTTCTTAGGCAGAAGTTGAACCAGGGTACCCTGGGGACCAACATAGAAATCACAGGGATTAAGACACTGGTATAAATTTATGAGTCTGAAGGCCTGTGAGAACAAGTAGAAAAAACAGAGGAGTTCAAAAAGAAGGTACTACAGAAGGTACAAACTCTTAGAAGGAAAAAGGGAGGAGTCGACACGGTGCCAGCACAAAGGAAATTGGGCTCAACTGCTGCAGGAGGCAGCTCAAACTGAGCTCCCCACTACGCTGCTACCTGGCTGGGCACAGTGCGGTGCTAATACAGCTGCACAAACTCTGCACTAGAGCTAGCTCATGTCCAGACACTCAATAAAGCACCCAACAGCCTCTACCTGAGAGCAGGCAAATGTCCAATTTCCTCTGGTTTGATTTCTTTTATGTCCAGAAAATCAAGGTTTTCATTATAATTTGTCAGGAGACAGTTCTATATCAGAGACTTGATCCCATAGTTTATTTCTTTCCTTCAGGTTTCATAGAATCATAGAATGGTTTAGGTTGGAAGGGACCTTGAAGATCATCTAGTTCCAACCCCCGTGCCATGGGCAAGGACACCTCCCACTAGACCAGGTTGCTCAAAGCCCCATCCAAACTGGCCTCGAACACTTCCAGGGATGGGACATCAAGTATTTCTCTTCTATTTTAAGCGATGTTCAGGATGTTGTGCTGGGGATAAGGGTGAAGAATGTTCCCTGCTCCCACAAGGACTCCACATCTGGTGGAGAAGGACTCGTATCAGCATTTTATCAAGGTGAGAGAGCCTGAATAACTTGCCTTGGGTCGCTGAAGGAGCACAAAAGCAAAAAAGTAAATATAACCTCCCAAGAATTTGGGTGGTAACCCAGGAATATTACTGAGCTTAATATGTTGCAGGTTTTGCATGGCAGGACCTTTTCATATTTTGATTAGAATTGGACAAAAAAAATAATCAGAATTTTCACCTGGTGGGAGCTGGGGCTGTTGCTCTGTATTAAGATAAAGTGCTGAAATGCTGAGTGGAAAGTAGAAAATGTGTTGATTTGGATTTTGACAATACTTGGGGCCATTTTAACGTGGCAAAACTTTGCTATGGTGAGTTACAGAACTGTATCTCAGGTGCTCCGTGTCCCAGTCTCTTTTCCAACACACCTTTTTTTACGACACTGTAGCCATGCAATCTCTGTGGTGCACCAGGGACACTGAATCAAAGAGGAACCTGTGTTATAACATGGAAGATCCACTTCAGCCAGTAAACACCACCATTAAAAAAGGATACATATAGAAGGGTAAAATCATAAACACTCGATAAGTTATGAAATTATTATTGAGAGGGACAGGATAATACTCCTTTACAAAAAATCATTTAATTTAACACAGTCAGAGAAAACAGCCTATGGACCTGTTCTACACTGATGTGTGAACTTTGCAATCAAGTTGTGTAGCAAACAGCAATGACACGCTGTAAATGTAATCAGTTACAGAAAGTTCTACCCTTAGGTATTATTAGATAAAATTACCAGCTTTGGATCTTCAAAACACAGCTGAATACATTTTGAATTACTTTTGTTCCACTGTAACAATTTCCAACCCTTAAGTCTAATACAAAAATCCACACCAGGAATACATGATGCTGATTAAACTCATCAGACTTACAAAAATCAACGATTTTTTTAACTCATAGCTCCAGATGTACATATGTATCACTGTTATCACATCTAGATGAGTTTTATTGCATGACAGCAATACAGAAGTGCAAACAAATGAGGAGAGCAAAGGGCAAGGAAGGAAAGGGAATAAGGATTTATTTTGGACTTTGTCAGCATTAAACTTTACTGTGTCAAATAAACCACTTGAAGCTATTTTCAAAGTACCTACTATAACACTTTAGGTACCTGCTCTGATTTCCTACTTCAAGTAACATTTATAGATTTGAATACAGTATGAATCCAGCACAAAACCTTTCCTCGTGCCAACTGGTTCTCCCTATGACTTTGACTCAGCCTTTGCTAGGGGAAAAAAAAAAAAAAAAATTGAAACCTTCTTTAATTCATGTATAAAACTAACACACAAACTCACAGCCCTGTAACACCTGACTCTATGAAAAAAAGAGTAATTTGAAAAATCTTCTACCAGAGCTCTTAGCTGCAAAATGGGAATTCTAGTGTTTATGTACCCTCTTTGCACCATTGCTGGGATTATTTTGCTGGTATCTGCCAGATTTTGAAGAATTATGTGTCATGCAAGAACTAAGTAATACTGTTGCTGTAATGATTGATATGTTATCCTAAACAATGCTCACACAGCCTTCCATCAAAATATATTTGACATAGCCAGGTGAACTGATACTAACATTTAACTTTGGCGCAGAGATAGACGTACTTCCTACTGGCTCTCTTGGAAAGGATCCCGGTATATTTTTGGGATGCTATGCCAAACGATCTCTGTGACATTTGCTGTTCTGGAATAGCCACAGCAGAGCCATATATTGCCGATAAAAATTTCCCAGGGACACTTACTGGAGCTTCACTGTCATCGCTGAACATGACACAACAACCTGTGAGCCCGACCAGACGTGTGCTGCCAGAGATGGAAAAAGAGCTATCTGCAGCTAAACATAGAGCACCCAAAGCATACTGGTGGCTATTTCTAAGTACAAGCAACAATAATTATGAATATCACCAGTTCTTCATGGTAGAATTAAAACACTGTATTTACCTGATTTGACTACGTGGCTCAGAAAAGCTGGAATAAAGGGAGGAGTCAGCAGGCGGAGTTTAAACAATCTCAAATACACTTAAGCCAGCCTAACTCTGCTGCCACTGAACTCAGCAGTACAAACCTGACTGGCTTCTATGGCCACGGGATATGACCCATCCTGAATGTTTCTGAAGTCTTATCCATTCAAATTATGGATCCAATGTATAAAGGCATTTCAAGAAATAAAGTTATGCATATGCAGCAAAGCATTTGGATATGTTTCATTTTAATCAGATGTTTTGATCACAATTAACATATATATTGATGCCATCAAGTTCAATAAAAAGCAAGTAATCACAGCCATTTATATGAGGAAAAAAAACGAACCATGGCAGATACGAGTGTCACTTACCTTTAGCCATAAACTAACGATTAGATTATGAACTTAGGCAGAAGGAGACATAGATGAAAATCCCTCATTAACTTGAGATCCAGTTTCCCAATCAATCCTGAAAGCATTCCAGACTAGGTTCAAGGTGGCAGGGATAGTGATTATATCCCTGCCAAGTCCTTTTATAAATTTGGCCTGCTTAAACTATTCACCGCCCGTCTCTAATATTCCCACCAACGAGGCACTTGTCTTGACGCAAAACAAAGTCTGCAAATGCTCAGAAAGAAAACAGGCAGACGTAGAGACTCTGGGTTGTATAACTCAGGCTAAAGCTTCTTTAAAGTATTGTTTTTCTTCATCGCAAGTAATAACAAGCAACTTGTAATTTTAAAATATTTGCTAGGCAGTTATTTGTTAATTTATTGAATTATATTCTTTTAACAAGAGAAGATCAAAGCAAAATTAGATTTTTCCAAGATGGATGTTTTCCCCTCAACTATTCTTTTTACTATTTTACTGAAAATGCTTTACAAAAAGACCAGACAACTAACTGTCAGTCCAGGTAGCATTTCTCTGATTTAACTGGGTCTGTAGCAGGTTACTATTAAGTTTCTTGTTTAAACAGTGTGATTCAAATTTAGGAGGCCTGACTCTGTTCTTGCACCCATTTTATATACTTATAAAGTCTATGGGCTTCAACGGAGTCACTCCTGATTTGAAAAGAACTGAGCAAGATAGGAACCGAGCCAGAATTACAATGAAATACTTGAGTCCCCCTGCACGGAGCTTATGAAGTGTGTTTATAGATGTTTAAACAAACCTTCTAAAACTATTTTCCTCCCAGTATATACGCTGGTGTTTGGACTACCAGTAAACCTTGTCAGTTTGGTAACTTTAATACTGATGTACACGGCCAGTACACTAGAAGAGGGGACTTAGGCTGCTGATCATACACTGCCTCACCAAAACAAGTTTGGAAGAGACATGGTGCTCATCACCTGCTCAACAGCTCCGAATGGATGAAAAATGCAAGATCCATAATAAAGACAAGTTCCAGGGTGACAGCTGAAAAGTGTCAGAGACTGCACACACTGTACATGTCTGCTTTGTAGGGTGTCTGAGCGTCTCTTGAAATGCGAAAGGCTTGGCCAACCTCATGACCAAGGATCCAGAAGAATGTTATTGTGAGTCTTGGACCACCAGACAGGTTGAACCAGGTGTTTCAGTATCATTATTCTTCCTTGTGCTTTTCTCTCTTTATTATTTCCTCTTTACCTAGAAAGTTTCTCTGAACATAGGAATGATTTTATATGGAAACCAAAAGCCGAGTTCATGATACCCAGTAAAACACGCACATTACTCAAGAAACAGAAATGGACTTTGTACCTTCCAGATCTGATTGTGATTTCTACTCATCATCAAAATACTTATCGAGGGCAGTCTACAAATCAAATAAATTACAGCGCCTCTATTGTTATAATGGGTTAAAAGGATCCTGTCAAGTTCTCTCTCCCAGTCTGTAAAGCCATTATTGGTTTTGATAACCTTGAAATTCTGAAACTGAAATCAGTTTTCTTATCAAAGTGACTCTCTTACCTTAAAACCACAAAAGCCTTAATAGTGGGGAATGATTGTTTGTACCTGGAGTAATATTTTTATTTCTATCTTCCTTTAAGGCTACATTGCAGCAGTTCACCAAAATCCAAACCAGGGTTAGTTTGAAATCAGCCTTTGACAAAAATTTTTTCAAAAAAATCCAGAAAATATGCAAAAAAGAAATCCCAGAGTGCATAAAAATCCTGCACCTCCCTGGGATAATTTCTGGGATAATTCTGTCCAAAGGAGAGGAGAAGGGCAACTACACCCTCCTGACAGCAGTGACTCTTGGGCTTTTGACGGAGTGCATGAGATCGGCAGTATGACTGCTTTGTCCTGAACAGCCAGGCTCTCTGACTGCCCGATTCATTCAGGAATAGTAAGTTTGGTGCCAAATTTTGCCAACGCTTTTAAACATATTCCTCACAGACACCTAAAACTCTCAGAAATAAAACCACTGGAGATGGCAAAGGGCTCAGCAGACTGCGAGCGTACCGGGACTAACCTCTTTTCTTTGTGATAATCCCCTAACAAGAAACGACTGCAAGGGGCCCTACAAATACTTCGATGCTGTTAGTCCTTGAACCTTACCTTGGCTGGGACCATATCCCCAAGACATTGCAAATACACCATCACTGTGCCTGGTTATGCACAATGCTCGGCTCCTGATGGGAGGAATGGGCTGAGCGCGTTCGGTGGGCCTCATGCATTTATGCCTTCAGCTGGCAGATGGGAACACCTTCAATGCATGAGTCAGTGAGCGCGGAAGAGCAAGGCCTTTGAGAGGTCTCTCTTCCTTCTTACATTTGCAAGCACCTTCATGTTTTCTCTAGATGGGTGTTCGGTGTGACTGCGGTTGAACACTTTGTGACGTAAAGCCCTACACCTCTTAAGCAAAAGCTCTTGCACACCTGAGCTGACAGACGTATCCAGAATATTAATCACTCAATATCCACAATGACTCCTTGCAGCAATAACTGTCTGCCAGCTCACAACCCTTTCTCCTACTCCATGATGATACTACCGTCTTTTGATTGTCAGAAACATGGATTGCATAGCTCGTTATAGAGGATTTCTAAAGCAGGAAGATTTTTGGAATCAAATATACTTTGGGTCATTTGTGTGGTTTGCTTGCTTTCTAGACTGCACTTTTCTGAGCAACGCCAATACACAGCTGCACTCTTGTTTCTTGTTTGTCTCATGCTTTGTTTTCCACGTATACAACATATCTCCCTTCAAATTAACTTTCTAGATATTAGGCATCACTCTAATTCTGAAACGCAAGGAATGTACATCCAAACACCTGTTTCCACTGCAAACAGAAAGAAGCCGTAAAAGTTCTGTGATCCTCCCATATGGATTTTAATAGTCTGTACATAAAAAGAGCAGCATTTCAGTTTAGTCATTATGTTCAAGTATACGGGTGCAAGACTGCCAGAAAAATCTAAATATACCTTCCATCAGGGTGTCATTTATACAGAAGCACTTTGCTTCTCCAGCACACAAAGAATTAAAATTAACCTGAGCTACAAGCTGGGTTAAGCACAAAGCAAGCACTGCCTCCCGGTGCTCACTTCCTCAAAGCTGCTGCCAGCGTCTCACGCTACCGCCTATCAAGCCTTTTTCTCTGGCAGCCTCTTCCCATTCCTTGTCAAACAAGTTTAGAGAGGGAATTGCTGCCGGAGAGTTTCAGTGTTCACAAAAGGCCTGCTTACACAAACTGCAGATCTGATTAAAGTGGCATCATCTCCCCAGCGGACCTCACCGCTCCTCAGCTCTGCCCATTCTCACCACCAGTCCCCTTGTGTCCTGCCCCAGATTTGGCGGGGGCACAGGGGGTGGAATTTACTCTCAATCAGGCATCTTGCAAGAACAAACACTCACTCACAAAAGAATATCTCACAGATCCAGGTTAGGGCACTGTTAGAAAAAGAGTAAAATCAATGGGGATGATAACAAATTGGTGTGATAACCGCTTAACCTGTCCGTCCCGCAGCAGTTTGGCGAGCTGTCTGTCCCGGTGGTGCCCGTCCGCACAGCCCAGGAGATAGCTGACCTGCATTAGGTTACAGCACGGCGCTCTTGTTTACAGTCATCTCTCTACTTGTCTTTCTAAGGCTCCTGCTCTCCTGGTTGTTAAATAGAAAAAGGAAATAGAGCAATTGTGTAACACCTTTCTTTTTTTAACCTGAGACAGAAACTGCTTTTATTAGAGACTCCGTGGCTGGTGAAAACCAGCCTTTTCTGGTTTACTTGTGCTTGTGGAAGATACAGTTTTCTCCAGGCTACATCTACTGCCCTATATTTTTCTCACTGATCTCTGCATTTTCTGGCTGTGTGTTCATTCAAGTATGCA
Source organism: Burhinus bistriatus (assembly GCA_013397275.1). Lineage (NCBI taxonomy): Eukaryota > Metazoa > Chordata > Aves > Charadriiformes > Burhinidae > Burhinus > Burhinus bistriatus. The sequence goes on along the minus strand of VYXH01000687.1, from coordinate 205,128 downwards.
GAGCAGAACTTTTTTTCCTCAAGCGAAATATTAGCACCACAAAAATCCGACGATGAAATGCTGATTGACCCCAACATCACTTATTATTAGAACTTCCCTCAAGTCTAGTCCAGCATATTTAGATTTGCCAATTGTCCCAGCATCCAGAAGTTGCCACCGTTCTGTTCTTCTTTCCAGTCTTAAAACAGAGCAAGCGCCTTGTCCTTTGCAGACTCTCTCCTGGATCAACCTTCCTCTGTCTCCACTTACTAATACGCTATTCTTTTAAATTCCATGCTCCAGCAGAGTTTTCACCTGTTCATATTTCTCTTATGTGTTCCTATTTTTCAACTTCTGGCTCCACTCTTTTTTGATGGTCTTCTCTTATTTATTTTTCAGCTTCTGAGCTGTATAATTTAATACTCTGCTTACATGCTTTACTATACAACTTTTTAGACTTTTAATTATATTAATGGCACCTTTCCAAAACATCAAGAATTGCCATTTTTCAACCTAAGTGGAAAGTCTCCAGGAAGATACCAATTAATTCTTTTGCTCCGGCTCTGCAAATTATGAGTTCTTATGTGAGAGTCTCTACCCAATTCTGTAACATGCATTATGCAGGAAATCACATTACTAAAAATGTTCTTTCTGGAGTTATAAATCTTCAGGTGATGGCACGGCGCAATTGAATGCAGTGCAAATTTTTTCCAGTAACCTACGGATCCAGAATTTCACACGCTGAAATCTGGGCAATGACCTTCACTTTAACAGCTGATGCAGTCAAAGAACCGTATATCACAAACATCCGTACCAGTCTCAATAAAATAGTGTGGGCACTAAAACATATTGGTACTTAAAGGTTTGCATTCCAGAATACATTTATGATGACAGAGCACCAAAAAATCCCACTAATCTGTTTTTTAGCCCACAAACATCTCCATTAAACTCACTTTGGTAGAAACAACTTGTAGAGGAAAGGTATCAGGGTATATGGACCCACGTAGGTCCCTTTTAATACATTAAGCTCTATCGGGCAGTTATGAACCAGGAATTCTTGTAAAATCAGTTTGCAAGGGAAAAAGACCTGGGTGCTGGCTCGGTCAGAGAGGCTGCACCTGAACTGACTGGTTTTGGAAGATGTGTGAAGAGGTCCTGTATACACATCATGGATGTGGCCGACATGTCAACGTACAACCCAAAATACCCATCAGGGAGGACACAGCAATTATATACCCTCAACTTGACAGAAGGGAGGGGCTGGAATTTGCTTCCCCAATCATTCAGTATTCTGTTAGCAAAGGGCCTGATGGAACTCCCGCACGTTAAGAATAATCCTGTTGATTTACAGGGATGGTTTAGGCTCAGAGAGACCAAACACCTGCATTTTATATGGCCATAGTGGATTTCAGCCTCGATGTACACGGAGGCTTTGAAACATGCTCTGAACATCAAAAAATCCGAACTCCTCACTGGGACAGAGTTTGCATGAAGTTTGCTATTAATAAGGTTGTATGTGTAAGGAGTTTGAACAGTGCCACTGGTTTTAATGGGAAGATTTTCATAGCTCAAAACCAACAGACGTACCCAATATGAAACATTCTGAAATCCTACCATATAATAGCTGTACTTATTTTTCTATATTTTCATTAAATCAGTTTCTGTCCTCAGTTACCCTTGTATAAAATCAGAATGAGCTTCGGGTTGAGGAAACTGAGAGTAAAAACTGATTTAGTTTCCATTTTTTTAGAAAAAAAAAAAGTATTGCAGGAAATAATCAGAAGGCTGCCAGCTTATCTCAATCCCTTTTGTTTTATAATCCATTTGTGTTTCAGACCTGACAGCCTCTGCTGAGGTACCAAATCACGATACCCCTCAGCTCTTCGTGCTCTCTTCCCAAAAATGGAGAAGGAAGTCAGGATTCTTAGTGAAAAACCTGGCAGTCTAAAGTTAGGACACAGCACATTGCAGGCAGCAGGCTAAGAATAACAGGACAAACTCACGAGGAGAGAAATAACAATAAAATACAGGAACTCTGACTCTCCCTCTGCAACATTACCTAATTCTAATGTCACAAAGAAGAAAGCAGTGTGAACGTGTGTGCAAGAGATAACAGGCTGTCAAAGCACCGCTTCCACTCAGCGCCACAAAATTAAAGTTTGATTATTCAACCGAAGCTCGGCTGAGCCAAGAGTCGCACCAGTGTCCAGTTCACAGTGCAACTTACCTTCACAAAGAGCTCAATTTCAGGGTCCTTTCCTTCCCCATTAGGAGGAACAGAGTCTGTCATTTTTCACCCCCAAGGCTACCAGCCGATCTCCTGCTATTAAGCGGCAAAAGGAGGTTTCAACCGCACAGCGGGTAGGTTTCCCTTCCGAATAGCTCTCACAAAGCTTTTAAAACATCATTTGTAGTGATAAAGCTTGAAACCAGAGGAGAAAACAAGTTTGCAGCTTAATAAATAAATAACACTCATTAAAGAAAAGGCAGGCAGAAGAGAAGCAGTCCCTGTTACGGCTGTGTAGTTCTTCAGAGCAACAAGTGCTGCTGTGCTCTGGTACAGTATCCTCATCTGTCAGAGCTGCAGCTCTCACTGCCTGCCCAAAATAGCCCAGAGCATAAAAAAAGAGGGTGGGGTTAACTCACAGGGGAGGAGACAAGCTCCTGGTACCTACGGCAGGATCAGTCTCTGAGCAAATAATTCTGCTTTTCCCCGTTTTCAGCGTTTCTGTTGTTCCCTCCCTTATTCTATGGCTCGGAGCACCAGTGACTGGGGAAGAGGGAAGGTGCGCAGCAGGCTGGTTTCATTGCTTTAAGCAACAGTGATGTTTTTTCCTTCTTTTCTGAAGGCTGTTTGTCCTGCTTCTAGCTGTTCAAAATCCTAATACTGTTTTTGCTAAGAATGGCAAGGAAAAAACAGCCTGATTTCTTCACCCTGTGCATTGGCTCTTGCATCAGTGCAAGGAGTGCGCAGAAAAGCGGAGTTCTGCCTCGGCAAAAACCCCTCTGTGTGGTACAAAGCGGTACAGAAGCTGAAACTGAATACTCCTAGGTGAGAAAAGCACCCGTGGTGCCACCGCTCCTGATGGAGTTCAGGGGCAGAGGAAGGGGAATGGGGTTATGCAGGAGAACGAACAGCTTCCAGGCCCTGGGAAAATAAAATATTTGGGTTCCATAACTATTTCTCAGTGTGTCCCTTGGGGTGCTGGTTGTAGAGGGGGGACAGGAGAGTGATGATACACTGGGATGGAGTATGGCAGAAAACTTTCAAGGGCCTCAGCCTGCTATTGACATACTGTCGACATCCATACTCCCTTCCTTCGCCCTGCATTCCTTGCGTGACTCAGAGGTCGCCTCGCAGCAACCCCAAGCGAGAGGTGGCACACGACAGAAAGGCCTGACACAGCCAAAAGGCGTGGAGGAAGGGAGTGCTGGCACAGGAGAGGAGAGCGGACAAAGGCAAAGGGGTCTGGTGGGACTCCCTCCTCATTGCCATCATTGCCTGGAGGGACTGGCTACCTTCATGCCTTCCTGCCCTTGGAAAGTCCCTTCCTTCACCTCTGCCCCTCCCTGCCCTCTGCTCCTGTTTTGGGACCGCCGCAGCTCCAGCTTGCAGGCTGTCAGCAGCTCGCACCGCCAGACACGAGCAGTTTTACCTTCCCCTTCTGACAGAGAGAGGCCTTTCGGGGATGGTTTTGACATGATCAAGCCCTCGCCTCTCCTGAAAGTGCTCTTAGCTGTGTGCTTTCGTGATGATCTTTACCTCCCTCCCGTGACCTCCAGGCATCTGACACCGGTCCAGAGCAGTAGCAGCCAACACCTCCGTGGCTCTTTGGGTAAGCTCTACGGGAATTTCCCACAACAGCTGTTTGGTGTGCACTCCATGAAGTACCGAAACGGTTAACAAGTAAATCTCATTATGCTGTTGCAACTGTAATTACAACATAATCAACATTATAATTAGTGTAAAAGTGTGCTTATGGTTTTTAGATCTAATTAGCACTCATTCAAATAACTGGAAGGTTAACTATAAGAGAATTAAGTGTTATTACTCCTTTGATTTCAAATTTTTACATGTAATTTCTGGACTAGGTACATTAATTACCAAACATTTATAGTATAATTATTCTTAGGCCTACAGGCAAACTTCCAAGGACATGGGCTAAGTGTACTTTCATGTAGAAAAAGAATCGTTGCATTGCAATTATATATTACAGTTACAAAAGTCTGCCAAAAACCTAATTGTAGTCACCATATCTCTAAAATGCATCCCTAAATAATGTATTATCAATGTATTACTACACAATTATAAGGTTTTGTTTTTGCTGAAAAATTGTTTTCCTCGAGCACCTCATGCAACGGCGTAATTTCCCTTTAATGAGGACTCCTGGAAACAACGGGAAGTGGGTCATCTTGACTGAGGTTACCTGTAGCTCCAGCCTCATTGAAAACACTGTTTTGATACAGGCAAGCGCTTCGAACAACTTCTATCACAGGAGCGTACGTATCAGCTCTGGAAGAAGAAAATACTGCCAGCGATGAGAGCAGTAAGGAGGTAATACCGCTAATGCAAAACAAAAATGTTTAAATCAAATCAGAATACAAGATATTGATACTCAGGATGCATGTGACCTATTTAGATGTCTATTTTAGAAAGAAAAAACGTGCCCTAGGAGCGCCTACTTTTTTCCACTGGTAATAAAGGGAACCCAGGGTAACAAGCTCAGATAAAGACATTATAATGGTCAGACAAATCCTGCCATAATTATTAAGCAATAGCAATCTGTAGCTTTAGTGCCTGACTTCTATGCACGTGTCATCTCCCACTTCAGAAGTTGTGCATGCCTTGCGCTTCTCAAAGTTAAACTCTAGATGTAGCGATTTCGGTAGTGACTCAATATGTCAAAACATTTAAATCCTTCCTTCCCAGTTACTGTCTGGGTTTAGTGGTGTATTATAATTAGCTTGCAAGACGAAGATTATTGTGCTGAGGCTCGGCAAAGCAGAAGGGAAACTGTGCAACACAGAGAAAGGGAGCTAAGATGCCCTGAAACCATTTCCATCCTGACCCAGATATAAACTAGTGCAGGAACGGGCCAGACCCCATCTGGTTCAAGATGCTTCTGGGCAGCAGTGGCCCTGGAAGGGCCCTTCCCCACCTGCTTTCACCCATGGGGCACCACCGCCCACTCATTCCTGCCCCAGGACTTGATACGGGGTGCTCAGAGGCTGCAGGAGCTGTCATGTGAATACCACACCCCTGGTATTCCAGCTGTGCTTGTAGGTATCCACGGAGAGAACAACCCAACCCACCACAAAAAAACCTCTCGATTTTCAAAAGTCTCCCTATGGAACCCCTAGAAGAAACCAAGCAAAACAGAGTCCTTGTTCATATAAATGCTGTGGTTTTTAAAATACATTGTGAAAGCTGGATTTAAGATAAACATTGTAGGAGGCAGTGAGTACCAGGAAATATATATATATATATATATGTATATATACACGCACTACTTCAGGAATCTATTCATGCATTTACTGTTTTGCTGTCATATAAAACTGACTTATCACTTACATCTGGGTGGAACCTTTTTGACTATACTGGTTATTATTGCCTACACAGGTCTGTTTTGTATTATGAAATCAGCTCTTTCTTCAGCCAAATTAAGGGTAAGATACTAATAAATAATTAGTACACTCATTTTACTGCAAAGAATGAGTTGCTTAGGTTGGCCTATCATTTTCTCAGAAGTCAGAAGTAGCAGAGGCTTTGAGTTACGTACAAGAACATTAGACACTGAATTATGAACTCTTCATAAGCCTTCTTCATTATAGTTTGAGGTTTATGAGATATATAAATGAATATGAGCATGTCATCCCATTAATAAAAGAAGAGGACAGCTTCAGAAAAGGAACCGCCACATCTCCGCATAAGACCTCTATTGTAGGTGAACTCTGACGCACTATCAGCTTTCACAAGCCTGTTCACAAGCTTCACTTCCAGCAAAGATTTGTCCCGAGGGGGTGAATCAGAGGCCATGCATCCAGAATGTAATTCTATCGTGCACTTCTCCAGCAAATCGCTACGTTACCAAGAAGGATGAGGGCACAGAGTGCATCCACCCCCCGGTGCCCGCTTGGTGCTGCCACCCAGCTCATTCTGTGAGAGCGAGGCATTACAAGTTTTATACCACACTGGTAATATTTTTCATGTTGTGAATAAACTTCCATTATGGATGAAAAAATGAAGTAAAACCTTGGTGCAGCTGCAGTAAATGGTATTTAGGGCTGTAATTTTACATGGGAATTATTTAACTGCTTAGTCACCTAAAGGGAACCCAACTAAGCAGCAACCAGCTACTAAATCAGCATGTTTGAACGGGTTATGAAAATATATCTTCTAGGGACAGTTCTGAATTACTGGTACTTTGCAACTGCATTTATTGCATGCTAGTAGCTTCAACATGCTATTTATTCAACAAGTTAACAAATGCAAGGGATCAAGCCAATAATTTTAATTTCCTTTTGAACTACAACAAGTCACTACCAAGTTCTTGTTTGATCTTCAGAAAAATGAAAAGAGATTTGTCTCAGATATTTGGGGTCAGACTGCATGTTTCCCTCCCCAGATGTACAAGACATGCAAGGATGTACAAAGCTCTTCTCATTAGCCAAGGCTGGGTGAGCAGATATTCTCCCTCAACTCCAGAGACATGCAGTGCCTCAAACCCTGTTGGTTTGATAGAAGAACCGTGATTTTCTTCCTTCTTATAAGTTGTCCCACACTCAAGGGCATGGAACAAAAGACATCAAGTGATACAACAGGCATACAACTTGAATGTCCCAAGAAATGGGATAGGATGGCAAAACCTAGGCCAGAAAACTTTGCATTCCTCTTAACTGGCAAATTTTAGATATCTTGCTCTACATCCATCCCCCAGACATTAAGAATATGTCATAGCCATAAGCTACAGCTGCTCTCCTTTACCTTATTATAAAAATGCATTACTTTGGCTCTTAAGGTCTCTGGGTGAACCTCAGGTGTTTAACAGAATGGTAGATCACTAGAATCAGCTCAGACAGGAGTTCTGCAAAGTAAGTTCTAGCGCAAAAGCATGAAATTATTTTTATATGTAATTATGTTTTTACATGGATGCAATATCAAACTTTGCTGTAACATTAATAAGCATTAACAATGTGAAGAGAAAAACCCACTGCTGTTCAGTGTGAAGAGGGATTTCATTATGGGTAATTATCTCAGCACTCACGTTGAGACAGTCACAGCTAACCATTCACAGAGAAGTGGCACTTAAAAGGTACAAAATCATCTCCTAATGATGCACTCAGTAGACAGGCTTCTAGAGGGCAGCGGTTTATTCCTTTATTTTACTATCATTCCAAAACTGTCATTTTGATTAAAAACAAAAGATTACTTCCAAACAGGACTGAGACTGCTCTGGAAAGTGGTATTGTAGGGGATACAACGGAGCACATTACAGATTGTCCCCAACTGTGGGCTATATGGATAACATAGCTGATGAAAGGAGGAATATAGATATCCTCAGCCCTTGCTTTTCAAAATAAATCCTCCATACTGTTATGCGTTATGAAGAAAAACACCACCAGGTAAGTGTGATGTACCCATTGTTGTTGACTTATTGCTGTCACAGAGCTAAAATTACATGATTCTACTTAGAAGTTTGCAACAGAGTAATGCATATCCCCGTCTTAATTTACAAGTATTCTTAGTGCAAGTCCCTATTTAGATTATTTCTGTTCATTTCTTGGTATGCTTCTTGTCATAAATTAAGTCTAAATTAATTATGATTTGAAGCATGTGCATGCAAACAAGGGTGAAATCCCCCAAGTAAAAGACCAGCAGACAACACACTACTCCAATCCCAATTTATGAATTATTATTTACAGAAAGTGTTCAACACAGCATGTACAACTCATGCAGATGTCAGGCTAGGTTTCCATTCCCCACAGTAAATAAGGCCCAAAGAATGCACAATTGCTGCTGATTTCGTTGGATACATTTGTGTTTCACTCTGTTGTTTAGCAAACAATTTGGCTAAAAGCAGAAATTACTTTCTATATTCTGATGCACAATACTTCTAAAAGATGAAGCCTTCAACACCTCGGTTTGAAATTATTCATGACTCGGACTAGTTCCCATAGGCTTCAAATGGTGGCATCAGTGACATTTAGCTGTGCCAGACGAAGCCATAAAGTACCTGCACAGCGGATTACAGGATCCTCTGTGGTCTACATACTCTTTGGCTGAAGAAGAGGGCCTCTGGCTTCTGGCTCCCTGATAAACCCACGCTTGTTCAGTGTGAAATAGAAGGGATCAACATCTTTACATCCCTCTTTATGGCAGCAAAGTTTAACCTCTGCATACATTATGGCCCACCTCATCAATGGCAGTGCTGTACGCCCGGGTTAATGCAGCTGGCTGACCTTGAGCCTTACAGTGAACTGTAGAACTCTTCCATTCTCCTTAGAAAATTGCCCTCATTCATTTTTCATTTCACCTTTTGGTACTTCTGTGATAAAGTTTCCACAAAGTTTGCCAGTGAACAAGCTCACTTTCCTCAGTGCATCACCTCAAGATGTTATTAAATGAATGGCTGGTTGGTTGGTTGGGTTTTTTTTTCCCTTTCTTCACCATAAGAGTTCAATGTCTTGAAGCACCTGATGCTGACTTGGTGATATCTCATTTTAGTTCCTCTTTGCTGAAGGACCCACTTCACTGCAGAGCAATGCAGACAACCAGGATGAACTGGAGCAATGTGGTTAGTTAAGCACTGATGTGAACCTTCTGCTGCGACTACACTTTCAAGTTGGTAGATTTTTGCTAGTGACCACCATGCGCAGGTTATTAGGACTTCAGAGACTATGTCCCACATCCTTAAGTGAAAGACAGTGGTGGCAATTCTTAAAGATGACCTTAGCTTAAGACTGAAAGTAAATCTTAGTGTGAAATTCAGCTCTGAGCACAGTCAGAATAGCAATGGGGTCTTGCTTAAGTCTGTCTGAATTGGGAATACTGAGTAGTCCAACTAGAAAGATATAAGGGTTTTTTCCCCTCTTAAATGGAATATTTTCCAAAATTTTTTCATCTTTTCCTGAAATCACAAAATTTTCCACAGAGCATTTAGCAGGTATCACTTTCATGAGGAAGGTGGTGGGTCCTTGGTCACCAGTTACAATACCTGGAAGCAACCTCATAGATTGCTGAAACGTCAAAGCCCAGAATCACCCTTGCAGTCTTGCTGCTCTGACTTTGGTGACAACTATGATTCAACTCGAGAAAAAGGACTAGGTTTTCCTGGGAGACCTACATCAGTTAGAAAAGTGCTAATGAGATATGGAGCCCTTTACTTATTATTAGCAGTTTTTACCCATTCCTAGCCAAACCGCAAGTGACCATTGATGCCAGACTAATTAATAAATATATATATATATATAAAGGTATCTCATGATGTTGAGAGAAAGCCTAAATCCCCCTGTGGAGGACAGCACCAATAAGAGACTCTCAGGTTATCTCTTGGCTACACGTTAACACAGAAAATGGACTTTCAGAGAGAAAAGGTGAAGGGTTCCAAAGGGAGAAGTTAGGTGTGCTGTAAGGACTGACTCCTCTCAGCTCTGTATCTCAACTAGGCGGAAGCCACAGTGTCGGTCACCACTGCTCATGCTGGGTCTCCTGACCAGAAAAAGACGACTTTAGTCTACAGAACTACCAAAACAACATCCTCTGCAATTATCTCATTTGCCATGAAAGATGTCTCAATTAAAAAATAAATTAAAAGGTAATTGAATGTTCTTATGAAAGGGAAAATGGCTAAGCTGCTACAAGTGACCTTTTCAGAAGATGAAGTATATCAAATCAAAACTGGAGGCACGTTAGCCAGGTCATCTGTCAATCCTGCAGGATATTACAAATCTTGCAGTATATTACAACAAACAAGAAAAAAAATTAAAACACTATAACTAAACTGAAAGGAAATCCAGCCATACAAATTCCATAGTGCAAAGCTTCATAAAAATCAAAGAGAAGGACGTAGAACAACTGGAATTAATACACGAGGGAATAGTTTACTATTGATAGGGCTGATACTGCCACCTATTTTTAAGGCTTCCTAATGCCTTCCCTGATCACACCCTATTTTCAATTCAATGTAACTTTTGTCAGACTTCAAAAGGGGAGCTCTTAAACACAGGTGTCTGCCTTTATTCATCCAAAGCGCTTCAGACATCCAAAGGTTTATCTTCCAATGCACTGAGCCACTGAAGTCACTGTTCCCCCAAAGTCAGTAGTTTAAAACAGAAGACAGGCAGAGCTCAAAAGGGAACAGAAATGCAAGGACGTGATCGGTTTCCCCAGAATCAACAGCACAGCTAAAAACAGACTCCTGAACTCCTCAATGCCAGCTTAGTCAAACCATTGTCAAATAAAAACACATTTGTTTTTCCAAGTGTTCAGAATTCCAACGTCGCAGAGTATACTCCCTGTACAGGTGATTGTGTGAGTATATACACAAGTACAACATTTTTGTACACAAAAAAGCAGATATTCTGCACGCACGCTTCCAAAGACATTCCACCGGTCCACCTGTGACACTCCGCTCAGAAAACCTGCTTGGAAAATCTGGCCTTCAGTTTGTGTCTTTTTTGTTTTGTTTTGTTTTTATTTTATGTTATTTAAAGTAGAACTTGGTTACTTCCCCATGAGTCACACGGTCCAGTGTGTGCCTTTATTTGACAAGTTAATTGTTAAGTGGAATTAAGCAGCAGAACGTTCTTAGGTCACATACTTGCAGGGACTTGGAGAACACCGTCTCCTCCCTCGCTGGCGCTCGAGGAGGGAATGCCAGGGCAGCTGTGCTTCTCGCTGGGCTTTTATACCGGTGCTATTTTTAGCTGTTATCGGCCACGATGCGCAGGGCCAATCAGTGCCCGATGCCTGCAAGAAACCCTGCTCGGGTCCAAACTTCATTCTCTGCAGTCTCACAGGGAGGAGCCAAATGACTGTGAATTTGTTGCTCCAAACTTCGGCTGTTCGTTCTACAGGCTCATTAACGCACAGCAAGGCACTAGCACACCAAAGTACACGAAAGGTTAGGACCACGATTAAGGTACTGATTCAACAGACAAGCACCCTGCCTACATTTGGTGAAAATAAGTAAATTTAAGGTGCCTCAAAGTCTAATAAAGTGTGCAATCCTGCAGTATGATATATCTATAAAACAATCTGTGTGGTTTTTACAAAGGTGTTCTTTTTTATAGCACCTTGTTACTAGAAGCTACTTATTGCTGACTACTTACATATCCATGTGCTCACCAAAGAAAGGGAAGAAAGACTGGTGCCTCTTCAAAATAGGCCACATGATATATAACACATTTTTGACACTGGACCTTTGTCCAGTATAATTATTTAGTATCTTTTCACAGAAATATGACCTTGTAATAACTTTAGTCTTTGAGAAATTGATGGTGGGGTTAGACTGCTCAGACATAGACCTCCAGGACCATGTTAGACGCCCTGGGCTATCCTGCCCAGCCTCCAGTAGTTGCTTTTCACAGGATCAGACCTCTTACATGTAAGAGCAGCTAAATCACTTCCTCAGCTGAGAAAGCTTTTCTTTCTGAGATGGTGCCTGCTCAGATTTATCAGGTGATCCGAGTTCCCCCTTATTTGATCTACAACTTAACATTCAAGAACTTCAGACTTGACGAATTCCCTAAGACAGTCTGTTTGGTCTCAGGGTGTTTAATTCAAATAGATTGTCTCCGAGGCTTGTGAACTGCCATTTCTAGCCAAAGTAAGAATTAGTGCTTCTATATTCAGCTTCTGTTCCACCATGAAAACAAAAGAGAAAAGCAAGCAGCTCAGACCAATGTTCAAGATGTTTTCCGTATGACAGACAATCATTAAAACAGACTTCATAAATTTTACACAGATGAATCCTCAAATCCGAACAATCTTCCAACTGCACATAGAGAGTATGTGTCAAAGTACCTTGAGGAATATCCTGTCTGTACTGAATCAGTGCGATACTCTTATTAATTTCAGCATGGCTTACTTTTTCAGCCTGAGCACGCTACTGTTTAGAAATTTGCTGAAATCTCACCGAGGCCCACTGAGCAGACAGCATATTAACCGTGATCCACGTTGAATCACACAATTAAAAATAGTTGCCCTATAGCCCTTTATCATATTCATCTGAACTGATAAGTTTACATTTCTTTAGTCCCCAAAATGACACTGAAACATAACAAAATTAAATATAGCAATTAGTTTCTTATAGTTTCATACCTTACATCTAAATTTCTCTATATGATAACATTTTAAATTAGTTAAGCTCTCTATCTTCATAAAGCAAAGAACAGCAGTTTAGTGTTGTCCATTGAACTGCCTCTTAAACACTATGATTCTTCTCTAAAGGTTCATCAGCTTTTCAAAAAAAAAAAAAAATCCTGCTTTTTATTTTTTCNAACAGCAGTTTAGTGTTGTCCATTGAACTGCCTCTTAAACACTATGATTCTTCTCTAAAGGTTCATCAGCTTTTCAAAAAAAAAAAAAAGTCCTGCTTTCTATTCTTCCTTTTCCCAAAGCACTGAAGTATTCAAGTAGAAACATAATTTGATTAATTTAAAATGATTGAGAAAAATGTGAAATAAAGTTTTTATATGCTAAAACATTAGGCATATGGTTTATACTTTTTATGGATAAGCATCAGAGCATTCAGCATGTTGCAGCACTGAGCTCTTGGATAACTTTTTTTTAAACAAATGGGATATCAGTGTAGTCTTCATTCTTAACGGGCCTTCTTGATGGCTTGTGAAAAAGCCCATGATATGTACAAGAAAGGTTACCTTCCATGCCTGAATCACAGTGTGACATAAAAAAAAAAAAAAAAAAGCTAGAAAAAGGACTCTCAGGTCAACAAGTCTACTCTATGAAATTCAGGATTCCTGAATTACTTTATCCAGTACTTATTTGGAAGGTTCCTAGCTAACAGACATTAAAATTAGGAAGAATTTCTAAAGAAAAAAAAAAAGAAACTTTTTAAGTTTAAATTATTTCTCCTGGTATTCCTGTTTAATAAGGACTTGCCAGTATTATTTAGACACCTCACTGACCAGTCACATGCCACTTCTGGCTAACAGAAACCCCCTTGCAATGGGGGGCCACCAAAGTATCAGTGTTACAGATAAGGATGCGCATATTTACAAAGCAAGTATAAATGTGGAGCAAGCATAAAAACATTCCTGCTGGCCAGATTTTTAATCAAATACATTTTAAAATAAATCCAAAAATGGTACAAATACATGTGAGTAGAGGTCAGAAGAGAGATTACATACCTATATATTCAGATGCAAAGCTTCCACTCCTTCCATTTGCTCCTCAGCCAGTCCTCAAGCTACAGGGATACAGTGCTGAGGTTCAGATGCTAAGATTTCCCAAAGAGCCGTAACAGAGACAAGTGAACCACCTCATCTAAATGTCAACTAAAGATCCAGAGAGAAGCCCTTCGAAGCTGTTGAATTTAAGATTCAGGACCGGTACCCGTGAGCACTCTGAACATCAGTGGGACAGTGGAAATGGTGCCCTGCTGGTGCTCTGCAGGCAGACTAGGGAACCTTACAACTACATTAGAAAAACATTATTGCTGCTGAAAGGAAAACAGGTGTCAGGATAAATGAAAACTGTGAAAGGCACCAAGAAATTAATGAAGCTTTTTCTGACTGTCTCTAATGTGTTTACATCAGGACATTTCACCTCAAATAGAATGGTGTGTTTACTTAAACAGTCCTAGGTATCTTAAACCAGGAGGTTATTAAAAGAGTCTTTTTTGCTGCTTGTTTAGTCTAGCTATAAAAGCAGAAGCAACCTGAGACAGGATGCAGCTGTGAAAAAATAGGCATCTTTGTGGAAAGAAGATATGTGCAGAAGGGAATTACTATGACAACTGGAAAAAATGGAGACAAAAAGGATTGGCTGGTTTAGCCCAAAACCACCTGAGGATGTCTAAGCCTAAACTGATTTTAAAAAGCGCCAAATGAAAGAATGAATGCTAATGGACCATGCTGGCCCAAGAACAAGGATGTATTAGCTGCACATGAATAAATATCATTTGGAAATTAGAATAAGGTGTCAAACCATCAGAGCAGTGACGTTCTGAAACAGATTTCCAAAATGAATAATAATGGCCATTTAGTTTTTAGATCGACCTTGATCAGTTTATGAATTATGTATTATATGATGAGGTTGTCTGTGACAGAAAAGGACTATTTCACATCCCAAAAGGTCACCTCCGGTCTCCTGAATTTTTTTTCAGATTACCAGGAACCAAAAAAAACCACCACCAAAAACCCACCACCACCACTTGGTGAGTGTGCAAAGATTTCTATAAAAAATGAGGCACAGAAAGGTAAACATATAAGCAGGAAAATACTGTTTTTCTCTCAGAAGGTGTGTTCTCAAGTTTTACTTTATTAACACTTGTAGACTGCTTTGAGGTGACTGCAACTTAACTTGCAATCAATTAACTTGCGAATCAAAATCCTGGTTTCAAACACTGCTTGCCTGTACTTAAACCAGACCTGTGCACTGACCAATTCACTTCTCATCTATTCCTAATTGTATCATTATAACTTCATGAAGGTCACCGATGTCTTACAACATTATCAGAGACATATCAACAGTAAAAGTCAACCGTAATTGTATCATTAATTGATACGAAAAGGATCATCTAGAGGTGTAAATATAAAAATCACACCTGCAGGTAACAAACCAATGACTCATTTTAGAATGACATGCCGCCTCCTATTCCCCCCCCACCCCTCCCCCCCCCAGAAGGCAGTTCCATACAGGTTTGTAGCATTTGCCATTAAGCAGTTTTAAGTATTTAAAAAATTGCCACTGATACAGAAAAATATTCAGGTGTTCCTTTTCAGCCACAATCACAGTGTATGATAGGACACCAAAAATATTTCTAATGGACCAGTAAATGCAGTTGCAGGACAGTGGAAAATTTCCCTCCAATACAGGGTCTTATGACCCAAAGAAACAAAGCAGTTCTTTTCACAATTAAAATCTTAAGCTGTGTTTGAACTGGTACCTAGGAATTCAAACCTAGTCAATTCAGTTGGCTTTTCTCTTCTACTACGGTGTCTAAAATAAAAAGTAACTACAAAACAAATATAGCTGAAAGAAACATATATGGGGGTTGCTCTTAAGGAAAGGATAAAGGTTGACTGAAGTTAAAGAAAGTACTGGTTCTCAGTCTTGGAAAGATGCTAAAATGCATCAGGTGATTTTATCTGATTAAGTTAGATGGTCCAGTGAACAGCCAAACTGTCCAACATTGCACTGTTTGTTCACTGTTGCACTTCAACTGTTGCCAAGCGTGGATACTGAAAGAAAAAGGAAAATAGCCAAAAAAAAAAAAAAAAAAAACAAAAAAAAAAAAAAAAAAACAGTCTAGCGTTTGTTTCCAGATACCCATTATCAGAATTAGCTCCTAGTCTAATCTAGTAATCCAGGCTTTGTCGCTGGTGGCATTCAGTTTATTTAACTTCAGGTGACTGCCATTGCATGCAGTGAAAGTTTATGGCTTGATTCAGCCTAAACCTAGATATCCAGCGGCATTGGAGAGGCCTTAGAATAGCTGAGGAAATCTGTAAACATATATGAGAAAGGATCTATGGGAGACCTGTGGCCTTTTGCAGAGGCAGCTGGAGGTCAGGACAGAAGACTTAAGGTATCTAAACCAGCACTTCATGCCTATGGTTGGAAAACTGAATCAGGTCCCTGCTTGATTCAATGAATGGAGTCTACAGAACAACTAACCTCACCCTACAGCTGATGGCTATACTTGGCCTCATGAACTAACATCCCACTGCGCTATTTCAGATAGCTTTTTTTGCTGCAAAGAAGCCTAGATAGCCTGCAGAGATGTAGTCAATAACTTAGCTTACAGACACATCTTAAGTCGGGTGAGCCAAATCCAACCCTTGATATGTAAAGAAAACAAATAGCAGAGCAGAAAAGCAGCTTTCCTCTTGAGGATTCCAAAATAATTTACATAGTTGCTTTGCAGGGACTATCTTTTACTTTGTGTTTGTAAAATATCAGTCTCAGTAGAGCTGCCCTTTAGGTACTTCTGCAATAAACAATTAAAAATAATATAAACACCTCTATATTGTACAGAAACCATTTAATAGCTGACAGTACTGCTACATAGATACATTGTCAGGGACAGCAAAAAAGTAACCAATCCACAAATTCAAACATTTTCTTCTCCTAAAACATAACAAAAGGAACTGAGACATTTCAAAAGAAAACAACAAGCCAGGCTGGGATAACAGTCATATTTTCAGAACATCAAAGAGGGAGTCACAAAAAGAAAATTATTAAAACCAGAAACGGGTAAATAAATTCTATCTTCATTTTCCCTCAGTATGACCTACACATTTACATTGTGTTTGCTACTGCTGCAATCACTGTGCAGTAACAATTTCCTAGACAATATGGGTCCGTATTTTGAAGCTGTTGCTACGCTACTGTGCTATACCCAGCCACAGTCTCTGCTGGAGCCCAAAGCTGAAGGTGGCACAGGAGCGTCAGCTGAAAATTGATTCATGGACCTTTCCGGGGGCAGAAAAGGTGCATGAGCAAGGCACAGACTCAGCAGAGGTCAGAAGCAAGACCTTTTACCCTTTGTATCCAAAGGATTAAGCAAACTGCTTACGCCCTGCTGCTAAAGCACACATTCTGTTCATGACTGATAGTCAGGAAACTGGATGTTATCTGTAAGAGAACTGCCATTCGCTAATCTTTTCACGCAAGCACACGGAGTAAGTCAGATAAACATAAATCAAGCTATGAAGAGACCCACAACACAGTTTTCCTCCTCAGAAATAAGGGTTACATAGTTCCTAGGTTTATGTGTTAAGACTTAAGAGATTACCAGTCTCCTGTCCATGGCAGGGTGTAGGAGGTAGCCACAAAGCCATGTTGTGTCTGCATAGTATGGTGCGGAGACGTTATAGCTGTATCTCTATTGTCTGAGTTAGTAGAGCAAAAGCATGGTTATGGTACGCTCCACATCCGATTTATATCAGAGCAATTCTCTGACTTCAAAACCATACTGTTTTCAGTGATGGGTGATCAGAGTCTGATCACATCACTCGGAGAAACCTAATGCTCTTAAAGTCAAATGGCAGGCGCAAACTCTGCAATAGTACTGCATTACAGCTGCTTGCAAACAGCCAAATAATAAACAGTTCAGACCACTACAGAAGCATTTATTGGGAAAATACCAGGGCTAGAAGATGAACTTTATAATCCTAAACAAAATGTTAAAGGATACACAAATATACATGGGTCTGATCTCCCAAGTAACAAGCGATAGGACAAGAGGAAATGGCCTCAAGTTGCGCCAGGGGAGGTTTAGATTGGAGATTCAGAAAAACTTCTTCACTGAAAGGGTTGTCAAGCATTGGCACAGGTTGCCCAGGGAAGTGGTGGAGTCGCCATCCCTGGAGGTATTTAAAAGACGGGTAGACTTGGTGCCAAGGGAGATGGTTTAGTGGTGGACTTGGCACTGTTAGGTTGATGGTTGGACTCAATGATCTTAAAGTTCCCTTCCAACTGAGGCGATTCTATGAAATACGCTAAAATACAGCAGATAAAGTGTCCCAACTAGAGAGCTGGAGAGATGATGAATTAAAGAGGCATGTGCTGTAGTAATTCCTGTTGGCACTGCTAAATACACTACCTGTACCTCAAAACTAGAGCTTAAGAAATCTATAAATTAACTGGAGACAGACTGGAAGAGGAGAGAAAAACCCCTAAAACAAATAAAGAAACCCCACGACACACCAAACCACTCAAAGTTTAAAAATGATGACTCAAGCCTGAAGGCAGGCCAAAGGAACTGAATTTGTTTAGTCTAGGAAAGCAAAGACTGAAGGAAATTTGATATAGGACCTATCTATTAAAAAGAAAAATAGCATAATTCAGAGCAACAGAATTTTAATAAAGGAAAATATTTGTCTCAGGAAAATAATTAAGCATTGACAGCGACTAATTGGTATAAAGTGCTGAATCAACATCACTGAATGTTTTCAAAGAAGCATCTGTTAGGGATAGTTTAGATAAGACTGAGAGCAGCAGGACACATCTTATCACTTGATATTCCAGACTTGTATTTCTATATGTCATTGTACTTGTAAGGCTATTTGCAGCAAACCCTATTCATTAATTACCTTAAAATTATCAAAAAAAGTATCCCTTTAGGATATCGGCTCCCCGTTAGTCATTTCTTGCCATGCACGTGTTAACTTCAGCATGTTGCATCTTGGTCTGTAAATCTGCCATGACTGGAGAACCCTGAAAATAGTTCTTGGATCTCTTCCTTGCTCAAGTTGCTCAGTTTACACTATTTAAAAGGGGGATTATGAATCATTTAACCTTTTTCTAAGCTTATTCATGAGACCAAAAATAATATTTGCTTACTTCCATTAGATTTATTATTAAAAATATGTTCAAAAGCTAAAATGCCATAAAAAGGCAAATTACTATAATTTTATGTACATATAGAGAGTTACACCTGCCACCTGGCTTCAGCCAGAACTCCTTTTACTACCTGCAAACCTTGGTGGAGAATATAGGGTTTAGCACCAGCCTTATGTGCTGTACTGGAGTCAATTAAAGGACTACCCGGTTTGCATTGCTAAAAGGTATCTGGACACTCAATTAGGCTTGCAAATATCTACCGCTCCAAAATTGCAAGTACAGTTGTTTTACTCTGTAGACTATGAGTGTAGTAAGAAATAAGTGGTTGAAAATTTGAAAAACTGATACTCTCATTAACACCGATATCCACCCCTTTATTTGAAACCCCCTGCAGGAGTTCCTACTGAAAGCTACAAGTGTTCATCTGTGCTGGGTACTCTTATGTTTCATCTGCTTCTACAAAATGCTCAGGTCTGCTCAGCAAAGCACCATCATAACCACTAACTTAAGACTGGGCATTAAAGTAGTTACTACAATTTGGTTCTGCTCTTTTCAAATAATACATGCTAAAAATGAGCTATGTTCTGTAACTTCAAGTTTGAAACCATTAATACACATTTTTAAACAAAGCTTTCTCAACAGATACCAATATGCTCCATAAAACAGAAAAACCAACTCAATGGGAAGGAGCATGCTTTTTGCAGTGATACAAGTGATTAATCTCACTGTCCCTGTTAAGAACCTGGTCCGTCATTCACAAGAGTTCAGCTCAACTTCGTGAATCAGTAGGGAGCTAGCACAGGGTTGTGCCACCAAGTTAGAGCCCTCAGACTTTCCTGACTTGGAAACAAGGGAGTAGGAAGCATTTTGTGAGAAAAACAGAAATGTCCTTTCTTTCCCAGCTACTGACTTAAAGAAATTTTACTGAAGGATGCAATAATCCCAATGGAAACAGCTAAAAGTTTAAGTTCTGATGTACAGAGAAGTTACAAGCAGTATCTTTCTTAAAATAGCATTCTTAAATATAAGCACTGGTATCCAGTGAAAGGACAGGAGGCAATGGGCACAAATTGAGATACATGAAATTCTGTTTCAGCATAGGAAAACACATTTTTACTATGAGGGTAGGACACGGGAATGGTTGAACAGAGAAGCTGTGGATTCTTCATCTTTGGAAATATTCAAAACCTCACCAGATATGGCCCTGAGCAACCTGTTCTAGGCGATCCTGCTCTGAGTAAAGGATTGGACTAGATCTCCAGAGGTGCCTTCCAGCATCCATAACTCTGTTACCCCAGTGCAGCAATCCAATGTGCATGTTCACACTGCTAAAACACTGTATTAAATTTGTATGGTTTGCATAACACAAGGTGTTTATTGCTCAAGGTAAAGAATTACCTTCCTTTTTTGGCAACTGTCCTATGGCACAAATGTGCATAGAGAACATATAATCTGTAGCCTGTCTCGGGTCTTCAATAAACCAGAAGGGTAATAATTTTCTTCTGAACAGAAAATAGAGGGACTATTCTTTAAATAACAACTCAAGCTTCAGGAAAACAAAAAATTTCAAAGAAACCCAACATTCAGAACAAACACACTGCTAAACAGCATGCAAGTGAAAAGGCTGGGCCTCCGAGCAACAGCTACAATTAGGTCAAGCTGTCCTACGCACTCAGTAACATAGCCTGTAGGTCAGTCATATTTCTGTTCAAATTTCAAAGACTTTTTGTTTGAAGAAATTATGATGTTATTGAAAGGGCATTAAGGTGGCTATGACAAGCCTAGACATGCTGGGTTCACACAAACATCTCCACGTTGGTACATACTATATTCTGCTACTAAAGGTACAGGGAATTCCTTAATGAAAGCCAAACTGTTTTACATTATGACACATTCTGAAATAGTCCACTGACGATAACATAGGTACCAAGTTCTGGTAATCAGTGAAAGATGAGTTAATGTGGTTTAAACATTTTCTTGCTGTCTACTAACACAGAACAGAAGAGTACCTGGTCTGACTGAAACTATGGTCATAATGCAACTGCACTTACAGTATTCTGTAAGTTAAATTTCTATTCTAGGCAGTGCCCTGCAACTAAGCCAGCTAGACTGTAAATTAGATACCATTTAATCTTCCCACTTTCTCTGGTTTTCAGTCAGCAGTGACCTCTGATACGTTTCCAGCCACTCACAGATATTTATTAGTGCTACAAAGGAAGGAATATATAGTGGCAGAATTGTCATTACCACTCTTGTCCCACAGCAAGAGGTTCTGCTGTCCCTGTTAATGTCTGCATAAAAGAGCACATTCAGAAGATGAAACCAATTTCAGAGCAACACTGGCCTCAGGTGGACTACAGACCATATGAGAACAGAACAGTCTATGAATAATAGCCATTGACACAACTGAGAGATTTGGTTTGTACGTGCAAGAAGTGATGGCCCTCAGGTATTTCACAATTCTTGTTATATATTACTCTATGACCTTCCATTTTATAGGCTGACTTTTGCTATCTAGATAATTAAAAATCGCAAAGCTGGCTCTGTACTCCATGGAGTTAGTGCTTTATTACCTCAATAGCAGAAAGAAAAGAAAAGCAAAAACCAAAAAGGAAGTGTCATCAACTTCTCAAGGAATAAAACAGTGTCATAGGAGTTCAATTCAGCACAGAAGGATCCAGTGCCCTGCCCATCGGGCCTCCAGCTCCTGCTGGTGGAGGATCACAGCATGGATCACCTGAAAGCCTCATGTCTCGTCTTCCAGCCAGGTCGGGACGTCTTGGGGCTCAAGGACATGTCAAAGGCACTAGGCATGTATGTTTTGGCAAGTCAATAGAGTCCAAAGTTTGGGCTTCTCTCTAGGTGATAAGCCACTTTATGGGATATTCAGCTACTCTGCTCAACAAAAGCAAGGAAAAGGACTTCCTCAATACTTCTCCATGACAGTTCTTTTCAAAATGCCTCTCTTCTCACTTTTCAGAAATTCAAATTAACCCCATACTCTCTGCTTGAAGGGGAGCATCTGCATGCATTTTCTTTCTTCATGCACAGAGAGGACATCGTTATTTTGAAACAAGAGGAACGTGAATGTATAAGGAATAGAGAGAGATGATTTCAAAGCAAAAATACAATGCTCACATTGCTGACACCATGAAGTTGCTAACAAAATATATTCAATTGCTGCAACTTTTAAAACATGTATGCAGAACTACAGAGATATGAACTAGAAACAACATCATAGATCTTACTTTGTCCATATAATTAATATATTTTTAGCAACAACCATGATCCAGTGACAGAAACAGGACAGCTGCTGCTTCAAAGAGCCATACAGTGTAAGTACTATGAAGACAACAAAAAGGCCAAGTGCCCTCACACATGGCTCTCGTAGCCCACTTCTACAGAAATCAGTGGCAAAAACTCCTTGTGACAGCACACACAGACCCAGAATGATTCACGACCCTGCAATTAGTAGATACTCCCTTTCCTGAAGGATACACAACTTTTTACAAGAGTAGCTGCAGTTAGACTGAAATTCAAGAGAAATGGCTGAAGTTGTACGGTTTGTCTTATGCAGAATAAGACTAAATAACCTGATAGCCATTTCCAGTTTGTTTGTTTTTCATTTATCAATAATTTAAATGATCTACCTTTATGCAAAAATTACAAAAGCAATCACAAAGGATTGTCACATAAAGAAAGGTGACATGAAGGGGGAATAACATCAACTTTTCATCTACAGGAAGACATGACACAGAGGAAAAATATTTAAATCATAACTTTCTTAATGCATTCAAAAGAATCTCAAGATTCTGTTGACACTTTATGGCAGCGCTCTCCTTTATCCTACAAATAAATATAGGATAACTTTTTAACTAACTCCATTTTCCAAGATTTACAACAGAAACCAAATGAAGTATTAGGAGAGTCCACCCAGCCATTTGATCTCCCCTAGCTCATACAAGATAATCAGCTTCTTGCACCAATGCAAATGTTATAGTGTGTTCTTGCTTAAATAAACTAAATTAACCAAATACAGACGTTGCTGAAATCAGTTCTCACTATGTGTGGTAACAAAATCTCTTACCCTGCTTTCAAAGCATCTGTGGAACTCAGGAACAGATTCTGATAATCTTATTTATGTTGAAAAGTGACAAACTTCACAACACTTTTGTTGAAATAACAGAGTATTACACTCATGGTGTATGGTCCCATTCAAGGGAAACAAGAACGTGAAAATTTCTCTTATGTAGTTAAAAAGGAGAAACTGTCAGGTCTGTGTTATGACCTAATAAATATTGAGAATGGTTGAATACAAGAGCTTTTATGAAGGGAAGTACAGTGTTTATTTAAGAACACCGGTGTTTATGGTTTAGAAATTTAAGTAATACTTCACAAGGTTAGAGAAAGTGTGAAAGCCCCCTCAGTAATTTACACTGAACTTGCAATTAATGAAAAATACATGTTAAAACTGTCACAGAAATACATTGATCTAACTAATCACAGAAATACACTAATCTAAATATTGAAAGAAATAAAAGAAAAACCTCTTTCAGGGATGAGCATTTGTGGAAATCTTATTGCCATTATTTAAACTACATATTTAGTTTTCTTCATAGTATTAATATCTTTTGAGCTATTAGCTACTAGATAAATAGTGAAAAGCAGGGATAGCTGAACTAGCTTAACTAAACCAGTTCAAGTAGTAGTAGTCTAGCTGTAACAGCAGGGAGATTTCACAGAATAAATGAATTGCAGCAACAATCAGAATACTTTCACCATATTCATACTTCCACTTGAAGTGAAGAAATCCCAGGCATCTCCACACAACACAACTCTTCTCTTTCTGTGCCTTAAGATTTAAGAGGTAATTGAATGGGTTGACCCCCTGCAGCACACAGGCAGCAGAGTTGGGAACAAAGCAGCAGGTAGCTGTATTTTACTGATTTGGAGGACACATACATTGATTTGGGGTTTAAAACCACTGTATTCTTAGGAGCACCCAAGCTTTACACCCACCTTTACAAACATGAAAATCTCACAGTCTTCATGAAAGTTGTCAGTTTCTCCGAAGTTATTGTTAGGGGGGAGCTTGAGGGAAGTTGGAGAGTTGGAAGAAGTGCTCTGGCTCCGACGCAACTGGAAATCTGGAGGAAAATGCATGTTGCTCTCAAACATCATGCCCTCTACCTGTTCATCTTCCAGACTTGGGCTTATCAGATCCATCTCCTGGGATGGGTGGTCGTCTTCAGCACCATGGTGAGACAAAGAAACATCCTCACCATCAGCCCCATGCTGAGAGGCCACAGAATTACTACAGCTATCTTCTGAGCTCTCTTGACTACTATCCATGCTCTCTGGGATAGTAGTGATGGAAGAAGGAGATGTTGGATCTTCATGGACAGGATCATAGAGATTATCCCCTTTGTCTTCCTCAGAGTCTGGAATCTCATACTCAGTGGTGTCATTAACATTTTGATAAACATTGGTAAAGACCTGATCTTCCATGACTGCTGGCTGGTGAGTTTTGCCTGACTTCTGGTACCTTAAAAGACTACCATTAAAGTGAGACGTTGACAGGCAAACACTCTTCAGGAGGAAGCAGAGTCTGTGGTATACTTTCTCAATGCTCTGCTACACATGGCAGATCTCCAACAATCATTTACGGAGAGCTTTAAATCAACAACTACAATTCCACTGAGGTAAAAGATAGGGCTGTCTCACTTTTAACCCCTTTGTCTATCTGACTGCTGGTAACTATATCTTGGGAACTGTAATCATTTTTTATTCTTCCAGATATAGCGTGGCCAAGTATAGTGAAAAACAGCCGAAGCACCTGTCAGTACTAGAAAGCTATGGTAAAAAAACAGGTATTCTTTATTGGAATTCAAAACCAGTTTTACTGGAAATCTTATGTACATTTTGTGTAAAGAGGTAGAAATGCAAACTTCACCCATTTACTCATACTTTCAACACACAAAAGCCTAGCTTCAAGGAAAAGCAAGGTAAAACTGCCTCAACAATGCAAGCAATCTGCAGTGTTTCAGTAGTTACTTCCAACATCAACAAGTGATGATCATTTATAAAAAACTACAAACAAAACAAAAATTATAAAGTGGTATATCCACAAGAAAAAGGCATCAGGCTTGAACTCTTTCCAGTTTTGCCACTGGTTCACTTTCGGACCTTGAACCAGTCACTTCACATTTAGCAACTTCATCCTCGCATTTATAAACTAGGGCCAAAACTGTAAAAAGTCTTGTGAGCTGTCTTGGAGTCCAGGAAAAGAAAGCATTGAATAAGCATTAACTATTATTTCGTATACTTAATACATCAATTACTTATAATCACATTTAGGTTATATATCTCCACGTCATAAGACATAGATCCGTTTCCAAAGTTGGGTTAATGCCACTTGACTTCAGCAATCTAGTTAGCCACCTTGCCTCTACAGTTCCTTTTCTCTGAAGATGAAGAGACACACAGAACTCCACAGAATCTAAAGCAGATGAATACTTCCAGCTTTACCGTAAAATGAACTGCCCTCTTAAAGACAGAGACACATTCCAGAGTATCTGAAGTCAACAGAGCTGAAACTCATTAAAGATCCAGATCTGAATTTATCAGTTATGAGAACTTCAGACCTCACTGACTAAAGACTTTTTATCTACACGTTTAGTGCATCTGGATTATGTAGATTACTTCTGGAATTATTTAAGCTTCTGGGTTTGAGCCAAAAGGAAAAATGGAAGTGTTTTCCTCCCGACCCATGCCTGTAACTTCCTGAGAGATAACTGCCACGACCAGGTTGGGTTTCTAAAAGAAACACAGAAGAGAGGTTAGAAAGAAGGATTGTAATTCCAGACATCTCCAAACAGAACAACCAGGGGAACACATGATGTTTCACATGGCAGAGTAGCAGGTGCTGCCTGCCTGAGATTTATGATTGTAGTTTACTGTCATTATTCTTATATTGAACATTTTAGACTACTAATAAAGTTAAATATCAAAAGCAAAACAATACTTCAGCTTATTAAACTTGGATTCACCTTCTAAGGCTCCTAGATAACCCCAGAAGTGCCAAAATCATAGTCACAACCGGGTTTAATCACTGTAACAGCAAGGAAAAACACTGCAGCAGAATTTCAATTCCCTGTATGGAACCAGCAATACAGTACAAAGACACAGGTAAGTATCAGAAATCAATGGGATCTCTTCACTCACGAGCACATTTCTGGCCTGATGCAACTCAAGGACTTTAAGGATATGTAACCCATATCAAAACCTAATTTCAACTATTTTACTACCCACAAATTCCTGCCTGGCACTAGTGGTCCATCAGCAAACAGAACAAACCACATCTCCTCTTTACATTCTCTGTATGTAACTCAGCCACAATTCTTCATGTGGAAATCCTAAATAGGAGATTCTGAAACATGTGGTGTGTAATCTGTATTGCAAATTCCTAGCATTCAAGCTCAACTATTAGACTAACAATAAGACTGATTTAAAATCATGAGCTTAAATTACGAAAGCTCAAGAAACTTGGGAAAACCAATGAGCCAAGTAGAAACTTTATTAACTTCATTTTTTTTACGAATATTTTTTACTTTTGAGAAAATACTTGCACTTCTTCACATTTTGTAAAAATACAAGTGTATTTCTACCTGCATCTGTTCAAGTTGTTCTAGCATGGCCCACTCCTACAGATCTTCAACCCTGTCTTACAAAGAGCACTTGCAGGATTAAATATGCTGGGATCGTAAAAATTCCCTCCTTAGTCCCTCTGCTGGCAACTAACTTGAGGAAGAGAGGAGCACACAGACACATTCATGATGCAAAATAAAGAGCAAAGTCCAGTTGCATAATATTAAATCAAATGACTGATTTTTTTTTTTTTTTTTCCCCTCCACAAAGAAGACATCAGCAGGATACAGCAGCACCTGCTGGAGGGTATAAAATATCACAGGTAAAATAAGGAATAAGAGCATAATGTATGAGTATTGTTTAAAAACAAATACAGTTGATGTGGATTTCATGAGTCAGAAACATGAGTTACCTAAGTTCTCCCTTCCTCTGCCCTCCTCCAAAAGCAAAGAAAAGTACCATGCAGCTCCAAGATCCACACTTTCTTGTGACAGTGATAAAGCCCCAGAGCAAACTCGACCGCACTTAAGAATTTATCCAGGTGAAAGTCAGGTGTATTTCAAATCACATTATATGAACCCACCGCTGGTTTACAACCCTTACATTTCATCTTCAAGGAAGACAGAAATAATTTTCGTGCCACAATTCAAAACTTATGTGATAACAAACGAAATGAAAACGGAGGTGCCCACATTGTGACATGGGACACCAGTGTCCTGTGCTGCTCCGCCCCTACTCCCCAGCCAAAAATTCTCTGCTCCAGCAAAGGAGCAGGGCAGAGCAGCTGTGTGCACGTGCGCCCTGTGAAATGGGACTTCTCTCCTGTGAGTGAGAAAGAGGCTGTATGAGGCAGGAGAGCAGAAAAAGGTCTTGGCACCACTTTGCGCTCCATTCTCCATTGGAAAATGAAGCCCTCTGAGTAACAGTCCCAGCTCCACAGACACAAGAATGGAAGAACGCAAAAAAGAGAGATCACCGATTTCATCCATTCCCTAAATTCCTCTGCTCCGTAATCTAGAAGATGTTGAATTAATATGGCAGTTAGTAATGGAAACACTTTCTGCCGTTAGTTCTCTAATTCAAGTTGGGTGACTTATCATTGCTTGTACCACCCATACCTGCGTGAACCATCCGATAGCACTGGTTACTTGCTTTGCAGACATACAAACAACCACATAAACCACAAGCAGCAAAATACATATAAGGACAAAGAATGTGAGCAACAGAACTCCTCATTTTCAAGGCTTATTCTTTACTTCATGACTGAATTTCTGTTTTCACTCTAACCTTATTGTTTTTAAAGCAAGAAATACCAGAATTAACATGACCACAACTCCAGTTGGTATACACAAGACACAAGTTACAGTCAACCAGCAAGATCTCTTAGGTCTCATTTTCAGAAACCTTCTTCATACTAAGTTTAGCTGTCTATTGTTCAGCACCTAGATTAAGCTAATCACTGATTGTTTCTACAGTCCAGTGGACAGTGACAGGCATCTCAGGGTATGTAATAAGAAGAGGTGGAAAGAATTATGTCAGAAGGAGATTAAGTATATTCCGGAGATGGTCTTTATTACTGCAAAACTCAGCCATCTGAGCTCCCTAAAATAGGTGTCTTTTTAGACAGCAAGGTTGGAATTCATCTACATTTAGAAGCCTACAAATGGACATCAAAACTCATACTAGGAACCCAGATAATTGCCTGGTTCACTCTCCAGAGATACACAAGGCTCCTTCAGTAGCCTGGACACGCACAGACATTTATTGGTATTTAAGTTGTTTGCTTAGACAAACTTGATTTTATCTGAAGGACAGCAAGGGCCCTGACACATTTAGAATAGTATGTTAAAATCAGACCACTGAAGCCACTACCGAAACTTTATCTGTTCACCCTGTAACCCTAACAGAAATCAGCACCTCCGGCTCTGACCTATTTTAAAGTGTCAAGCAAAAGACCAGCTTGTGAAGAAATTCCAGCGTTACTAGAGTCAGCCATCTCTGACCTCTAGAACAGAAGGGAAGGGTGGAAAGAAGGACGAGTAACAAGAATAGCATACCACATATCTTCTCAGAAATTAATAATTAAAGGCAAAAAGCCACATTACGCTATTTCATTCAGATTTGCAATACAACAAAACTTTTACTTGAGTACTCCTTTATTTTGCACGTCTTGTAGACATTCCACAGTATTGGAAACTTCAAGTCATCCATCAGTGCCACGAGTAGCTTCAGTAGTTAATAGCCCTGTTTGGAAATCATAGAATGGTTTAGGTTGGAAGGGACCTTAAAGATCATCTAGTTCCAACCCCACTGCCCTGGGCAAGGACACCTCCTACTAGACCAGGTTGCTCAAAGCCCCATCCAACCTGGCCTTGAACACTTCCAGGGATGGGGCCTCCACGACTTCCCTGGGCAGAACAGCAACCTGTTTCTATTGGAATTTCTCAGGAGGTCATTTCCAGTTGGTTCCAGCTATGATTTTAGTGTTTTAATTAAGAGAGTCCTTCCATTGTGTTTGTTCTCCATGAAGACACCTGCACACTTTAAGCAAAGAGCCTGTATATCTTTCTTCATAATCTAAACAAATTGAAGTCCTTCAGTTGCTTGTTCTAAAGTATCTTTTTCCAGCCATAAGAGAAGAAATAAAATCGAATAGTTAAAACAAAACACTCAGAGTTCTTGGAAACAGCTGAACCTGAAACTGAATGCTGGCAAACAACGTTTATTGTGTCAGTAGAAACTGAGGGATCTTAGCATCTCTTAGGGTCAAGCCCTTTGTTTGCACTTAAGAGCACTCAATGCAAAAATCATGAAAGTTCCTAGCCATTCAGGAGGCTGGTTTTACAAAAATAACTTTTTTTTTCTTTGTAAAGCTCAAACACTTCCAAAGCTTTGCAACATGTAATTCAACTACATTACCAAATCTACACTGTGGGCTCTGTTTTCACTCCTGACTGCACTAAATACCTGGATTAAATCAACTGCAAACAAACTTTCTTGCATTGTTTCCAGCCTCAGTCTTTACTTACATGGTTAACAGTGCCACATCTCTTCACAGCTCATTAACAGCAATGCTTTATTCACTGCCCATCTTGCACTAAACAACATGAGGAAAAGACCTTTATCCCGCATTCAGATCTTTCAGGAATTCTCCCTGTAGGGTACTTTTCTATTTTGGCTCTGTGTTCTCTACAAGAGTGAGAGACCCAAGTTCCTCTACCCAGTTATTCCTACCACCACTCACAGACCTGCATAATAGGAACAGACTCATGTCTCACCTAAGAGTCAACACATCCTTGAAGCTGGCCTCCAGAAATCCATTTGTTGCTCAGCTAACACTGACCTGGATTCTGTAGTCTTGAGGGGCTGGCTCATGAATGCAGGACCCCACTGTAATAACAGAGATTCATCTTCACCCAGATTGTTCTTTGCTATTGACTCCATAGAGGCATATTTAAAGCCATCACATCAGTGAATTTGACTCTGCATAGGACAGACACTTCTCCACTGGGAACTAAACAAAAAATAGAAAATTATTTTGCACACGACACTCAACTTTCACGTTATCAACAGCTTTTATTTGTTAAAAATACCAGGAGTAGTCAATGTCAACAGACATCTGAAAACCTGCTTTACCTGCTGCAGAGCCTAAACAATTATTGCTGATTTGGATATTTCAAAGCCCTTTATTTGTGGTCTTCCACTTCCTTTTGTAAAATTTTGTTTGGTTTGCTCTCTAACTCCATGGTTGGAAACTCCATTAGAATACCTGAGAGCCTAAGAAATATTGACTTTTTATTCGTCCAGCTGCTCCAGTTTGCCTTTAAGATCTGGCATCATTTCAACATCCTTGTTTACCTCTGAAACTAAGCACCCTTAGAAAGCCCAGCAACCTGGCTTCAAGCTTGTTTACAGTGGAGGCTCTAGTAACTGAAACAGGGAAGGCAGAGACACCATACTACTCTGTACCACCCTGTCATGCAGCCTTAGGGATATCATTCCATAGACAGTTTGAGAAACAGAACGGTTAAGAGCCCGGTTTTGTTTATAGCCTCCGTATACAACCTCTTCTTCAGATTAAATGGGCACTAAAAGCTTGAAGCCTAATACAATATAATAGCTGTTAGTCGCCTAGACCTTTTACGGTTTTATGAAATGTCTTCCTATTGATCTTCATCTCAACTATATAAAAGTGCATCAAAACACAGTAAATGACAGATTAAAAAAAATTATCAGAGAGTTCTGTCACATGGATAAAATTGAGAACGAAATTGGAAAAATACAGGAAAACGTTTCTCTTTCAATATTCAATTATTTTAACTCTAAGTAGTGAAAATGCCCTGCTATTTCTCAAGTAAGTACTTAAGA
Organism: Burhinus bistriatus; assembly: GCA_013397275.1. Taxonomy (NCBI): domain Eukaryota; kingdom Metazoa; phylum Chordata; class Aves; order Charadriiformes; family Burhinidae; genus Burhinus; species Burhinus bistriatus. The sequence continues at coordinate 174,602 of VYXH01000687.1, read as the reverse complement.
CAAGTATCTCAACTATTCATGTGCAACATCTAGTTTTCATCCGAATAAATAAGGAGCTGCTTCCCCTCTACAACACTGCCAACAGGAGGGTATAGTTTCCTATCTAGAAATTGTTTTACTAAACCTAGCCAAACACTGAGAATATTTTGAGGTTGCCTACCCTTTACTTCCTGTCATTCACTAAATTCCACTGACACAAACAAATGCATGTAATGGTTTTCAAGCTGCAAATGCTCACTTCTACTACAGCAGTAAATCTGTACAGCTTCTGGCAGGATTTAGTACAGTCTAGTGCTTAGAACGGCAGTCTATACAGACAACTGTGCATTGAAATACAATACAGAGAGAGATTAAGGTGAGAAAAGGCAAATATCTTGGTAGTTCCCAGTTTTACTTCTCTTAATGTAAGTATACACGTAACATCCATTTCTTGGAGGCACACACTGTAAATGGAATTGAGAGCTGTATGAAATACGTGATACATGTCAGCTAGCCCAGATCAAAGTCCGGAGTTGGTATGGTATGCTTCCTTTATGACGTGTCAAATTGAACACATTATATTAGGCTGGGCTCATGAATAGCGAATACCACAAATAGGTTTCAAAGCACATGGGTAAGGGTAAACAAGGGCTTACTCACACCTTTTAGGACTGAATAGCTGTGTAAGTATGTTACCAAATTAGGTTAGCAAAAGAGCCTTGATGCTTAAAATTGTGTGTATCTTTGCATAAAGTTTGTAACAAGACCTTAATCGTAATTTGATGAAATTTGCTAAAAGATTGCACCTCTTATGTACTCCCTTGACCTCTAATTCACTCTATGTAATAAATATTTTGAAGGAAATACAATAAAGTAATTCATAAAGGACACTTCCCTCCTCCACAAGATCAACTGTCACGTGCATATTTACAAAGTTGAATTACTGTGAAAGAGGAAAAAAGAACGAGGAAAAAAGAATGACGAAACCACCTTGACTTGAACTTGACATATAAAACATAGCTGCAAGAAGTCTTATCTAGCTCACCCAGATTTTTTTTTTCCTCTTTCACAACCCTGTGCTTTGCCATACCTGCTACATTCCATACATCAAGGTGAATCAGAGGCATGTCACTTTATTCAGTATATTGTACCACATCTTCAGAGCAACTCCACAGTTGGCATGAACAGGTAGTACAACCTGTCAAACTCATACATACGTGAAACCCACTAGAAACAAGCTCAAATCTATGCGGCATTCAGAATAAACACACTAGCAGGATACACAGAATGAAATTCAGGTCCTCTACTTAACTCAATCATGAAGCTATAGACATGTCTTTTTCTCAGTTTTTATAACGAAATTTAAAATGGAGTGATGATTTCTACTCTGTGCTAAGGACACTTATTTTCTCTATTTACATAGAGCATTGTTATTCAGCACCAGTAACTTAACAGGTTTTGCAGAATTACTAATCCCTTCTCATACTAACAAGGAAAACCAAGGGAATGTACTTTTTGCCTGAATTTATGAAGCAAACCTACACCAGGACCCAAAACAGACCTCAACCCATCATACTACACACTGCCTTTCTAAAAGCAGCACTGGCATTCAGACTACTTACATTCAACAACACATACAATTTCCTGTATGTGTTCTAAGTTTTAGGGTAAACCAGAAACGTCACATGAAAGCACAAAAAAGTCACATGCAGGAAAGAGTATGAACAGCCAACTTTCAGAGCCGCGCAGTTGAAAGGGAGCAGGAGTCATGGAGAACAGGAGATTTGTAATGACACTGACAATCACCATTCCCTTGTGAAGGCCACAGCCTGGGGCTGCTGCAACACCTGCAAAGGAGGCTGGTTACAGGCATCTTGGGGAAACACAGGACAACTCTCAGTAACACACCCTGTCACAGCCTCGCCTCGCACCACGGCATCATTCTGCAGCCCCAGCAAACAGCCTGCACCCCAAGTGAGCTCTGACCTCTTACCAGCAGGCCTCACTGTCCCACCTCGGAAACCGACCCACCTGCATCCTACCCAGGGGAGCTAACACACCTCTCACTAAAACCCATGCTTCCCTGCAATCCGCCACATCTCCCTGCTCATGAGAGCTGCCTCCCATAGCTCCCCTCAGCTCTTCTCCTCTCAGCCCCCATGACGCCCCTCATCTCCACTCCCCTCAGTCCCCCATGGCTCCTCTCAGCTCCCCACAGCCTCCCTCACTTCCACTCCCCTCAATCCCCCATG
>VYXH01000687.1:145993-171461 GCA_013397275.1 Burhinus bistriatus | reverse complement strand
CTCGGTTTTTAGGTGAGGGGAAGAAAGCGTTGGTAGGCTGTCTGGAGCCGGTGGGGCGGCGGGGCCGGCTGTCGGAGCACCCCCGCGTCGAGCACCGGAGCCGGGTTTCTCTTCCAGCGCTGCGGGAGCCAGCCCCGTAGGGCGGATAAGTTTGTAAGGACGAGGCGGCACGTTCCTGTAGGCTCTCAAGGGCGGGATAACTCCTTTCTTACGGAACTGAGCAACTTGGAAACCTGGCTAGAAGGGGGAGAGGTTCAGGAGCAGATGGCTGTAACGCGGATGGCATTGTAGGGTTGGCAGTGATACAGTGCGTAAAAACACAACCGCTTAGCATCTTCGGAGTATTTTGAAGCTAATGGTGCGGTCTTTATGTCTTACTGAACTATGAAAAACTCTTGGTTCTGCTTTTTAAAGCACCTGACAACATGAAGCGGGTGATCCTCTCCTCTGTTGCTCATCTCATTTCTTCTCATCTTTATTTTTTCCCCTCTTTAAGGGGGCTGTGTGTTACAGGTCCCCTGTATTAGGAAATACCTTAATGCTGGTTTTGACGATCCTTTCTTCTAACGTTTGTATCTTCTACAGAAGCTTTAACTGTTGGTTGCGGGGGAGATGATTTCCCATGCTTTGAATAGCTCTCACTGCTACAGCTTTAGCTAGCGTTAAAGCTACTTACACTTTTAAAATAATACACTCACAGCTTTACAGAGTTTGGGGGGAAAGTGTTGAGACAGTCCAGAAGATGTTACTACGGTTAGGAAGATAACCTGCTGTTCTTCCTAGAATCACCCTAGTTTGTGCAAGTGAGGTAAAGGAGAAGTTTGCTGGAGTGAGACTCTTCTTGAGAAGTAAATATGCTGTCTAACAATATTGCAGAAGCTTTTGTGAAACCTGGAGCTTCACTTCCTTTTTCTTAAAGGCTTATAGAATAATTCTGGACCTTCCTGAACAAAGTGCTCCTGTCACACATAATAAGTTTGGGAGGGGGCGGGAAGCTTACAAATCATACCTTGCATTTATAATAGTCATGAGTTCCTTGGTGAGAAATACTTGCCTCGTAGCTAAGGTTACTAATGATTTTTTTTAACTTTATTTAGAGAGAGAAATATGATACGTAAAGAACAGGTTTAAATACTGTTATGGTAGATGTACAATGGCTTAGAAAGAAAACAGAAGTAGAAGTTACACCTGGCAGTTCCATGTATAGAGTAAGCAATAAGTAAATAGAAATGCTGAAAGGCTAAAAAGTCTTTCAGCAACTCGAGAGGGTGGAAGCTGTGGAAGAGGAAAGGTGGGATGAAAAAGAAACATTATAATTACAGTAGAAAACAAAACTCTAGTCTGAACAGTGATGTGTAAGCAGGATTTAGAGCTGTGCAGGACTCAAGTGTAGAGCCAGAATTGTTCAGGTGCTTGTGCTTGAACATGAGGAAAAATCCTGATTGTCTGTCTTGGAATGTGTCTTATTACAATTCTACACAGAACGCTGGAATTCTTGCTTAAAAGAGATAAAACAATTCTTCTTTCATTTAGTCTTGTTGCTCATTTGTTTTAATATATGAAAAACTATTACAATATATGAGAAACTTCTGAAGTCAGTAGGGAAATATACTGTTGACTTCAGTGGTTGTTTAGACCGGTTATTTTGCAGTTAACCTCTATAAGGAAGATGTACATAATGTATAGCTAGTTAAACTGGTTCCAGTACAATTATTTTGTGTTACATGCCTTATCTTTTTTAATTTTTCAGGTGCATCTGATTACCTGCTGGAAATACTTTGAAGTCTCAACAATGAACTCGATGTTAACATTGTTTTTTTCTGGAATAGTTGCTTGTTGTGCTCACTCTACTGGCGATTCGGTATCCAGGTTACTCCTCGTGTCCTTTGATGGCTTCAGGGCTGATTACTTGGAAACCTATAAACTTCCTCATCTTCAGGAGTTCATTGAGGATGGCGTGCTTGTAAGACAAGTTACGAATGCTTTTATCACCAAGACTTTCCCAAACCATTATACCATAGTGACAGGTTTATATGAAGAAAGCCATGGCATCGTGGCTAATGACATGTACGATGCAGATGCCAAGAAAAAGTTTTCACAGTTCAATGATTCAGATCCCTTCTGGTGGAATGAGGCAGTTCCAATTTGGGTAACAAATCAACAGCAGGGAAATGGAGCAAGTGCTGCTGCAATGTGGCCCGGTACCGATGTAAAAATTAACGATACAACCCCTGAGTTCTTTATGAAGTACAACTTTTCAGTAACGTTTGAGGAGAGAGTGGAAAAAATTGTTGCGTGGCTGAACAGCTCTAATCCAGTAGTCAGTTTTGCTACTTTATACTGGGAAGAACCAGATGCAAGTGGGCACAAGTATGGACCAGAGGACACTGAGAACATGCGTAAAGTATTACAAGAAGTGGATAATCATATTGGTTTCCTTACTAATAAACTGAAGGCGTTAGGTTTGTGGGACACTATTAATATCATAATAACAAGTGATCATGGAATGGCCTCCTGTTCTGCAAAGAAGCTGATCATCCTGGATGACTGCATTGGTCGCAATAACTATACCCTGATAGACAAGAGTCCAGTTGCTGCAGTGCTGCCAAGGCAGAGTATGTTTTGGGTTTTGTTTTTTTTAAGTCATACGCTGAGAATTAAATCTTGTTTATCTTACTACTAAAGAGTACACATGATGGTAGACTGTTTACATCTTTTGCAAAACCAGTGTAGTTCATATTGCAGAACTTTGACATAGCTTAATGAATAAGCTAAAGAATGTTTGTTTATTTAGAAATTACTTTGTTTGGGTAAACAATGTTCAGTCCAACAGCTGCTTTTATATTCTGCGTTAGTCTTTGGTTAAAATATATGCCTTTTGGGCATGCAGAAGAGAGAGGGAGGAGGGTACTTGATATGTAAACAGAAACTGTGATGTTAACTCTTAACTTTGCATTTCTCCAGTAGGTGACCATGGCTATGACAATGCTCTCCCAATTGCTGTGGGTGGTAAAGATGGTCCTGGTACAGCTTGTTGAGAAAGCAGACAGGCAGTTTGTATGCCTGCTGTCTTGTTGCTCACTTAGTCTATACGGTGGTAATTCACAGTGAGCATGAAATAAACCCTCATGTTTATTCAGAGTGAAAAATGTCATTGTCTAAATGTCCAAGTAAAAATCTAAACCCAACTTTGATCGCTTTACCACTTCTGCATCTGTGACTGAAACTTCACTTTTCATACAGTGCAGTAAATTCAATTTTTGTATCCTGGAGTAGTTACTAACAGGCATGTCTTAAATTGTGACACTGCTGGTCTCAGTTTCCACAACTGTGGCCATACTGAAGCAATTCTAATGAACAAAGTGATTTATACAGTAACTAAATTTAATACTTACCGCTTTGGATAAAATATTGACTGCTTTGGTGTGTGATTTCTTTCTATTGATTTCTCTGCTTGAATTTTGCCTTCTTCCCCTGCAAGCCCAGAGGGTAAGTTGAATTGTAGGTTCAAAACCACAGCTGTGAGGTACCTGATTTAAAATGACAGCAAATTGTGAAATCCACCTCAATACATGTGGTGTTTCAATAGGGACATGGAAAAATCCTTTTCTATGTGCCTTTTAAAAAAGTAATTGTTTTGGAAAAAAATGAATCTTAGGTTTAATGACAGATCATTGCAGTAAACAGGACATAATTTCCAGCTGTTTAACATGCAGGGTTTTTTTTCTTGGCAGATAAAAGGGATGTGTATAACTTACTGAAAAAATGCAACAGTCACATGAAAGTATATCTTAAAGAAGAAATTCCAGACAGATTTCATTATCGTCATAATAAGAGAATTCAACCCATAATTCTGGTTGCAGATGAAGGCTGGACAATCGTACAAAATGAGTCACTTTCAAAATGTAAGTGTGTTTTCCTCATTTGTGTTTTTGGTGGCTTATGTTGGTAAACTGTCTTGTTTTTATTCCAGCCATCTGTAGGATGGTCTTAGTTTAGCAAGTGGAGTCTTTAGGAATATCTCAGCATTTTCTAGAACATTCTCAGCCTGAGTCTGGAGTGTTTTAACAGATGAGGACGAGATGGGAGATATTCTGTTGGCTAAAACACTTTGTCATGTTCAACTTAATAGCCTGAGGTACGCTTTTAAGAGTTATCTTAGGCAAGTTAGCAATCTGTCTCAAGCTTTCACTACAGTGTGGTTTAACTGGTTATTGTATATAAAATATATATAGGTGAGTATAAATTGTATATAAAATATATATATAGGGGAGTGTAAATTGAAGAATGCAAGACACAACATTTAACGTTACAGTGCATATACTAGGAAACAAAACTAAATGGGAGGAAATACTAAAAAATAATAGGAACACAACAATAATGGTCAAAGAAGCCAGAGTTCTTCCTGTTAGAGGCATCAAATAGCATGTTTTAAAGACAAAAAACAGAACAGATGTTACCTCACACAGTGCACTGCTAAGCTATGCACTTCCTGCTAGATGCTGTGAACGTCAAATTACAGACATACATATATGTATGTGTCTATATATATATACATATTTCCAGGTGTTTCAGATGCAGAGGTTTTTTGGCAGGCAAGAGGCATGTATAATGTACTGAAAAAATGCAACAGTCATGTGAAAGTGTATCTCAAAGAAGAAATTCCAGATACATTTAATTACCATCATAATAAGAGAATTCAACCCGTAATTCTGGTTGCAGACAAAGGCTGCATGTGTATATGTATGTGTGTGTTCAGAAAGTGACTGGACAAATTCATGGAAGAAAAATCCATTAATAGGAATTAAATACCAAGGTACCAACTCCCAGGAAGTTTCTGAGCAGCCAACAGCTCGAGACTGGTTGGGATGTCAGGGCTAACCCTGGTGGGTACTTCCCAGACTCCCTGCTGTGACTGCTGTCAGCGACAGGATGCTGGGTGGTGTAGACTTTCCGGTTTCACCCAGTTTGTTTTTTCTTCCTGTCTGCCCTTTGCACATTTAAATTCAAATTTTCTCATTATTTGTACAAAAGCACTACTTTTAATGTAAGAAGTTTATATTTTAATTTCCCCACCGATCTGCTACAGTCATCTTCAAATTGACAACATTTAGCACTCATTCGCTAATAGAGGTCTCTTTCTTGTTTATGGTTAGACTCAATTTCAGGAACCTAAAAGTAGTTAATGTGTGTATATTTATAAGTAACAGCATTGTGACAAAATGAATCACTTTTCGAAATAATTTTGCTAGCCAAGGCTTTCCAGAAGCAGGCAAGGGAGGTTTTAGCCTAAAAGGCTATTCAGGTGTTTATTGTACTTGTCTTCATGGACAAAGTGGCAGCATAATGATTGGCAAGCGTAGCAAGAGAATCATGGAAGAGTTTGGATTGGAAGGGACCTTTAAAGGTCATCTAGTCCAACTCCCCTGCAATGAGCAAGGACATCTTCAACTAGAGGTTGCTCAGAGCCCCGTCCAACCTGACCTGGAATGTTTCCAGGGATGGGGCATCTACCACCTCTCTGGGCAACCTGGGCCACTGTTTCACCACCCTTATGTAAAAAATCTTTTCCTTATCTAGTCTAAATCTTCACTCTTTTGGTTTAAAACCATTACTCCTTGTCCTGTCGCAACAGGCCCTGCTAAGAAGTCTGTCCCCATGTTTTCTATAGGTCCTCTTTAAGTACTGAAAGGCCACAATAAGGTTTCCCCGGAGCCTCCTCTTCTCCAGGCTGAACAACCCCAACTCTCTCAGCCTGTCCTCAAAGCAGAGGTGCTCTAACTCTCTCATCATCTTTGTGGCCCTCCTCTGGATCTGCTCCAACAGGTCCATGTCCTTCTTATGTTGGGGGCTCCAGAGCTGGATGCAGTACTGCAGGTGGGGTCTCACCAGAGTGGAGTAAAGGGCCAGGATCATCTCCCTTGATCTGCTGGCCATGCTTCTTTGGATGCAGCCCAGGATACAGTTGGCCTTCTGTGCTGCGAGCTCACGTGTTAGCTCATGTCCAGCTTTTCATCCCCCAGTAGCCCCAAGTTGTTCTCGGCAGGGCTGCTCTCAATCCCTTCATCCCCCAGCCTGTATTGATAGCGGGAGTTGCCCTAACCCAGGTGCAGGACCCTGAACTTGGCCTTGTTGAACCTCATGAGGTTCACATAGGCCCACCTCTCAAGCCTGTCCAGGTCCCTCTGGATGGCATCCTCAGGCACGTCAACCACACCACTCAGCTTGGAGTCATCCGCAAACTTGCTGAGTGTGCACTTGATCCCACTGTCTATGTCACTGATGAAGATATTGAACAGTACTGGTCCCAGTGCAGAGGCTGAGGGGCACCACTTGTTACCAATCTCCATCTAGACATAGAGCCATTGACCACTACTTTCTGGATGCAACCATTCAACCAATTCCTGAGCCACTGAACAGTCCACCCATCAAATCCATACCTCTCCAATTTAGAGAGCAGGATGTTGTGGGGGACAATGTCAAAGACCTTACAGAAGTCCAGATGGACAATGTCCTGAGCTCTGCCCTTGTCCACTGATGTCACTCCATCATAGAAGGCCACTAGGTTGGTCAGGCAGGACTTGCCCTTGGTGAAGCCATGCTGGTCGTCTTGAATCACCTCCCTGTCCTCCATGTGCCTTAGCATAGCTTCTAGGAGGATCTGTTCCATGACCTTCCCAGGCAGAGAGGTGAGGTTGGCAGTTCCCAGGGTCCTCCTTTCTACCTTTGTTAAAAATGGGTGCAGTGTTTCCCTTTTGCCAGTCCCTGGGGACTTCACCTGACTGTCATGACTTTTTAAGTATCATGGAGAGTGGCTTGGCAACTACGTCAGCCAGTTGCCTTAGGACTCCGGGATACATCTCGTTGGGTCCCATAGATTTCTGTTTGTTGAGTTTCCTCAGGTGGTCACAAACTTGATCTCTTATAGTGGGAGGGACTTTGCTCCCTCAGTCCCTGCCTTGCAGTCCATCTACTCAAGAGGTGTGGGGAGAGGGGTTGCCAGTGAAGACAGGCAAAAAACTTGAGTACCTCAGCCTTTCCTCATCCATTGTTACCAGTTTGCCAGTCTTGCTCATCAGGGGCAAAACCCAAAATTGTGGCAGTACCTACACTCTATCTAGCAGTGTTAGCATGCACCAGCCCTCCTACTTCAGAGGTGAAAGATAAGAAACTTCATTGGAGAGGGGACTTGGAACAGCTCAGTTCAAAACAAGCAAGTAGTAGAAGGAAAAAAAATGTAATCGAGAAACATAGGACTGCATTAAAACAAACAAGCAAGATGTGGTGCAGTAGTATCTTTGTGGTAACAAACATAATGGTGGAAAACATCAAAAAAGGAATATTGGAAGTATACTGAAGTGGTGAGTGTGACCTAATCAATAGGAATTTTGACATTTCACATCAGAAACTTCAGTGAAGAAGCCATGAGTCTCGGGGAGACTCATTAAACTGTTACTAAGAAATGAACTCAAAACTGAAATGCAGTCACTCAAATACTGTGCTGCGTGTGCTATGAAAAATTTCTGGCATCTTGGAGAGATTTTTCAGGCATGTTTTTAGAAAATTTGACTATGGCTGTATTTCAGCCATTTATATTCCACCAAAAATCAGAGTGAGTATTTCGTAAAAACCTACCAAATGTCCGAGTACTGGTGACCTTGTAGCCACAAGAGTTTTGTTGTATGCCTGTCACAGACATCATGCTCCTTTGACTGTTTTTTAGTTTTGACTGTTTGGGTATCCCTTCACCTGAAGTACCTAATCTGATAAGCATGATCTGAGGGTACTTAATAGGCTCGAACTGAACGCTATCAAGGGGAAAGTGCTTGCCTTTTAAGAAGTAATTAAAGTGTTTGCTTTGCAAAGAGGAGATGTCTTTCCAAAATCTGAGAAGTACAAATTTGCATGTCAGCTACTGACTCGTTGTGGAGTGGCAACATCCTTTTCAACTTTGGCAGGAGTGGGAAGGGGAAAACTGGAAATGTTGATGACTGAAAGGAAAAGAGATAATGGAGTGGGGCAGGGAACCATTGCTGAAGACCAGTATGGGAATTGGGGAAAAGGGAAGAAACTCTGGGTTCCTTCAATGTTCAGTCCAACAGCTGCTTTTATATTCTGCGTTAGTCTTTGGTTAAAATATATGCCTTTTGGGCATGCAGAAGAGAGAGGGAGGAGGGTACTTGATATGTAAACAGAAACTGTGATGTTAACTCTTAACTTTGCATTTCTCCAGTAGGTGACCATGGCTATGACAATGCTCTCCCAAGCATGCATCCATTCCTGGCTGCTCGTGGGCCTGCTTTTCATCGGGGTTACAAGCAGAGCACAATGAACAACGTTGATATTTACCCCATGATGTGCCACATCCTGGGACTGACACCACAGCCGCACAATGGCACTTTCAGTAACACCAAGTGCTTGCTCGCTGACCAGTGGTGCATAAATCTTCCAGAAGCTATTGGGATAGTTATTGGGGCTTTTATGATACTGACTACTTTCACCTGCATTATAATAATCTCAAAGAATAGAGTAGCTCCCCCACGGCCATTTTCCCGACTTCAGTTACAATATGACGATGACGATCCTTTAATTGGATAGCATGTAGGGAGCCTCACCTCGCTTGCTAAATAGTGATTTCAGGAAGACAGTTTGAACTTGCACTGGATGGCATTCTTTGATGCACTTTAATGGTATCTGTATAAAATACTGTACAGCCAGATCTTGCTAACTTGTTTGTGTGTGCTACCTGACTAGTAATCCTGTAAAAATATTTTCAGAACAAAATGGTGAACAGGTGGCTTTCTGCTGGAAGATAAGCTTAACAAAATAAGGATGCTTAATTTTTCATTCAAGCCATTGAACACTTTCAAAATGAAATTCCAGAGTATGAACTAGCCAGGATAGACTAAGTGAATTTTAACATGTGTAAATGATAATTGTTTTTTTGTATTAAATTTAAATTGTTGACTTCTTTTAGTGTTCTTGTACCTGTGTTGGAAAGATCTTTTTTTATGAGAGTTAGAAGTTACTTCTGTTTGGACAGTATGTTCTGATTTGTTCTTAAATTTGGGGATAGAGGGTGTAGAGGTGTTTCCACCCTAAGACAGCAGTATGACAAACTGGTGAGAAGGAAAACAGAAGTCAGTGAGGAAAGAATTGGTGCATATCACTTCTATTTTGAGCAATAAAGTATGCAGTTCAGCAGCTACAGCACTGGGCAGATTGACATTTCTAGATGCATGTCTGTGGATGACTTAGTTCCACAGTTCCTGCACTCGCAGAGATGGGATGGTACTACTTGCTGTCTCAAGGATAGCGATTTAATCTGAGAATCCTTGGATTACTCGGTTTAATGGGCTGTAGCAGTAAAATTACCCTGTGAAAAGTTTTTCAGGTGTTGTAAGCTCTGTTGAAGGTGTTTTTGTAATAAGGGTGGTTCTGCCCTGTGTACTAATTATCTTCTGAAGGTTGTCACATGCTAAAAAGCAACAACTGAAAGTTTGACATGCAATCATCAAGCAAGAATTCCAAACTCTTATTTTAAACTCTGGAAATTTAAAGGGAAAAAATTAATTTATTTTTTGAGATAAGATCTGTTATCTGAAGTGTCTGTGTTGTATAGCTGTAAAGTTCTGGTGAAGACCAGTGCTAATGGTTCTCTTAATTGAAACTCCTGCTTCCTTGTTAGTGGTTAAGTCTAGTAACTTGCCTAAAAAAAAAAAAAAAAAATTAATTTGGTTTGGAAAGCCTTAGTGGTACCTTATCTTTGAGCAAGGAAAGAATGTGAGGTTAAATTGTTAATGCTAACCCAAAAAGAGAACTACAGTTACCAAGTCCTTTTCCTATGAGTTTGATGGGTTTAAGAACTGATAATTTGAAGTGAGAGAGCTGAGGTACCTGGTAGCATGCAATGTGGTTTCTTGTTCACAAGCTCAAATTCAATGCAATTTGGTATTAGCCACAGACTACCTTTTATTGATCCAACTGGGAGGAATTTACAGTCTTTGGAGGGAAGGGCTACTTTTAACTGCCCACTGAAAAAAATACATTTGAGTTTTTAAAATGATGTGTGAAGTTTTACTAAATTGTATCTTCCTCTCTGAGGATTTATTGTACTGATTAAAAATGCGGAACAGGTTAGTTTGTGTATTGTTTTTTTTCCCCCTTCTTAAACTGCTGGTTTCTACTTACTGACTCATGCTTTACTCTGGATTAATCTGAACTTGAAAGAGTAACTGGACTGAACACAGAAGTCACTTTCTCATCTTGCTGGAAGATTTAAAGTAATTAATTACATACAATAAGAGGTCAGGTTAATGAGTAGCTATGAAGTAAATGTTTTGCAGGGTAGAACCCAGGCTTAGAGATGCTGTAAAAGGGAGGATGCTTGAATTCCTACAGTGGAGAGAGTTGTTACGTTCTTGTTATTTTGATAATAAAGGCTGCCATCCTCAGAGGGTGTCAGACTTGCTGGGAGGTGCTTTGCATCATCCATATATGGAAAGGCTTGACTCTGTTTCTGGCAGACTTGGTAAGGCCAAACTGTACTGTCCTCTACCTGTGAGGGTTGTGGTTTTTTTTTTTTATCTAGATGCTAAAACTGATTAGCACAGTATATGCTCCACTATTCTTCCCTTCCTCCTCTTTACCCTAAGTAGTTGTGGTACAGTGTGTGACTGATGTGCTTTCAGTTCCTCTGTGCATCGCCATCACAGGCCAGGTGTCAAGGTCACCACCAAGATTTTAACTGTCAGAAATGTAAATGTTGACTGAAGTGCAATGGCAGCGCTCTAATCTGAAATAGGAATATTGTCACAGATGGGGAAATCTAGGTCTAAATGCATTTCTCCTTCCAGCTCTAGGTAGCACCTTCTGGTAAGAATTGCTCCAGGCAACTGAGCTTCTCTGAAAGCAGAAAGCGAGTGGTAGCGTCTAGCAGAAATCCTCATTACCCTCTACTCCTCCTCCCTTTAGTGTTGAGGCAAAACAGTGCTGTTATGGGAAGGGTTTAAAGAGAAAATTTTAAGTATTAATCAAGAAATAGGATAAACTATATTCCAGCTGTGTTGCTAATTATTTTCAATTCCAAAGATGCAGTATGATCTATAAAAGTGCTTTGTATTCTTCCTGGCACAATTCTTTGCTGCTGGCAGGGAGGGTTTCAAAGTAGCTCTTGTACATCCAGGATTTCATGCAGATCATGTACAAATCAAGAGAATCTAGAAAAACACCTCTTTCTCCTTAGTGACAAAGTTGACATATTTAAAGATTAGTATTTTTAAAAGTTAGTGCCTTAAACATGATGAAATCTTTCCCCTACCTAATTACAGTTTGTATAAATTATTTTTTGTGAAAGTCAGTGGCTGATTTCCTTTTGAATAGGTAAATCAAAACAGGAACATGAGAAGCTGTGGCTTCCCCCTTCCTCAAAGCTGTGATAAAAGAGATATCCTACAATAGTTTGTGACAACACCTCATGACTTGCTAAATACAGGCAACTCTGCAATGTTCATACAGGGCATATTAATTTAGGGGAAGTTCTTAACACTTAAACTAGCATTGGAGTTTAGCAGGGAATAGGGGAAGTTTCTGACAGTACTTCCCAACAGTAAAGCCTGATGTTTCATTATGCTGACTGCCTCCATAAAGGAACTCTCAACACTGGGTAGGAGCCTTAAAACATCCACCTCTCTGGGTTTATATGCTTTTTGTCCATTAGCACCAAGAAAACGGTTCCAAAATTGAGCTGATTTCAACTAACTATAGGTCCGAACCACTTGTTTCAGGGGGAAGTTTAACTTGCTCTAAATTGAAAAGCATGTACTCCCTATGAAAATAAACCAATAACATCATGTACCTCCAAGGATCAGACCACAGGGACAGATGTTTGCTTTAAGATGCATGGTACCAACTTTTATTGCAAAAAACAATAATGGAGATTTGTTAACTTAATATGATTCAGATTAGGATTTCATTATGGAAAGGCTGTCCATTTGCAATGCTACAGCTACCACTCTTGAACTTACTCTTTTCATGTGTTTACAACAATTTTTGTAGTCTAACATCTAATAAATGCTTATGTTACCTTTACTGTAGTACAAACATGCCATTTCCTGAAAAGTACGTACAGCAGCACAGGTATGGTCAAGACAGCATCCATGGCCATTATTTAAGCAGGGAAGAAGATTTGGAAGTAAGCCTGTTATATTTGATTTTAGAAAACAGCAGGACGCAACAATTGTACATTTGTCATTCTTCCCACACACAGCTCAAGATTGCATTGTTCCACACTTCTGAAAAGTCACGCTGTACAACCCTTCCTCTTCTAATAGGCATTTTTGCACTTTTGGGTTTTTTTGAGACCACATTTATTTGTAAACTGCATTACTTCAGCTCTTTACCAAGAAAGTCTGGAAGATTTTTTTGATAAAAGAAACTGCGTTACCATTGCTGGGTAGTTGTTACTTCCATATACAGTAGCAAGGTAGGAAAGAAGAGGTCTTTTATAAGAACTTTGATGTAAAATTCTGAAGTTCTATCACACTTCCAGTTGTTTTTAATAAAGGCATACACCACGCAAAGTACAAGAACTATCTGGGATGTGTATGAGTTAAGGCCATTCTCCCCCAGCCATCCCCCCACAATTCAAGCTTTTTTTTCCCCGGAAGTGTTTTTAAATGAAGCAAGCACTCAATGCCTGATAGCACTACAGCAAAGATGTATTTCAACTTGAGCATTTCCAAACATGAAGAAACAAAGAAAACGTTTGACATCTCAAAGTATGCCTCACAGGTCGATAATGTAAGACAAATCATGCAGGCTTCTGTTTCCAAGCTTAAGTTACAAGTAGTATACAGTGTACTCAAATCTACTTTCCAATGAACTTGTTCATACATCATAAAAAGTATCATATACACAGAAACCAAATCCCACGTCCTCCCCAAACAAAAAGGTAGTCTGACTAAATCTCACACCACATCAGAGAAAAAGTTGATCTTTTTCTCCAATGGCATCACATGTGCCTTCAATTGCACTAGGCATATACCCAACAACTTAAAATTAGCACTGGCTGGGCAAATATCCTAACAAGGTAACTACCCAAGAGGCACCTGCAAATACACGTAAGCAATAAAAGAAACATGTTTAAACCTAAACTGAAATACCCAAATGCTGAAAGATTCCCTTCAGTTTTCTACAGTTTCCTTTTACCCTCCTCAAAGAAGGGCCTTACAGTGCAATACAGAACAATGACATAAAGAATTCTCATGTTCATGTTCCCAATCTATCTTGAATATTATTGTTCCCAAACCCTTTGTTAGGGGAAACCTACTGCTCTTCCCTTGTTGCATGTTTGGGCAGGTAAGCCTAAGTCCCAGGATGACTGAACAATACTGACCAACTTTGCCCCCTCCTTAAAATCAAAGGTCACTTTGGCTGATGATAGAACTACACCTGTCACAATTAAAAAAGTGGGAGTTTAATGAACACCTCTGAGATGACAACCTAGTTATTTTTACATCTGCCATAAGCATTGCTATGAAATTAATGCAATAAGAATTTCTATTAAAGCAGCATGTTCCAAAGTGAGAAAGTGTAACTGCTACAGGTGAGGATTACAGCATCTCCAATTTTTACTGTTACTCGCTTTACCAAGCCTGTAGATCTTTCTTTAAACACACACCAAGTTTGTGCTACAATTCATTTTTAAGTTGTAAATAAGCAAGAAAAGGTGGACCCAATGCATCAATTTGCTACCTGCCATCCACTTTCTGGTAGGGAGCTGGGGAAGTGATTAGTAACAATTTAGAGGTTTAGGTTTTCTACTTGGACTTCCCCAGCCTCTCTAGAAACTACTGTGAACACCATTACTGCTTTCATCTTTCAGCTTGAAAAGCCCCTGCAGCATCAGCAAATTAACATTATGACATACCTAATGGTCAGCTCCACCAGGAATCAGCTTTACAGTGTCAGGCACACCTAACCCAGATGTTTTCCTTCACGGTTTTCTTAAGAAAATAGCAATGTAGGAAAACAAGGCAGTACACAGAACAGTATCAGCAGAATGACAGAGATGAGTCAGATCAAGTTATACAAGACTTCATACTTATCCCCCAAACTAAGGGGCTATCCTCCAACAGATCTGCTAAGTTTCCTGCCTTCCTAAAGCTACTATTAAAGCTAGTCTTTCAGCATATACCTTAAGTTGGAGTATTTCATTGCCTTCCCTCTCAAGCATTCACCGCACGTAGCTGTGGTCTCTGGAAACTTTCCACATCTGTCTGCAAGACAGCTTAATGCTAAACAAGTGTTCCTGCCACCAGGAAGGAATCCAACAGACTGCTCACTGCGTCAGAGGTACCAGCCAGTTCATGACATGGCACTGCAGAATCATCACGGAGGCAGTGAGAAGCAAGTTCACCTCTGAACTTGCCTCGATGTCATTCATTAAATCTGGAATTAAGTTCAGCAAAATGAATTTTGTACGTCGGTTAGTCAGCTTGTTGCAGCTCCTTGCTAGGTCTGTCAGCAACCCTCCCAACTGCAGTACTAGACTGTTAGTCACACCATTACTTTGACAGAGCACATCCAAGGCTAAGACAGTCCCATCTTTGCCCTCTGCTGGGTGCTGTGGATAAAGCCATAAATTGCACTTACAGAAATATCAGACTGAGTATTTGTGTGACTTTTCAAAGAGTTTCTTTCTCTTTCAGGCATTGTTCTCAGAAGCAAAGTGCAGAGAAATGCTAACTCACACAGGGAGGGAAAAAAAAATTCAGCTTTTAAACAAGTCTGACAACTAGACAACTTTTCTCACTTCATACCATGGTTTTCATGCAAGCCTTAGTCAGCAGTTTCTCACCTACCATTTAAGTGAGCTCATCAAATAAACCACAACTACAACAGCAAAAAGATTCATTACCCCACCCAGAAGAATCAGAGAAATATATAGTTTTGTTGACTCAGAATTAATGATTGTCCCTGACAGAGACTTTCCTCTGGAAGAAAAACTCCAGTCTTACACCTTTTTCCACACTGAAGTGTGCTTTTTCAGATTTAAGAGTATATATGGCTTAAGATTTATACGTCTGTTCCTTAAATTGCGTGTCTAATCCTACTCATCAAATTCTAAGGTCCACCCAGACCTATGAGGTGAAACACAAGACAGCACGCCAAGCTCATGCCGGAGAAGCGTCTCCAGTAATGGATCTGATGTTACACTCAGTGACAAGTTTGACTCTGAAACCAGCTTGTACATGTATGTTCCTTAACTGATTCATGAGCCTTACTCTGAAAGAACCCTTTTACCACAGAAATAGAAAAGACTCCATTTGGATACACAGGTGTTGTGCTTGTACGTGTCTCTTTAAACTGCCAGCAGCATGGAATTCCTAGAAAAATTTGTCCAGTGTACAGGAAACAACAGAAAAAGTAAAGACTTACGTTTACCTAAAATCGTACCTAAAATTATAAAGACCTATATTTATCTAAATTTAAAAAAAAACCCCAATCACGTAGTTTAATGCTGATTGCTAAAGGCAATACCACCTAGATTCATATTTTGAGGCTACAATTAACACAGTAGTTTAAAGAAATATGCCTAATTCTAAACTTAAACGTTTAGTACTGCATGACCTAGCTTAATAATAATGTTGTTTTCTGCAGGATTTAATCCACCAAGCTATCTGTAATGGTGATCCATGCAAAAACTTCCTTGGGCAGGGAAGAAAAAACCCCAAAGAAGTCTAGTCACATTCAGTGACTTGTTAGAATCCAAGAGACTTAAAAAACCTCTCAAAGAAAAAAAAAAGGGGGGGGGGGCAGGAATTAAATCATTATGTAATACTCTGTGAAGTGCACCTCAGTTAATGTTAAAAGTAGCTCAGAATGAGGTATTCAAGGTCTATTGTCACTACATGTCTACATACGTATACAGCTTTCCCTATTTCTAAAATATTTTGAACCCCCAAAAGGTTAAGTGGTTGTAAGGTGAAACAGAAAGATGCTCTTCCTCTGCTTCCCTAGTATGTACGGACTCCAGTGTACCAATGGATCAGCATTCATTTCCTTTTACTCCACATATGCTGATCCACCTCTTTTTTTTTTTTTTTGTATAAGCTTATTTTAAGCATCAAACAGGAAATAGTACCAAGTGTTATTAATCTTGCAACAGTGGCTGGGCAGCTTCAGTGTGTTGCATCTGCACGGCATTTGCTTGGGTGAGGATAAAATGCTTAACAAAAACTGCAATAAATACCATAACAAGAAAGCCGCCCAGAAAGACTCCTAAAACAGTAGCATAGGTGTCTGCTCCAAAGGTTACAGGAACCTCTTCAGCAAGTATATCTTTCACAGCGTTGAGCGAACCATTGTTTGGCAGTGGGTTAATACCAAGCAGATGGCACAATAAGGGGTACAAGTCTGTAGCATTCATGACTTCTTTAGTGGCGTTCTTTCTGAAAGCAGGCCCAACTGCCAAAAAAATTGGATGCATTTCTGGTAAGATGTTGTCATATCCATGATTACCAACTAGAAATAAAAGACAGATAAAGGTCAATATTCTGATGTTGCAAAACAAGCATCGAACCTTTTCCTAGAATTAGCGTAATGCAGAAAAGGAACAGACATCATTTATTCTTGCAGCGGTTTAGAAAAATCATTTTGATCAACAGCACAAATGTCTCCTAACAAATACCAAGTCTCAGAACTACAAAGAGAAGATGCCTTAAAGAAAAAGAAAGGAGAGCACTATTTTAAAAAAAAGAAAAAGAAAAAAAAAAAAAGGTAAGCTCACATGGCAGTAACAGCACTGTCAATGGCATGCTACACTACATCCAAGTTTCCTTGATGTTCCTCAAGGACAAACTCCAACTTTGCAACTGGACCAGATCTCTTAGAAAAAAAAAAATAAAAAAAAAACCCAAACAGGTATATACAGACCATCTGTTTCACTTCTAATAGCAGGCAGAAGTTAAGATCTGATTGTTTTGACATTTTGTCCAATTTTCTGCACTATCTACTTAGCAACAAGGAAAAAGTTCACAGGTCTTACTAGAGGGTCTCCAGTGGCCCTTCCTTACAAGGGCACTAAAAACTCGGAACAAGTACATAAACATGCATGCACAAAAAGCTGCTGTCATCAGCTATCAACAACTGAAAAACTTGTTCAGTCTTGCAGGTAACGCTCTTCAGCTTCGTAACAAGCAGCAAGGTTTAAAAGACTTTCAGTTAAGAAACTTAAGAACAGACCATATGACACTTACATTTTTCCTCCTAGCTAACCAAAAGTTACAGTTTACTGTGTCCATTCTAACTACAATAAATCTCAAAATTCCAAGTGAGGAACTTAAGCGTTTGGGTTTTTTTTCCCCTCCAAATCACCTAGAATGCATCTTACCCTATACGGCAAATGAAAATCACTGGTGTACAGTGACACAATATTCAAAGACTCTTTCAAGCAATAGAACAAGGTTACAATAAGTGGAGGCATCCACAGAAGTTGAGGACTTTTAGAAAGCATTCTTGTATTTCCAACCCAACCCTTCTCAGTAAATAAATAGTACATGATAAAACAACGCTATTCATCCTCTACTCAAGTTCAGTTGCAAGTTCCTTTTTAATCTCTCAGGAAGTGCTTGTCAGTTTGCTAGATCTCACAAGAAGACCTCAAGTACATGGCCACTAAATCATGTGAATGATCTTATCTCAGTAAGTTTAATTTTTAGAAATGGTAAATCCAGTTCCCCCTCCCCTAATAGTAGGATTCTTCCCATCTCATCAGGAAAAAAAATAAATTATAAATTCTACATACTTAGCTTCAGAGTTTTCCCTCCCAGTGTTAAAAAAAGTACAATAAAAATTAACATTGGTTGAGACTGGGAGAAAAAGTACTATGTAAGGTCTCTGACTAGGAAGATATAGCAAAACACTGTAAAGACAGAATACTTACATTGAAAACCGTCAGACTTATTATACACAATTTCCCATCCTTTATCAGCCACTGCTAAGATTGGCTGAATTTTACTGTTGTGTTTGTAATGTAATCTATCTGGAATCTGCTCCTTTTTATATACAGTCATGTTGGGATGAGCATTGGCCAAAACTTCATATACTTCATCCAGTTTACCTTCAAACAAACAAAAGAAACAAAAGACAAAACTTAAACATACTAATATGTTTATTGAACTCATCAATAGTTCAAATACTACTGAAAGAAGAGGGCAAAACGCACTTCCCTAAAAGCTAATTATAGCTGTAAGAGACAACAGCGGATTACTGTGAGAAATCCAGAGCGTCATTCACACCTGGCATCAGACTTCACAGCCTATTCCTAAGCACTAAGTGCCTTGCTAATTTTAGACAAATCCCTCATTTCATAGTTATCAGAATGTAAGCTTCTCACAAGAATGAGTTAGAAGGCATGCAGTTAAGTCTCACAGAAAAGAAACCAGCTTCTCCTAGCTCCATGCAAAGCTTGAAAGCAAGAAGATAGCTTCTAAACATGTTTATCAGGTAATTTGCACATTAAGGCCATATTCTGTCTTTCCCCCAGCTGGCTATGATGACAAGTGACACTTTTTATTTATTTTAAAGCAGTTTAATTGTTAGTTGCTTTCCTTTAGAAGGCCAAAGAGAGCAGCCACTTCGTTTCTTGGCATCTCTGAAAACTTATTTCTGAGTGAACCAAACTATTAATTTCTCCTTCTACAAGATTCTCCAATAAACAGCTACATATTTGACCTCATTTGATTCCCAGTTTTGACCTTCTACCATTCTGATGGCAAGTTTAGCCAATTTAGAAAAAGTAGCTAGTTTGCTGCTATGCCCCACGTAACATCATAGTACTAGCAATTAATTGCCTAGGGATAAGCAAAACTAGCTTGCATTAATCTTTCAGGGAAACCCTCGGGTCACAGTCCAGATGCCACCAATAAGTTAGGAGCCATACAAAGACTGCAGAGGCCTAAGCAGGGAACACAGGACAAACATACGAAGTGACAGGTTGGACTGGCAGATGAAGACGGCACTTTTGGTCTAGAACCATCAGCCACTCTGTGCATTTAATAACAGCTAACAGCACTACCTACTCCTTTGTATTCTTAGTGTCTACTTCTTTCCCTTCCCTAGTCACCTACTGCACGGTGAGCATAAATCCTCAAGAGCTGTACTAACACTACCAAATAAATAGGCATTTTCCAGCCCCAGTTCTTTACTTGCATATTTCCAGTTCCTGAGCTTTGCTTTCCAATAAAAGTCACTGAAGAACCAGAAAGCAGTTGGTCAAGCTGGAACATCAGTGCATAGAAAGGAGGAACCAGGACACCCAGACAGGAGCACAAAAGCAAGTTCAGGAATCGGCATCTGAGCAAGTTTCTTCAATCCCTCCCTCTTCCATTTAAGCACAGATTCCTATTGAGGGCTATGCAGCGTATTTAACAGACTTCTGTTAGATACCAAATAACTCAGCTCCATGACTTATTTAAGTATATTGTGCTACACACATGCACAATTCAGTCGGACAGCCGAGTTCACAGCTAGTCTCTGCAAGCCAGCTTCAGCACTACAAGGTCTGAAGCACGCTTGGAAGATGTTTACATTTCCTTTGTGGCCAACACTGCCGTTTTTAGCAGATAAGCACGACTTAAGCACATCCTGTCATTTTGACTTATCATTTCTGACTAGCTCTGCCTTCACAGCTAGCTGTACATCCTGCAGCGGGTGTTCCTGCGAGTGAGTGAGCTCTTCCCAACTGTCCGTCCCAAGAAACAATTGCCTTGATGACCACAAGAACAAGTGTTTAGTTTGACTCGAAACACTGCCTAAAGTAAACAAAGGATAAAATCCATTCTATCATTTACAGTGTGCATGGAGTTTTGAATATATCAGGGAAAAAAAGTTTGGGAAGAGGTGCCCAATGTCTTGAAAGAAACTGTCTTCATTTTCCCCCTCAGTTCCTACGATCCAGTATAGAAATCCTGGAGGAGAACTGGAAATAGATTAATGTATAATGTTTCTTGTCTCAATTGGCATAAAAAAGAATGACTGAACCTAAGAAACATAATAAAGGTCAAGATGAGACAGCAAAAGTCCAGAAATGATAGAGTTACAGTAACAAGAAAAGGGACTCTGATCTGGCATTTCTAGGGCTATATTAGTAACAAAATTAATTTCATATGTCACTTTTCTCTATGGGATAACAGGGAGGAGAAGCCCCAAATATAGCAAACCATGATTTTACATGAAATTAATTATTTGAATTAATATGTTTCTATTAAATGCAAGAAAAAGGCCACCATGACCAGCTGTGCTACAGGTACCATCTTCATGAACATATTATTAGTTCCACACACACTGCTACACTAGCATGGTTAAATAATGGCTTTAATCCACCTCTTGGGGAAGAAATGTGCAGCCAAACAGTTAAAGTAGCAGAAACTGCTGCATTTTTAAACATCCAGTTTTTCTCAATGTCTCTAAGTTTTACCATTTCCTTGGTTTAAGCAAGACAAATGGAATAACTGTTGAAGAATCAGTCTTATATACTTAAGTATATGCTATTTCATAGCTAAACTGAGAATGAAGCTCATTGTTTTATAATAAAAATTACAGCTGGTAACATGAAAGGAAGGAATTTTAGCTGTACTCAAAACTAATTCTTGTTCACTGGTAGTGTAATAAATATCTAAACCTCTGGGCAAAACCAAATTCAAGCTATTTCTGAAATCCATTGATATGGCTTTTTTACTCTTCTGTCATCTAATTGCTGGAGAGATACTATTTTTTTCAGCATTTAGCAGACAGGAGAATCAGGTTACACTTCTTCAAGTTCTCATTTACTGCATTAGGGATGTTTCAGCTGAAGTTTACTTTTACAACTCCTTTATTTGGTAATGAGAACATCCTGGTCAACCATGTTTGTCTCCTTTAAGATGGAGCTCCCAAACTCGGCTCTTGTATCACCACTGAGAGAAACAGCGCTCAGCTGCAAGCACCTGAGTGTGCTCAGGCGGCAAATTATCTCAGTTTGGACATACTAACACTTTAGTCTGGAGTATTCTTCAAACTAAAACTGAAGAGAGACATTTGTTTTCACATTTAAAAGTAACTTGTCTGCAAAATACCCTCTCTGCTGGGGCATTAAATAGAGAGTGCTATCCATTAGTGACACAAATGTCACAGAAATCTTAAAAAGTATCTTTTCAGAAGGTCACCTTAAAACTCAGCTTCCAAACTAGCACCCCTGCCCACACAAAAAAAATGCCATTTTCCAGGTTAATGCATTCGCACCAAATAGTTATACTTTTGATTATAAAAATAAAGAGCAGCACCTTTACATCAGTGACACTAAACATACACCTTACCATACACTTAAGCGACCCTTCAATGACTGCAACCAGACTTCAGAATTTCAATTCCAATAGTATTCTTGCCTATCATTATCACAATAAAAATGGTATGAACATAACTGCCTGGCTGTTCAGCGTGATGGGGGAAAAAACGAAAGTGAACTACAATAGCTGGCAGCTAATCAAATAGCCAACACAGGCTTTCTTTTTATCAAAGGTTCCCATCTGGTTTCAGTTTACTGTTTGAGTTAGAAATCTAATTCTTCCACTATGCCTTTAGCATCTTAATGAAAGGCAAGATAAGTAACATTCAGTTGTTATCTATCTAGAACTCCATTCATGCTTGATAATGCCGTTAGATTATCTTACTTCTCATAAGGACTGAAGGATATTTGGCAATATTAGTCAACAACAGACAGATCTGCTCACTTTTCATTTCAGAAAGTTAATCCAGGTTTTTGACAAAGCTAACAAAAAGAACAAAGTGGTGATCCTGCAAGTACTCCTTATTCAAGGCTGATGTCCTACTGGCATCTGCTGCTACCACCACCTCAGTTAAGGAACAGTCTATAAAATTTCAATACTCAAGTATTTTCTTCAGAGAATTTTACTGCTATAGCTCCTACCTTCTTTTGGCAAAATAGCTACTGCAGGAGAATGGTCAATGACTGTATAGAGCTCTCTATTCACATACTGATCAAGCTCAATGAGCCTTTCCCAGGAGGACTGTGACATTCCATGATCACTTGTGATTATGACATTTACCACATCCCACAGCTTCGCTTTCTTCAGTGCGGACATAAGATATCCCAGCTTTTTGTCAATATCACTAATTATCGGTCCCATCAGTGGGTTTTCTGGGCCCAGAATATGGCCCATCTCATCAGGCTGTTCCCAATATAGGAGACCAAAGTTTATGGGTTCTTCTGACGTAAACCACTCAATAAGCCTAGCAACTCTATCTTCAAAGGAAACAGATTCATTGTAGGGCATATAATATGTAGGAAAGACTCCATGTATTTTCACATCTGTTCCAGGCCACATAGCTGCTCCAGTTTTATGTCCTTCCCTCTGGTTCGTTACCCATATTGGGCTGGCTTCTTCCCAGAACCTGGAGTTATGGATATCCATTTTGTTCAAAGAGAAAGTTTCATTCAGAATAGGATCATACATCTCATTAGCAACTATACCATGGCTTTCTGCATAGAGACCAGTCACCATTGTATAATGATTAGGATACGTTTTCGTTATAAACACATTAGTGACCTGTTTGACATGAACGCCATTCTCCATGGCATAATGAAAATTGGGAGTTGAGACTTTGTAGATGTAATCCCATCGAAATCCATCAAAAGATACTAGCAACACTCTGGGCTGGGCTGGCTGGAGTGACAATGCACATGGAAGAAATAGTAAGAAAATTGCCAGGAGTTTCCAATCATAGTTCATGGCTATTCTGGAAGGTATTTGTCTCCTCTTCTGAGGCAACATGGCATCTGTTGAGCAGAGACAGAACCTGTTAACCTGTTTGTCAAAGTCATAACTTAGTTTTAAGAATGAGTAGCTAAAGTATTCCTTATGCACTCCAAACACAGGAACGAGACCTTTTACCTACCAGTTACATTGATATCCCAATTTCAGAGATGGGAAGTGAGACACTACAATTTGTTGAATGCTCAACATTTGTTGAGTGTTGAGTTCACAAAGCAACTTCTTTATCCAACACCACCACCCAAGTTCTTCCTTTGTTCTTCCTGCTCCCAATACACAGGAACTCCTGCTCTTGCAATTTGACAAGTTTTCAAGCATTTTCTGTACTCAAAGTTGTAAGAAACTGTGAGAAAGCTTCTGCTCGTTAAGGGTTAACATGTGAACAGGGGCAGTTCTCACCTTGAGAATAACAAGGTCCATCCCCACCAGAACTTTATAACCCTCATAAAAATCTCTGGAGCATTACTTCTCTTCTGCGCAAGTGTGGCACAGACACGTTAGCATCACATGGCAGAGCAGGGGATAGGAACAGGAAGTACACACTGGAACTGGAGGACTCTGCACCTGCACAGCAGGTGGGACCAGCTAGAAATCATCACAGCTTCTTAGCCCCGACACTCGGTATGGGATTACCAAACGTGCTGAGGACAAACTCTAGTGGAGAAACCAGCAAATAAGCTTTGAATCTCAGATACAGCAGTATATCCATTAAAAGGTTTTGCTGATTAAAAGGTGTCAGATTGAGAGTTAAAGAAACAAATAGCGTGAACATCAGTTTCCCAACACTTTATCTCATCTCTAACTTGATCACAGCTTCCCTACACAACTGAGCTCTTACTGATCAACTAATTCTGATGCTTACTACCAAAGGTCACTTCTAGTGTACAGGCAGCTTTACAAACAAGAATGGATAGAAGTCATACAAGTCAGTGTGCCGTTCAAGTTCTTCTAACTAAACATCTCTGAAAGGATTGGAAAAAGGCGGTTGAAAGATTCAGTGGTACAGCCGTGAGCCACTGGAAATACTGTATCTTTCAAGCAAGCATCATCTGTCCTTTCCAGTCAAATACCACTGCTACCTGAGAGCAAGCAGCATGAAGTATGCAAGACACAAGAAATATGATGCAAATCCTGTCCACAAACTGCACGAGATGGTGACCACTACACGCTATACCCTAAAGCATTTGCTCCCTAGATAAATGTTCAACGCTAATTCTGGTCATACGACTCAAGGATATCGACAATTCCTAGCAATGACTGGTATTCCTTATCTAATAGCATGACATAATATGACACATAATTTCATATATGTCATATGAAACATTGTACTTCCCTGCCCGTTTGCCTCTACCCTTCCCAAACACTTGCTTGTTCAAAACTCAGTTACCTAACTCAAAATAAGTTCCCTTTAAGAACCCTCACACAGGATTTCCCTATCTGTAACTGACCTAAAATTTCACGCTAATATTTCCCACTTTTTGCTCAACAGCATCAGTCAACCACAAGACCAGATACTGTTCAATCCAATCCTGCATGTGGACTGCACTGACACTCCACACAGTTCTGTTTAGGCTCCCATTTTTCAGCAATCCTCTGGAACAAGTTACTACTGAAATTTGGCTGGAAAACACTGATTGTGTAACCAATAAGTCCATATTAATATCCAGAGTACATAAATATCCCAGTTAATATAAAAAGTTATAGCGTAACCAGCATCTGAATACCACTGCAATGATGGAATAGGATCTTTCATTTTGGTTGAACACAAGGTATCTTCCAGGGGAAATTCTCCTACTCCAATTCCCCAGCTAAATCTCTCATATTTACACCAAAAAACAGCATAGGCTGGTAGTCAAACGTTACACCAAAACTAAAATCCAGGCCTAGAGTCCTGCAAAGAATGAACTGACACTTCAGAGGCATAAAACTCCCCTTTCAGCAAACACCACAGACCCAAAGGCTGCAGGATCACTCAGCGCCACCCAACATGGGGTTTCTTTCACCTGAATCCAAAGGAGGAACAGGACGCGCTGCTGTCCCTCTGAACCCCATCCACCAAATTTCGCGTAGCCCATGGCTGAGTCATAAATTCCCCCTTCTGGGGAGCGACAAGTACGAATTTAGGTCCTCCCAAAAGTGAAACCAGGTCCTTACTTTTGAATTTTCCACAGTTAATGATGTCAACATCACCTAATCCTTTAATTGCATATTTTTAATAAATAATGAATAATGTTTTTTTCTTCCAAAGGCTTTCCTCTACCCATCTTCACCGGATACAACCCGAGCACATCTACTGACCCAGGTCTCTCCAGGAACCCAGCACCACAGAGCACAGCTCTGGCGGCCCGAAGGGGCTCTGGTGGGACGAAGGTGTCCGACTGCCCACGGCAGGGAGCTGCCACACAGACAGACAAACAAACNCGGAGGAACACCACCCCCCCGGGCCGCTTCACCGGGCGGAGGCGGCGGCCCGCACGTAACGGCCGCCCGCTGCGCTGTGAGTGGCCAGCGGGGCTGTCAGTCACCGCCGGGTAACGGTCGCGCCGCCGTGAGGGGAGGCGGGGCCGCCGTGAGGGGCCGCCTCAGGCCGGGGCGGCGGGTGTTGTGCTCGGTGGTACGAACCCCGCCAGCGG